>CM040241.1:229485191-229517359 GCA_022545495.1 Chrysanthemum lavandulifolium | reverse complement strand
AGATGTCTTTTGAAGACCCTCAGAGTATGATGTTCGAGGCCCCGATATCAAGATCGAACCTCTTTTCTCCTTATCATTGAGTTCATCATATCGCCTTTGGTCTATCTATTCCATAGATCATTGTTCCATCTGCAGCTGTATCAATTAAGTCTCTTGTAGTCTTAACTGATAAGGTCCTTCATTAATAGACTTGAGAATGTTGACTGCTTTCCTTTCCAAGGCAATACAACTGATTTGCTGCGCCCAAGAGTCGTAGTCAGTTACATCAAGCATAGGTGGATTAGTATCTCAACCACCGGAACATCCTCCGCAACAAAGGAGATGATTGTAGGTACGCTGGTAGACATGTTAACAGATTACACGGGATTTTAAAACTCTATGATTAAACCGGCAAATAGATTCTTTCACGGGATTTTACTAAATCAAGATAAAACCGTATAACAACCAAAAGTTCAACCAAGTCGCTAAGAAACCTTGAACCAAGTCGCTAAGAATTATGACAACAAGTCACTAAGCACCAAGTCGCTACAAATTTTGACAGCAAGTCGCTAAATAGCAACTCGCTAAGGTTCAAGTCGCTAACACCAAGTCGCTAAGAAAACTTAAGTACAAGTCGCTAACAAAATTGAAAGCAAATCACTACCTTCACTAAGTCGCACCGTAGTGGAGAATCCACTATGTATCTTTGGTCGGCTTGTCTCAATAGACAAGTCGCTAAGACCAAGTCGCTACCAAAACCACTATAACTCGCTACCTTTTACTGAAGCAAGTCGCTACGATGAATATCACAACGAGAACCAAGTCGCTACCAAGAAAAACTTCAAAAACACACTTTTCAATCCAAAACAAGCTCAACCACAGTGATTCAAGCTTACCAAATCAAAACCCAAGCACATACAATGATCCTAAACACAAAAGTACACCCAAAATTCAAACTTTAACACTAAAGATGATCCAAATGATGCAAAAACTACTAAACTTTTTCAAACTCAAAAACCATCTAAAAACCACTAGAACTCCAAGGATATGTAAGAGATGATCTAACCATGCCTCTGATACCATTTGTAACATATTGGATTTCACATACACATCATAACACAAACATAAGTAGGCGTATACTATGGTTTTAGAGAGAGAAAGTTAGAGGTTGGGAACTTTAGTGAGAGAAAGAAAAATCTTATTATGAGCTCCAACTCTCTACCTTGGAAGGTAGAGAGTATTTATAGTCTTTACACAAATCACCACCTAACGGGCTGTGGATCCGGCATACAGTGGGTAAAGACCCGTCCGTCCTCCACGGTGTTACATAACTAAATACTACTTAACTTGTAATAATCTACGACTACGAGCTTTCTAATGATTACATATACTTGAGGTGACCGACACTTTAATAACTGGATTTACTAAATCCTAACAAACTCTGCCTATATATACAACTCTACCAGAGTTATTTAGAACACACAACACACACAAGTTACACACACAACTCACACACACACAAAATATCTCACAAAGATTTTTCTCAGCAATTCCCAAGTCCTGAAAAGTTGTCGGAAACCAGCTTTCCAACTCCAACTCAGTTGCCAGAAACCATCTTTCCAACTCCAGAAGAGTTTGAAGTTTACTCAACACCACTGATCTGTTTTCGGTTTCCAACCGAAAATGTATTTTAAACTCTCCACCGTGAACAATCCAATTATTCTAACTCCACCGTCAACACTCCACATGTGGTTCTTGAAAACAACCTATTCAGATTAAGTTGAGGCTTCCTTCATCAACTTGAACAAGACGAAGAAAACTATAGGAGATTATGGAAGAGCATGCAAGTGAAGCGCTCGTCGTGAACAAGAAGCAAGGGAAGCTCAAGATCTTCAAGCTAACTACTTTGACATAATGGAGACTCGGCTCGTTAATGGCGAGTTTTATTACTCTTCAAATGACGAGGGTCGGACTCTAGTGATTCGCTTTTATTAAGTTTTAGTAGTTTATTTTCATCAATCTCGTTGTAGTAGTAATGTTTAATGTGGTTCGTGTTTAACGCTTAATGTACTTTGTGTTTAATGTTAAATGTGATATGTTTTCAAATAAATGAAGTGTTCATTTTAGTTTAGGGTTGAAATTGAAAATATCAAATGTTAAAGTGTAACTTGGGATGTTATTGTTGTGGGTGTTTTTGGGGATGTTGAGGTGAAATGTTAAAGTCGATGTGCGATGTGGCACGGTGTTAAACTCTAACTTATGTTATTGTTGTGCATGCTCTTATGGTATCATTTGGACTTCATTTGAACTTCGATAATATATATACGTGTTCGTTACTTGTCCAAAATTTTACATTTTTGCTCTACTTTCAATTCTTCATGCCTACAAAGTAAAATACTCGTCTGAAAAGTCACTATTTTACTTTGTAGGTATGAAGAGTTGAAAACGGAGAAAACACGTGAAATTTCGGTCAAGTATCGATCACGTATAGATTTTATCGAAGTCTAAATGAATCCCCAAGGATATCAGAAGAAAGAGAGCGAAAAAACGAGTCCAACAGATCCTCAGGGTTCATTTGGACTTCAAAATATTTCACGTTTTTTCTTCGTTTTTGCTTCGTTTTCAGTTCTTCGTACCTACAAAGCAAAATAATGACTTTCGGATGAATATTTTACTTTGTAGGTATAAAGAATTGCAAACGGAGCAAAAAAGGTGAAATTCTAGACAAGTGTCGATTCACGTATATATTTTTATCGAAGTCTAAATGAAGTACAAATGAACCCTCGATGATACAGAAGAAAGAGAATGAAAAAACGAGTTTAACGGATCTGGTCCCGCCTCAAGAACCGGCCCGGTTCACCATGAACTGGCCGACCCATACTAAAACCGGTTTATATGCTATAAACCCAAACAGAAAATGGTTAAAAGAAATATGAGTTGTATGACAACTGGCAATTAGGGAGTCTATTTTAGGTAACCGCATTACGTTAAACTAAACCGAGCTTTTTCCTTTATAACTATTTTTATCGACCATGACTTGATTTGATATCGTTTATTGGCTTTTATGATTTATTTTATTATCGTATGAGTTATCGTGTGAGTTTTAACTCTTTTTGTTAGACACTATGCGATTCGGCACAATAAAAGCCTAAAACAAGAAATAACGAAACTTTGAACCAGAATCGAAACTTGACAAATAAATAGTCAAAACTCGTGGAAAACATAAATAAACATAATAGAAAGTCGAAGGAGCGATACGTGGGACACTCGTGAGGACAATATATGAGCTCGAATGGGTAAACGGATAGTTTATAAAAATTACGGCCGCCTCTTCTTTACCCTTGCCGACGCCTCCCCCTCCCCATCATTTTATTTTGGTCCTATGACCAAGTATATAAAGCCCCATCCACCCTCATTTGATACTTTTACTTCTCTCTCTAAAAACACACACTAACCACCACTTTCTCTCTCTACCCTCTCTCTCCTAAATAAAAACCCTAACCCTAAAACCACCCACCACCGCGGCCCCTTTTCGGCCAAATTTCGGCGAGTGGGCTTACACCTCCACCACCATTTTGTAGATCTCTCTTTCCTCTTTCCATCCATATATATATATCTCTTATATAAGCCTACATTAACACCTTTAAATCTTACAAAAACGATTCGTGATTCTCGGGTTTCCATTAAATCTTGTAGATCGAGGTTGGAAAAGGTAAATGGAACATGGGTCAAGCTTGTTTGGGTCATGAAAAGCCACGAATGGGTCTCTTGAGGCTCGACAATGGCTCGACTTTTAGGGGTTTTGGGTGAAACATGGGATTAAAACTAATTTACACTTAATAAAACATGTAGCTAGTGATTTGGTATCATGTGGTGTATCATATTGTTGTGTTTTTGCATTTTAGGCTTAGTTTCATATGATGGGTTTAGATTAGTTGATAGGTTTGATGTTCGATGATGATTGAGGTTGATTGATTGTGTTTGGTTGTAGTATAAGCCATTTTGGAGTGTTTGGGAGTGTTTGTTGAGGCGTGACGAGCCACCAAACCCACGTATGGTTTGTGGGTGTATGGCGTCGTGACCCGTGTAGGACCACGGGTCCGGCCGATTGTTGTCGATCTTGTTGGATGTTGTTTCGTGTTTGGGTGAGACGCTGGGAGCCGAAAAGCTTCTAGAGCTTGTTTGGTTCACGTGGTCTTAATCAGGACTGCAGTCATGACCATTAGGGTCATAAAATTGGTTTCGAGTATATTTGGTAGATTGATTGGTTGGCAAGATTGATTTGGGTTGATTTTAGATTGATTTACGTTATTGTCATTATTTACCGGACTTATAATATAAATTGTCAACTTTGAGCAACGCCGGTGTTACTTTGACTTTTTAGTCATTGTTGACCCCGACAACGCCATAACATGGACTTTAGTATATTTTGGACTATTGATTGATTAAAAGCCGAGAAGTCATGACTCGTGCTTGTGGACTCGAAACTAATAACTATATGAAACTAATATTGAAATTGAAATATATATATATATATATATATATATATATATATATATATATATATATATATATATATATATATATATATATATATATATATATATATATGACATGTTAATAAACTATGAAACATAAATAATAAAAAGGCTTTTATACTTAAACTATCGATAACAAGACTTGTCTTGTTATTTACTATTTTAAATGGTAATTAATAACTTAAAATGGAAATGTTTTCTAATAAATTAGTATTTAATGTTTCGAGTGCACGCTTATCGAAATGTGCCCTTTATGAGCATTTAATACTATTTTCAAGTATTTAATTTATTTACGCTAGTGTATGGGTTACGGATGACCTAACATTAATAGCGCCGATCCACGTGGGTAGCGGACTTATTAGGTTGATTTAATCTAATAAGAGCCCGCTAGGTACGTAGGATAACGTTATTAATGGGTGAATTATCCTTATGACTCGTTAGGATGCGACCGTTTTATGGGATAATAAGAGACACGAATAAATGATTGAGTTTATCGAGTTGACGAATTCGATAAGGTCTACTATTTATTCCGAAACTTATTGGACTATGGAGCTTAACGCTTATATGTCTCATTGTGTTGCATTGAGTCACATTGTGGTTATTTAAGTGCATTCATGATATCATGTTCAGTCGATACACGCACACGATGATACCAAACACTAAGACTAAACGGTGAAACAAGACATTTTTGGAGATAAAGAAAAGGAATACATTGGGGTAGATAACGTTGATTTTAGTAAATATATATTAAAAATTGGTTTACATTAATAGGTTGTGCCGAGTCGATAGTTGATGAGCCGTGATTAGTTGTTATCTTCGCTAGTGTGCGTTGCTTGCTTGAGGTGAGTTTCATAGCCCCACTTTTATCTATGTTTTAACTAATTAAAGTAGAATCATGCTACTATTTTGGACCTTTAAAACTATTTTGATTTTCCGATGTGCTTGATCGCTTAGATAGATATGTGGTAGTTGTTACCTTAGTCTGGGTAGCAATCCTAATTGCTATAACATGTTGCCTAACTAAGAATAGACTTCTACTTTGACCCAGTCCAGGTTAGCAATCGTTTCTAGACTTTCTACGATCGCGGCCGGCTAGAGTCGCTGGGGCCCACTATGACGCCGGATATGACATTGATGATATTGTAATTGTGACATTGGTATGTGATTGAGGTGTATCTATCTTAGGTCTTTCATAGCAAATAAACTCCTACAGGTCCACTATTTTAAACTTGAATTTAAACCTATGAACTCACCAGCGTTAGCTGATCTTTTAGCATGTTTTTCTCAGGTATTTAAGTGATATTTGGAGTACGTGTTCTGTGGAAGCTTGGCAAGGAGGCATGGTTCAAGGATCATAATCAAACTCTGATAATTTATGGGGACCTATTTTTATAAATAATGTTTGGGCATTTTATTTACATTTTGGGATTATTGTTTTGGTTAATTAAATTTGGGATTGGTTTTGAATGATAATATGACTATCTTGTTTGCTATATGATTGTACAATAGATTGCACTACCAGGCTTCGATGATGATCAAAGGTATGAGGGGTGTATGTTCCAGCCAAGACTTGCCTTTCACCTAAGAATAAGAAATACGAAACATTACGTTAAGTGAATACGCATGGGTATGACCTGCGAACCACCTCCCATGCGAGAGTAAGTATGAGTTATGGTTGTATAAGTGTGTGTAAGTAAAGAGATGAGTGTGAAATGAGCATACCATAATCCATTGCCCGTCCAACCTATTTATAGTGGATGAAATAAGGTTGAGAGCACTTCGCATGAATGTCGGAGATCATGGGGCGCCCCATGATTGTGGGTAACCGCTAGGGTTTAGTGACCCACGCCTCGACTTGACGGGAAGCCAAGAGAGAGGAGATCGTGGGTTTGACCAAGTCGAGGTTCTCCTATCCAATGCTTCTTCGTCACCATACCCCAAGGGCTTAGGGCTTCGAATGGCGAATTCCCCTAAGGTAACCTTCGTGATAACGAATGGTTTGACGCCTATGGATATTCCGAATCCTTACTTGGACCTTCAAATAGAAGGGTTTCACACGCCCCGAGGAGTGTCCTTCGAGGTACTCGGATGGTACATCATCAAGCCCCTCATTCGAAAGTGATGTATATGAGCGAGGAGACATTGCTTTCGACTTCATGCTTTGAAAAAATATCATCCTGCTGCGAAATGCATTAGTTAGAGGATAACAATGTACCTAACTTAGCGCATTTAATGCTAATTACTCTTTTCGGCTGCCCGCTACAGGAATCACATTTTCCCAACTTACCCGGAGACCAAAAGTCTTTTTTATTCAAAATTTAAAAAATTTACACTGGATAAGAGTTATTTTTGGGACACGTGTGCGGTGTTTAAGAGATACAAAAGAGAGTATAAAAAGGGGGTAGCTGAAACCCTAACTCATTTTACTCTCTCCGTCTAATTCTACACGCAGTAAAACTTCATCGCCATCACTCCAAAACAAAAGGTAATCCTCCCTTCTAACTGATAGCTTGTTTTTTTTTTTTTTTTTTTTTTTTTTTTAAATGGATTCCAAGTTTATCATAAAGCAACAAAAGTGTACATTATCTCAAAAGAGTTACATGATCACTTAGTCGACACCCAATCCCACTAGAGCACAAAGTGATGTTACCCAAACCTAATCGGTATTTTTGATGCTCCTCAAGGTTTCAGAGGGTCGTATACACATGCATTTAGCCATTCTAACCTTAGATTCCACGCACCCATTGATATTAGAGTTTATGCAACACTACAAGGTTCACATCTCTAGGTTTAACCCTTTGGTTTAGCCAAACCCACCACATTCATAGTGATGTAAAGCATACGGCTATGAACCAACATTAAAGGTTTTAAGAGGATTTCAACTTGTATCTGGGGCAATTGGTTAACTTTAGCAAAAGGCCTTAATCGGATGTTCCAAACCCGTTTGGGAGGGTATATACAAACATAACAGTTGGAAAGGTAGCTTTTTCTACGCAAGACACTATTGTTCCCCTAAATATCCGTAGTCAATAAGGAAAATAGGTTTGATCCAAAATTGGTATAATGACCCCTTGCCATATGAGGTGCGGCGGATCCTCGTTATCGCTGCTTGCACAAATATCCTGTGGATGTGCAGTGTTCCCTCAAGCCATCTTATACATGGTCGGATTGCCCGAGTCGAGGGTCTCCCAAGAAGCTCGTGATCATATACCAAGGACAAAGTATGTTTATCTACTTATTTAAGTAGGACCAATGTAACATCGATATTTATTTCTTCTTGTTTCTATTTTGCGGAGATGTCGCTCAAAACTTCATGTACCAAGATTTGGATGAAGATTTAAGTTTTATGCTCATGGAGAAGGTCAAGAGTCTTATGGTGTTGGCTCTCCTTCGACATCCGTGGAACAACAATGAGGTAGACACTCCGAATCCGATTCCCATTGCATCGGCACCCCCAAGTTGCGTTGAGGGTCCATCTCAACTTGGTTGAGAATGTTGCCGACTGGACGATCCTGCGGATGAGGATGTTCCAGCTTATAGGTTCAACAGGATATCCGATGATTAAAGAGTAGAAAGGAACAATGACAAGGTCAGAAGTCTACCAACAAAAGGAAGAATCCCTATCCGCCTCCGGAGGTAGATTTATGAAGCGTAAGAGTGTCAAGGCGTAAAGTTTGTGAAGTCGACCTTCGAATTGCCGATGAATCAATGGAGGTGCATGGTAAGCGTTCCTCCGTATAAAATATGTGAAGTCATAATTGTTACAACTAACTTAGCCTTTATACATTGTATTGGTCGCAGCCTTCCAGAGACAAAGGAGCTTCCCAATGCTTTGGCTCGTCACGGATTGTCGATCATGTCACCCTCCTCAACGGAAAGGTATGCCGGAAAATATGTCTATTGAAAGGTTTTGTGATATGCATGACAATGGGTTGCGAGGCAAGCGCGGTATCGATAATCACTTAAATGCCAAAACCGAGAATTGCTCGAATCGTGGTCAAGCTAGAGGCTAAGTGTGACGAGATTGAGGGAACGTTGAGAAGAACCCCGTCGCCCAAGACCTTCGTGGAAATGTAGCCCGCTGACAGCTGAACTCGCAATCTTAAGTTGGAAGAAGCCAAGGTCATCACCCTAACAGTCGAACTGCTCTTGAGGCGAGTGTGCCGGATTGAAAAGTGAGAAAGCCAGTGCTCGGAGAGGTAGAAGTGAAGTTAAGGAGGAAATCGATGGCTTGCGATGAGGTATAAGATGTCGCAAAAGGATCGCATGGACGTCGCTTCAAGGTGGTGCCTTACATAGCCATGGAGCTCTACCACGTTGATGAGTTGGGAGCTCGATGTGGAAGGTCATCAAATCGCCCATTTTTCATGGACGGTGTCATGCTAGAGGAGGCCGCCAAAAACAGTAAGCCCGTGGACCTTTCTAAGATTGAATGCTACCATCCCACTTCAAGGTCGAGTATGATGAGGCAGAAATGCGTTCGCAACCTCGTAGTACTCCTTCCTTGCCGAGGCTACCAAAGATCCTATGGCACCCTCAAGACCTCCTTTCCAAGAAACCTCGAAAGTCAAGCCACCACTCCCACCAAGAAGACTATGTCTACCAAGCCTGCCTCGGCTCAACCATCCCCACTCTATCTCCAAAAAGCAGAATGAAGGCGCCATGTCTGCATAATTTGGTTTCAAGGTTGGCATGTACCCTTTAAGACAATTTATCTTATTTGACAATGCTTATCTTGTTCTCCAAACAATTTAAATGTTTGGATGTATGGCCATGGGCCAAAACAATTTAACTGGGCTTAGGCTCCTCGCAGGTACAAGGGCACTAGCCCTCATTTTGAATGGTATGGTGTAAGGGGAATACCTCTTACATACTTAGTTATTATTTGTATTTGTTTTGTTAACTTCTCGTACGCCATTTTTCCGACGCTTAAGCTTTACAGCCTAAGGTTAAACAACCTCATTGTGTGTAAATTGCAACACCAAGAATATAATGACCAAATTTGATCATTGACAGAGGGTCGCGACCCACTCTATCTCAAATCCTTTACGTAGCATGACTTTGTATATATTTTTACAAGCGCCAAAAACTACTAGGAGAGTTAATGTGAATGTTAAAGTTGGCTTAAATGATAAGGCATGTATTGCACCTTGAGCCATTATATTCGACATTGAAACTCATTAACGACTTGGCTGAACAAATCTTTGTGTTTAAGAAACGAAGCAAGAGATTTGTGGGAAATGTCTTATTTATCATTGAATTGGTAGGAGGATTACATCATTCTTGAAATGAAAACTAAGAAAACTACCAATAATGTTTGCTTTCCTTGAGAAGCTTCTAATTACAAGAAAAAAAAGTAAAAGTACTTCTTAAACATAGAACTTTCAAGGTTCGCACTATTCCATGTTCTCGTCGATGGGTTCACCGAGAAGAGTAACCGCTTGTAGGTCTGCTGTCAGAGGCCCCGCCTACCATGTAGGGTCCTTCCCAAGTTGGTCCCGCTTTCCCCGGTACTCGCTTTGCTTGCACTTGTTGAGGCGTAGCACATATTCTCCGTGCTTGAAAGTGAAGGTCCGACCCTTTTGTTATAGTAGCCTTCGATCTTATGTTTGTGTATTGCTTCTGGATGGAGGTTATTTCGCCTTTCTTCTAGCGCATCAAGGTTTTCCCCGATCCTTTCGTCATTTTGGGAGGCATCATACGCCACACGCCCGTGTGTACAATTAGTTCCGGCGGATGACCGCTTCTGTTCTGTATGTTAGTCAAGGGGTTTTACCATTGCTTGACTTAGGGTGCGCCCCGTGAGCCCATAATACTTGAGGGAGCTCATCCACCCATCCATGATGAGTTCATCCCACCTTTTCTCGATCCCTTTGACGATGTCTCTGTTTGTAACCTCCACTTGTCCGTTACCTTGCGGATGGTAGAAGGATGTCCAAGACCGCTTATGTTGAGCCCTTGACAAGTCGTAAAAGACTCCTTCGCAAACCGCTTCCCATTGTCGATATGATTATATGAGGTATCTGAATCACACACAATGTGCTCCCATACAAACTTCTCAATCTTTCTCCCTGTGACGGAGGCTAAGGGTTTAGCTTCCACCCACTTAGTAAATTAATCGACTGCCACCAGCAAGAATTTGACTCCTCCAGGAGCCATAGGCATAGGCCCTACAATATCGATGCCCCATTGGGAGAAGGGCCATGTGGATGTCACACTTGTCGTGTCCTGCTTCGGCATCTTTGGAACGTTTGAGTGTATCTGACAAGCTTCACATGTGAGAATGATTTCATCGCATCCCCGTGCATCAAGGCCAATAATAGCCCAATTTCATTATCTTCGAGACAACCGAGCGGGTCCCTGCATGGAGGCCGCAGGATCCTTCATGACTTCGTAGATAATGCTCGTAGCCTCACTTGGGTCCCACACATCTTAACCGTGGTGATAAAATGACCTACTATATAGGGTTTCCCTATCGGTAGGTATCACGGGACTTAACCCGAATCTTCCTTGCTAGCTTGGGATCTTCGTGGAGAAGACCACTTATCAAATATTCCCGATTGGAGTCATCCACGCCTCCTTCTTCGTGAACCACATCTCGCAACTTCATTGCGAACAATGGATCTTTCAGAAGGACTTCGACAAGTACTTCTTTGGTGAGATGAGCGAAGGCCATAGAAGCTAGCTTGCTTAGTGCATCCGCCTTCTTGTTCGATTCCTACGAACGTGCCGGATGGTGTAGAGTCAAGTTCTCTAGCATCTCCTTTGTTTTTCCAAGCATTGTTTGATGACCGGTCGCCTTGCTTCATAGGAGCCCGCCACTGGTTAGCCACCAATTGGGAGTCTACAAAACAATGGGGCTTTGACCTCCATATTTTTAGCCATTCGGAGGCCTCGCTAGCAACGCTCATACTCCGCTTCATTGTTTGTGGCTTCAAACTCAAAACGAAGAGCATATGTATGCTCCTTCCCGTCAGATCGACCAAAGATTAGACCTCGCTCCCTGAACCATCTGAGCCGGATGTCTGCGTCTGTATAAAGCTTCCATCCCAGTATTTGAGTGAGGTTGGTTTTGGGCTCTTCTTTTTCTACATCAGGCTCGGAAGGTGTTTTTGCCAAGAAATCTGCGAGAATTTGACCTTTAATAGAGTTTCGTCCCTTGAACTCTATTTCGTGCTCTCCCAACTCAATAGCCCATTTAGCCACCCTCCCAGACTTTTCGGGTTTCGACAAGATCTGTTTGAGTGGCTTGTCGGTTAAGAATGTGATTAGATGGGCCTGGAAATAACGTCGGAGCCTTCTTGTCGCGTAGATTAGGGCTAATATTAACTTCTCCAATGTTGGATAGTTGATCTCGCCTCAGTAGGACCCTCGCCGACAAAGTAAATGGGGATCCGTCGTTTGTCTCGCTCGCCATAAGGATCGCGCTAATACTCTCCATTGAGGATGCTAAGTACATGAACAATACTTCGCCTTTGATTGGGGTCAAGTGTTGGAAGGATTTCAATGAACTCCTTCATCTTCTCGAAAGGCGCTTCAAAGATCCCGACTCCATTGAAAAGTTTTCTTATCCACGCATCCCTCGAGTGTTTTGAAGAATGGTAGGGACCGTCACCCCTTCGACAAAAACCGCTTAAAGTTGCCGACTTCCCATTTAGGCTCGCACGCCGTTTAGACACTTAGGGGCTTGAGATCCGAAATTGCCTTGACCTTGGAGGGATTAGCCTTTATCCCCTTCTTAGTGATCAAATGCCCTAGGAATTGGCCTCCTCAACACCGAAGGAGCATTTCTTGGTTCACTTCATGTTAATCGTCCGGTTGGTCAAAGGTTTCAGACATCGAGGAGAAGGTCCTCCTCCGCCTTGCTTTTGATAACCATGTCGCCAACGTACGCTTCGATATTTCGCCTATTTGTTTGTTGAAGGCTTTATCTACGAGCCGTTGGTAAGTGGCCCTCGCGTTTTTAACCCGGGGCATCTTTCTGTAACAAGAGACACATTTGCTCGTGTAGAAGGTCAGTTTTTCTTCATCCTCCTTGCCATCTCGGATCCGATGATACCCTTTGTAGGCATCTAAAAGCATTTTAACAGAAGCCCGCCAAGAATTCTACCTTCCAACACCGGTAGGGGTAGCAATCCTTCTGCATGCTTTGTTGATGTCGATGAAGTCAACGCACATGCGCCACCTCCGTCGCTCTTTTTGACCATTACCGGGTTGGCTACCCGTGTTTGGTACTTAACTTCCTTAGATGCCCGCCAGTGAGTTCGCCCACTTCTGCAGTCGCAACGCTTTTTCGGGGCTAGGCTCCTCCTTTCTATTTTATCTACCAATGTGTTTGTACTCATTGAGTTTATGCTCTGCTCAAGGATTGTCCGTCGATCAAGAAAGTTCTTGGTACCCGTCATGTCGAATATTTCCAAGCAAAACATCAAGGTTAGTCCGCAATCAGCCCATGAGCTTCTCCTTGAAATTGGCCGGAGTTGCTTTCCTACTACCACCGCTTGTTCTGGGTAGCTAGGGTTAACTACAACTCGCTCCTCCGCATCTCGCAGCTTAGAATTGCTATCGAGGCTCCTCCGATTCTTCTTGATCTTTTGACACCATATACACCCTTATCCGCCCCATAATTAGAATGGACAGCCCTACTCCGAAGGGGGTTTGGAACTTAATAGAAAGATGTATGGTGGAAACAATAATGCCCATCTTTTGCATAGATGTTCTCCTATTAACAAATTATAAGGAGAGTCCGACCGACTATAACGAAGGTGAGTGTTTCATGGATAAGGGGCCTTCGCCATGGTGATTTCCAACCAGTATTTCTCCCAGGGGCCATGAGTGTTCGCCGGAGAACCCTACTAGTCGAAGTTTTCGAGTCCACCCTTCATGAAGCGTATGGATGACTTGAGCTTTAGGAAACAATGCTCATAAATGATCTCTCAGGAGCTTTCACAATCCATATATGCTCGGTTTACCTCCCTGTTTGAGATTCGTACCCTGATGACCACGGGGTCAGTTGAAGGTGTTTGCCCTAAGATGTAAGGGAAGGTTATTTCCCTTATGCTTCCCATCTCCCCGTCTGCTTCCTTCCTTTTCAAGGTTGGGTCGTACCTGTGCACCATTAGTATAAGAGCTTCTATGAGCGTAGACTCCTTCTTGTTCCCCTTCCATTCACCTAGTTGGGTGTCGGAAAATTTGTCCTTTCCCTTTTTGATGCCTTTAACCAGATGCGCTAACTGTCCGAACCGCACTACCTCTTCGATCCGCTTTAGTTCTCTGCAGCTTGTTCGTGTCGTGTCCATGGTCTTCATGGAAATGGCGATTTGGACATGTCTCGGCTTTGCTTCGTCTCGTCATCCGGGTGGTGGATCGAAGGACTTAGCGGCTTTCTCGGTAGCCAAAATCTCCCCGAGATTGGACTAAGTTCGCCAAGAACTGTGGTTTGAACCTTTGTTGTATGGAGTGAAGCGATCTCTGTTCTTCTTGTTCTTGGATCCTTCCCATGTGGACCCACGAGAATTTGTCGAAGCTTCCTTTTGCTCTATCGAGCCCCGCTTGTCGCTACCTCTTTGGATTCAATCCAAGTGTAAGTCTTCTCCATTAGTGCCTTATAAGTGGTGGGAAGATCGGTGGATAGGAATTCCACCAAGCTTCGTGTCCAAAAGGCCATGTACAAAACCTGAAATCCTCTGATCTTCATGCAAACCCAGAATTTGCAAAGTTTCATCGGTGTACCTCGTAACGAAGGCCCTTGTGCTTTCGTTGTCCCTTTGCTTGATGGTGTGCACGGCTAGATGGGTCTTGGTTTACTTCTTATGTTGGCTAAAGTGTGATCGGAACTTAGCCTTGAGGTCTTCTAGACTTACAATGCTTCCCAACATCTGTCCATTCCACCATATTCTCGCGGAGTCTCGGAGCGTGTAAGTGAACATGTGGCATGCTACGGGCATGACCCACTTTTTCATCTTGATATCGCCCTCGAATAAATGGAGGAAGTTATCAGGATCGCCTTTCCCATCGTAGGTGCCTATATGAGTAGGCATCTTTACACCGTCGGGTAGGGGTAGTCTTCGATCCACTTCACAAAAGGTGTGCAAGCTCCAGAGGCTTCGGCATAGTAAGTGTTGTATGGAGGTGGATAAACAGTGTAGGATTACGGGTTAGGAAATGGTCGTGTGTAGGTAGGTAAACAAGAAGGTTGGTACGAAGGGTTTACACCCATCGATTGCGTAGGAACATGTCCATAGGGCATTTGGCCGGTAATTCTGGTTTGGGAGTGAACCATTCGGAGGGTGTTGTTGTAGGTTTGAGCGGTAGGTAGGGGTTCACACGGAGGGGTAATCGACTCATGCATGAGTATGGAGGAGGCCTCCGACACTCAAAATATATGAAGGGGGTATTGAGCCCCATCCCTCTCTTCCTAAATGGGCAGCTAGGAGAGGGGTAGGTTTACTCCTCCGCTCCCTACCGGGTTGCTTCCTCCGTTAGAGTTCTCGCCCCTTCTTTCACCATGCATTCTTTCCTTCTTCCCGGATCTCCTCCGGTCCTTCTTCAAAGCCTACAGTCCTTCCGCTTGGCCTTCGATGGAAGGAGAACCATTTTGCAGGCCGAGCGCCCGCTAACTGTGTTGAGGCCTCTCTCTATTTCAATCTCTTCATCATACTCCTCACCGGAGTATTCCAACTCTCTTCGATTTCAAGATTGCGAACCCGCTTTATGAGCCCTTAATAAAGAATCCAAGGCTTCAAAGTTTGCCTCAACAAAGGCGGGCTAATATCGTGATAGGGTTAGCGGATGTTGAGGCGTGATGTACGGAGTAGTTTCCAAACGAGATCGTGTGGTAAAGGTCGAGGCCAAGCATGGGGCTTAGATTATCGGTGTTAGTTGTGTTGAGAGGACTAGGGTAGAAACCCGGTGGAGGTGTATCTTCTCTTCGGTTCCATGCCGGAAATGTAGTGTAGTTGGTTAGGGTTTTAGGACCGGGTGATTACGGACTAATAGTAGTGGTCCCACGGATGGCGCCACCGATTGTACAATAGATTGCACTACCGTGCTCGATGATGATCAAAGGTATGAGGGTGTATGTTCCACCAATACTTGCCTTTCACCCGAGAATAAGAAATACGAAACACTACGTTAAGTGATTACGCAGGGGTATGACCCTGAGAACCACCTCCGGCATGAGAGTAAGTATGAGTTATGGTTGTATAAGTGTGTGTAAGTAAAGAGATGAGTGTGAAATGAGCATACCATAATCCATTGCCCGTCCAACCTATTTATAGTGGATGAAATAAGGTTGAGAGCACTTCTACATGAATGTCGGAGATCATGGGGCGCCCCATGATTGTGGGTAACCGCTAGGGTTTAGTGACCCACGCTCGCACTTGACGGGAAGCCAAGAGAGAGGAAGATCGTGGGTTTGACCAGTCGGAGGTTCTCCTATCCAACGTTCTTCGTCGCCCATACCCAAGGGCTTAGGGCTTTCGTGGCGAATTCCTAAGGTAACCTTCGTGATAACGAATGGTTTGACGCCTATGGATATTCCGCTAACTCGGACCTTCGAATGGGTTTCGAAAGTCTCGAGGAGTGTCCTTCGAGGTACCCTGTACATCATCACTTCGTGAGATACCAATCCAATGTAATGCCCGAAAACTTGATTAAGTCTTCCAATGTACCGAGATTTGGGGTGTTACAGATTGGTCGAGCCAAGGTTATAGAGAACTAGGCATTTAATAAAACCTAAACTATAACCACTTTTAGAAAATTGATCCTCACCGGTGCCCGCCGCCAAGAAGCTTCTTTATTTGATTATGGTATGAACGCAATTTGATTTATGAGATGTTATGTTTTGAGATATGATTATTGATTTTGGGTAAATGTGATTCGATTTTGAGATATTGATGAGTGTCTAAATACTCATCATTTTGTACAAATATAAACCGCAAAATCATCTCGAAAACACTCGAAACACATCAAAATGATCAAAATATCACAAATCGTTGTTTTATGTGTTTTAAATGCAAAATATCAAAATCGATGAAAACGATCAAATTTGCAAAATTGGCGCTTTAGTCCCCAAGTTTCAAAAGTTGTCAAAACAGTCCCCGAGTCAAAATTTCAAAGAAAAATCACCAAAGGTCCTTTTAAAATCATAAGTTGTCAAATTTAGTCCTTTGGTGAAAAATATAAAAGTTTGAGAAAATTACAAATTGGTCCTTAACTTTGAAAATTGTCATATTTGGTCCTTCAAAATTGCAAAGTGGCAATTTTGGTCCTTATACTTTTTGAGAATGTCACTTTGGTCCTTGGAAGTAACTTTGTTGAAATGGCAAGCCCAGTCCCCTTGAAGTTTGGGAATTTACACTTTAGGTCCTTGTTATAAGCTAAACCAACGGAATCTTTTGGCCCCCTTTACATATGGACCCCCCGTCCATTTAACCCATTTTGACCCCTAATTAATACTACCCGGTCAGTCAAATGGGTCAAACAATCACCCACTTGGCGCCATTTTCTTCTTCTTCCCACCCATCGCCTCGAAATCACTCCAACATCCATCCCCTCCTCACCTATCCATCACCTTCCTGTCCCTCCACATCAACACAAAACAAAACACATTTAATGCTTCTCTTCATTCACTCAACCATACCCACCGCTAAATAAGCATTTCCCCCAAACCAATGGATGGCCAAGATCACATTTTTTCATCCAATGGTCGAGAAAGTGGTGGGATATATTCGAGAGAGAGAGGAAGTTTGGAATATAAAAGAAGCAAGAGAAGCAAGATAAAGAGTAGTTAGTTTTATAGTTTTTTTCTTCAATGTCGCTTTTTATATTAATGTTTTAGTTTAAGTCCAAATGTTGTAATTTCGCTTTTATGTATCATATTTAAGTTGACAAATCTTTGTAATGTGTTTTTAAGTATTAATCTTAAGTTTTCATCTAAGTTCTAAGTTTCATATTCATCGTTGAAAGTTTAGTATCAAAACTTATGTATAAGTTTCCTAGTAGCTTATTTTAAACTTAAACAAGTTTATATAAGCTTATCATAAGCTTTTGAAAAGCTTACATTTCATTTTCAAGTCATTTTGTGAAATGGTCAACAAAAGTCAACTTTGAGCTCAAAATGGACATGGTGATGAAAATGGTTGATGCGAGAGGTGATAATGGGTTGGATTAGTTAGGTTAGATAGTATTGGTTTTGGTTTTAAGTCGCAACATCATTTGGATACATGGGTAAGTTCTCTTATTTTCATTTTTCGTCCAAAATTGCATTTTATGCTTGTTTGAGTATCTGTGGTCACAACTAGTTTCAATGTGTTCCTATAGTTGTATCATGGTCATGTAAGCTCGGTTTGATCAATGGTTCAAGTTTGATCACTAGTTAGCTTAGCTTTTATTTTTGCAAATCGTCCATTATAAGAGGTGTTTGGATTGCTTGTTTAAACCGCTTTAGAGGGCAATAATGGATTAGATAATTGCTTAAGGTTTGTTATAGATATTTGCTTTCATTTACCTTTGTTTTACTTTCATTTGAGCTCAAAGTCAAAATTAGTTTTAATCGCTCCTTGTGCTCTCATCAGTTGAGATCGCCAGCTTGTTTTAGCATATAGGTTTAGAATCAGTTAAACTAGCTTGTTATAGTTGCATTACATCAAATTACATCCAAATCAATCATTAATTTGATTCTAAATCTCATTTTGGTCAAACTTCTTATCTTTTAAAAAGTCAAAAATACAGTCATAATCCGCTTTTCAAAACTTGCAACAAATGCACAATTTTCATTTCAGCTAGTTAGGATCTCATTCTTGGTCTACTTGCGGTATTCTAGGTGGTCTTCAAGACCCACTTTTAGTTTTGGCATTAGCTTATCGATAAGCTCATAGATTAGCTCAAACATAGGTACTGTTATTTTCTGCTCATCGCATCGAGTCTGTCACAACCCTTAGCCAGTTTTGTTTGATCTCTAGCTTCTTCATTACTAGGTCCTTCTTAGTCAGTAACTTTGGGTAAATGATCTCTGTTGGTGGGCTTGAGAACCACATTTTAGTTTTCTGTGTAGCTTTTTGGTTAAGCGGCTGCAAGTGCTTAAAGTAGGGTCCCAAGCATTGTTTTGCTTATATTGCGCTTAGCTAATCCTTGGTTAGATGCTCATTAGGTGTTAGGACTAGATGTAGACAGTTGCCTTAGAGTAGTTTTAGCTATACTTTAGCTTATATAATCAGTTTGGTGCCTTGTCTTGCTTATTAGCTTATATTAAAGTGCTTATTTCCTTTTAGATTACACTCGCCCCTTGTTTCTTCCATATAAGCTCTTGTTTTTATATTTTTATAACTTTAGGATATCATTTTAGATTTTTCCTGAAATTTTCATAATTTTTAGACACTGTTTAGTATTTTTCTTATTTAAATTAGTTTTAATCATTTTTAATTAGCTTTTATTGCAATTAATTGAGAAAAGGTTCCAAAAATAATTTTTCAATTTTCTTAAGTTTAGATAAATATAAAAGCCTAAAAGTATTTTTCCATAATTTTCTTAGTTTAAAAAGTATTTTCTAGCATTTTAATTAGTTTTAAATAGTAATAAATTAATAATAAATACATAAAAGTCTAAAAATATATTTTCAGTTTTAAAATTAGTTTTATCATATTTTAGATTTTTCTAAGTTTTAAATTTATTTTTCTAGTCTTATTTCATATTTTCTTTTATTTTAGAGTATTATTAAATAGTTTAAATTAGTTTTAATTAATAATAATTACATAAATAGTTTTAAAATAATTTTCCTTTTCTAATAATTTTCTTATATAATTAGGATTGTAAAATGTATTTTCTATATTCATAGGTATTTTCCTTCTTTAGTTTCACGCTTTATTTGTGCGTTACGTAGTTTTCAATTTAAACGTAAGTTTTAGGTTTTAAACGTATCACTTTAAATATAGTGATAGCGTTTATTTAATATCTTTATCTTTTAATTTTCTTAATTTGTATTTAAGTCGCTTTATTTATTAACTTTTTCAAGAGTGTAATTATTCTATCCTAATCCTTTCCGATCACTATCATTAGTGATCATTCTATCGTCTCGATCAAGTGTTTAACACACCATTGAGTCTCCTTGGGACTTAACGACCGGAATTCATAATATTCTCCGATCTTCATTGTATTTGTGTTTCGAAGTGTTTTAAGTCTGTTTGACTTGACCGGTCATTCAGGCAGATGGCTTAAATTTTTGTGATTAGACTTGAGGCTTTAGCGGATTTAGCCTTTTCGGCCATTCTTGCACATACCCCATCTTTTGTAAAAAGTTTTTGTAAAGTTTTCAAAAATCCAAAAGTTCATTAACACTTTTCCTCAAGTGTTATCAACACCAAAAATATTTCATTCTTTGTTTTCGAATGTTTTTCAAAAATCCAAAATATCCATCTTTATCCTCCAACTGCTTAATTCTACATTTCTTTATCCTCAAACTGCTTAATTCTTCATTCCTTATCTTCTATAACCGCTTAATTCTCCATTCCTTATCCTCTTATCTGCTTAATTCTCTATGTCATGGTATTTGACATGTTCCTCGTGTGGAGGTCCATTTAACGGTGGAAATTGTCGGCGATGTACCAATGTGAGTTTCGAGACAAGTTTGTCGGTAATCCCGATCCCATTTCAAACAATGAAACACCCGATTTTTCCTACCTACCTCCACATTGTACGAATCCTACTCATGCGAGTGTTGTGGGAATGATTCTCATTACGGTTTTGATTGTCCACCACGGGTCCCGCTTGTCTATGAGCCGGAACCATGTTACAATCGAACTTTGGTGAAAGTTATTTTCCCAATTATCTCTGTTGTGAGAATTGCGGGGTCCTCATGCGACTTTTGAATGTCAACCGATGAATCAAAATTTTCACAATTCCAATTCTCCGGTTTTGACAATTTCCAACCCCACAAGATTCCATCAATCATCGACTTCCGAGCCTTCACATCATTTCAATGATTACGAGGAGTGTAATCTTCCTCAAAGTTCAAGAAATACGATTCAAAAGAAACTACAAATGAAAAGAATGGTGTGTAAGCTTCAGAGATGAATATAAGAATCGATATGATGACGATGATGATGAGGATTCTATTCTAATGAAGGAATATTATGAGAGCTTGTCATCTTATTTCTCAACTCCTCATTCTAATCACACCTAGCTTACCTTTTATTGACTCTCTCATAATGGGGACGAGCCTTCTAGCACTATTCCGTAAATGGAATCGTCTAGTGTTGAGAGCCTTGTTCCAACCCCAAGTGAGTCCGAGGTTATCTCCGTAATGTGTGTGATGAGCCTCTTGATGATAATTCTTCCCTCCTCTTGACATTCCATATGATCATGTCGAGATGTTCTCCGATTCGATAACGATTGTACTTCGCTTGACGATTCTTTATCCTATGGAGACATCGATTATGTCGAGGAGCTACCTTCCGAGCTAGTTAGCTTAGAAGAAGTGAGAAATTCGATGATCCGAAATTGAGGACGAGATACTTCGTGAACAATTGTTCAATATAAATCTCCTCGCTTCTAAGATCGAATCATTCTGTGCTAAGTCGACTTCATCTCCTATCCCGTCGTGGATAGTGTCTCTACATTGGACAAGCCCGAGCTTGAGGCTTTTTCCAATGATTCTCTTCATGAAGAGTTCTCCGTGAACTCTCTCATGACATATCTCCTCCGAATATGATCATTTCTATTTTGATCTTGAGGATGATATTGGCTCGGAGGAAGGTGTACTCTATCATAAGAGTTTGCTTATTGATGATACTACCTTCACCCTTCCTCCCGATATGTCTACATTTGAGGATGACGAATGGATCCTAATTGTTATAAACATCTTCCTTCCATTCCTCACTTATGATGTGTCTTCCTCTCTTCTTCACTCCTTCGGAGTGAGGACACTATCTTTGACCCCGGCATTTTCATTTATCATTTGTGAGCCGGGTCTTTCTCTATATCTCATCGGTGTGGAACTTTCACGTGCTTCAATGTTTATCCAAACATCTTGAATGAAAGTCCGATGGAGATTGTATCTTCCACTTGCTTCCCATGAACCAATGAATGCGGGTCGAGTCAAGCTAGCGACTCGAAAATCAAAAACAAGAGCACACACATATGGGTTTTCACCCATATTTCGCCTTCTTACCCCTTTCTACCACCTAAGTGTGGGGTGATGCCCACATGTTATATATATATATATATATATATATAAAAAAAAAAAAAAAAAAAAAAAAAAATCTTGCTAAATAATGGCCGTAGTATTTCCTTTTACGTTCTCGGTTTCGGCATAACCACGGTACTTTGAATATTGAGGCAATATTCATTTCTAAGTGTGGGGAATTCTCACGAATTTTATCATATTACCAATTTCCCGCTTTTGGCCAAAATTTTTTTTTGGAGTAAGTGTTTTACACTTACTCATTTGGTTATCAATCCGCCTTGTCTAATAAGACTAAAGGATTGGCTAATCCAGAGCAAACGGCTCTTGGTAAAGATATCTCAAATCCGCTTATATGGCTTGCAATTTGCCCAAAATTGTATGGTATTCACTCACCATATCCTAAAAAGTGAAGAGTTGGCTAGCCCGCAAGATTATGGCTTGTGGTAAAGGCGATGGAAAAACCATAATTGGTAATCACTCACCAAAGATAATATTGATAATTTATCTAAGAGTTGGCTAGTCCGTAAGGGTACGGCTTCCGTAAAGACAAAATCAAATCCGTTGAAAGTCGGTGGTTTGCTCAAAATCACATGGTTATCGATGTACCATGGTTCTTACTTGAACTAAAACATTTGGCTACTCCATAAGTAATGGCTTTTGGTAAAGAGATTAAAATCCATTATGTTTTCTCAAATCATTGCTAGGGACTAGCAATATCTCGATGTGGGGATTGATGAGTGTCTAAATACTCATCATTTTGTACAATATAAACCGCAAAATCATCCGAAAACACTCGAAAACGCATCAAAATGATCAAAATATCACAAATCAGTGTTTTATGTGTTTTAAATGCAAAATATCAAAATCGATGAAAACGATCAAATTTGCAAAATTGGCGCTTTAGTCCCCAAGTTTCAAAAGTTGTCAAAAATAGTCCCCGAGTAAATCAATTTAAAGAAAAATGTCACCAAAGGTCCTTTTAATTCATAAGTTGTCAAATTTAGTCCTTTCAAAAATATAAAAGTTTGAGAAAATTACAACTTTGGTCCTTAACTTTGAAAATTATCATATTTAGTCCTTCAAATTGCAAAATGGCAAATTTGGTCCTTATACTTTTTGAGAATGTCAAGTTTGGCCCTTGGGTAACTTTTTGAAATGGCAGATATCGTCCTTGAAGTTTGGGAATTTACACTTTTGGTCCTTGTTATCTAAGCTTAAACCAAACGGACCCTTGTTTTAATATCAAGCCCAAACCTTTACATACCCCCGCCCATAACCCGGTTTATAAACCCCCGACCCCTATTAATACTACCCGGTCAAATGATGGTCAAACAAAGCAACTTGGCGCCATTTTCTTCTTCTTCCCACCAATCCCTCGAAATCACTCCAACCCCATCCCCCTCTCCCTATCACCTTCCTGTCCCTCCACATCAACACAAAACAAAACCATTTAATGATCCTTCACCCATTACTCAACCCTTAATCGCCAAATAAGCATTTCCGCCAAAACCAATGGAGGCCAAGATCACATTTTTTCATCCAATGGTGGAGGTGAGTCTTGGGATATATTCGAAGAGAGAGAAGACAGTTTGGAGTATAAAAGAAGCATGAGAAGCAAGATAAAGAGTAGTTAGTTTTGTAGTTTTTCTTCATGTCGTTTTTTATTAAATGTTTTAGCTTTAAGTCCAAATGTTGTAATTTCGGCTTTTATGTATCATATTTCAAGTTGACAAATCTTTGTAAGTCACTTTTAAGTATTAATCTTAAGTTTTCATCTAAGTTCTAAGTTTCATATTTATCGTTACAAAGTTTAGTATCAATTTCTTATGTATAAGTTCCTAGTAGCTTATTTTCTAACTAAAACAAGCTTATATAAGCTTATCATAGCCTTTCAAAAGCTTACATTTCATTTTCAAGTCATTTTGTGAAATAGTCAACATAAGTCAACTTTGGGCTCAAAATGGACATGGTGATGAAAATGGTTGATGCAGAGGTGATAATGGGTTGGATTTAGTTAGTTTAGATTAGTATTGGTTTTGATTTAGCTGCAACATCATTTGGATACATGTGGTAAGTTCTCGGTTTCAATTTTTAGTCCATTTTGCATTTCATGCTTGTTTGAGTATCTGTGGTCACCACTAGTTTCAATGTGTTTATATAGTTGTATCATGGTCATGTAAGCTCGGTTTGATCATTGGTTCAAGTTTGATCACTAGTTAGCTTCATTTTTTTTCATAATCGTCCATTAAGGTGTGTTTGGATAGCTTGTTTAAACCGCTTTAGAGGCTAGAATTTTGGATTAGATCAATTGCTTAATGTCTGTTTGATATTGCCATCATACTTTCATTGTTTTTTGCTTAGCATTTGAGCTCATAGTCAAAATTGCTTTAATCCGCTCTTGTGCTCTTTCTCAGTTGGAATCGGTGGTGAAGTTTTAGCATATAGGTTTAGAATCGGTTAAACTAGCTTGTTATAGTTGCATTACATCTTGTTTTATCCATATCAATCATCATTTGATCTTAAATCTCATTTTGGTCAAACTTCTTATCTGCTTTTAAAAGTCAAAAATACAGTCATATCGGTTTTCTTCAAAACTTGCGCAACAACCACAATGTTTTATTTTAGACAGTTAGAGTCTCATCTTTGGTCTACTTGCGGTATTCTAGGTGGTCTTCAAGACCCTTTATCTAGTTTTGCATTTAAGCTTATTAATAAGCTCATAGATTAGCTCAAACATAGGTAGTGGTCGATTCACTTTTCTTTTGCATCGAGATCATCACAACTTTAGCTAGTTTTGTTTTGATCTCTAGCTTCTTCATTAAAGGTCCTTCTTAGCTGTAACTTTGGGTAAATGATCTCTGGTTGGTGGGCTTGAGAACCACATTTCTAGTTTTCTGCTTAGCTTCTTGGTTAAGCGGTTGCAAGTGCTTAAAGTGGGGACCCAACTTTGTTTTGCTTATATTGCGATTAGCTAATCCTTGGTTAGATGCTCATTAGGTGTTAGGACTAGATGTAGATTGTTGCCTTAGAGTAGTTTTAGCTATACTTTAGCTTATATAATCGTTTGGTGCCTTGTCTTGCTTATTAGCTTATATTAAAGTGCTTATTTCCTTTTAGATTACACTACATCGCTTCTTGTTTCTTCCACATAAGCTCTTGTTTTTATATTTTTTATAACTTTAGGATATCATTTTAGATTTTCCCTGAAATTTTCATAATTTTTAGACACTGTTTAGTATTTTTCTTATTTAAATTCAGTTTTTAATCATTTTTAATTAGCTTTTATTGCAATTAATTGAGAAAAGTTCCAAAAAAATAATTTTTCAATTTTCATAAGTTTAGAAAAATATAAAAAGCCTAAAAAGTATTTTTCCATAATTTTCTTAGTTTAAAAAGTATTTTTTAGCATTTTAATTAGTTTTAAATAGTAATAAATTAATAATAAATACATAAAAGTCTAAAAATATATTTTCAGTTTTAAAATTAGTTTTATCATATTTTAGATTTTTCTAAGTTTTAAATTTATTTTTCTAGTCTTATTTCATATTTTCTTTTATTTTAGAGTATTATTAAATAGTTTAAATTAGTTTTAATTAATAATAATTACATAAATAGTTTTAAAATAATTTTCCTTTTCTAATAATTTTCTTATATAATTAGGATTGTAAAATGTATTTTCTATATTCATAGGTATTTTCCTTCTTTAGTTTCACGCTTTTATTTTGACGCTTACGTAGTTTTCAATTTAAACGTACGTTTTAAGTTTTAAACGCTCATCACTTTAAATATAGTGATAGCGTTTATTTAATATCTTTATCTTTTAATTTTCTTAATTTGTATTTAAGTCGCTTTATTTATTAACTTTTCAAGTATAATTATTCAATCCTAATCCTTTCCGATCACTATCATTAGTGATCATTCTATCGTCTCGATCGTGTTTAACACACCATTGAGTCTCCTTGGGACTTAACGACCGGAATTCATAATATTCTCCGGACTTCATTGTATTTGTGTTCGAACTGCTTTAAGCTGTTTCGGTCTGTTCATGACTTGCGGTTGTGTGTTAGACTTGACGGTTTAGCACGGATCAAAATTTTACGCCACGGGGAGGCTTTAGCGTGTGTTTAGCCATTTTCGACCCATTCTTGCACATACCCCATCTTTTGTAAAAGTTTTTGTAAAGTTTTTGTTCATTAAGTGTTATATTTTCGTTTTTATATCATGTTTTTCAAAATCCAAAATATCCATCTTTATCCTCCAACTGCTTTGATTCTACATTTCTTTATCCTCAAACTGCTTAATTCTTCATTCCTTATCTTCTTTAACCGCTTAATTCTCCATTCCTTATCCTCTTATCTGTTTAATTCTCTATGTCATGGTATTTGACATGTTCCCAGTGTGGAGGTCCATTTAACGGTGGAAATTGTCGGCGATGTACCAATGTGAGTTTCGAGACAAGTTTGTCGGTAATCCCGATCCCATTTCAAACAATGAAACACCCGATTTTTCCTACCTACCTCCACACCCCAATACGAATCCTACTCATGCGAGTGTTGTGGGAATGATTCTCATTACGGTTTTGATTGTCCACCACGGGTTCCGCTTGTCTATGAGCCGAACCATGTTACAATCGAACTTTGGTGAAAGTTATTTTCCCAATTATCTCTGTTGTGAGAATTGCGGGGGTCCTCATGCGACTTTTGAATGTCAACCGATGAATCAAAATTTTCACAATTCCAATTCTCCGGTTTTGACAATTTCCAACCCCACAAGATTCCATCAATCATCGACTTCCGAGCCTTCACATCATTTCAATGATTACGAGGAGTGTAATCTTCCTCAAAGTTCAAGAAATACGCATTCAAAAGAAACTACAAATGAAAAGAATGGTGTGTAAGCTTCAGCAGATGAATATAAGAATCGATATGATGACGATGATGATGAGGATTCTATTCTAATGAAGGAATATTATGAGAGCTTGTCAATTTCTCGAAATCACACCAAGCTCCCAAAGACTCTCTCATAATGGGGACGAGCCTTCCAGCACTATTCCAGAAATGGAACCGTCTAGTGTTGAGAGCCTTGTCCCAACCCCAAGTGAGTCCGAGGTTAGCTCCGGTAATATGTGTGATAAGCCTCTTGATGATAATTCTTACCCTCCTCTTGACATTCCATACGATCATGTCGAGATGTTCTCCGATTCTGACAACGATTGTACTTCGTTTGACGATTCTTTATCCTATGGAGACATCGATTATGTCGAGGAGCTACCTTCGAGCTAGTTAGCTTAGAAGAAGTGAGAAATTCGATGATCCGAAATTGAGGACGAGATACTTCGTGACAAATTGTTCAATATAAATCTCCTCGCTTCTAAGATCGAATCATTCTGTGCTAAGTCGACTTCATCTCCTATCCCCGTCGTGGATAGTGTCTCTACATTGGACAAGCCCGAGCTTGAGGCTTTTTCCAATGATTCTCTTCATGAAGAGTTCTCCGTGAACTCTCTCATGACATATCTCCTCCGAATATGATCATTTCTATTTTGATCTTGAGGATGATATTGGCTCGGAGGAAGGTGTACTCTATCATAAGAGTTTGCTTATTGATGATACTACCTTCACCCTTCCTCCCGATATGTCTACATTTGAGGATGACGAATGGATCCTAATTGTTATAAACATCTTCCTTCCATTCCTCACTTATGATGTGTCTTCCTCTCTTCTTCACTCCTTCGGGAGTGAGGACACTATCTTTGACCCCGGCATTTTCGTTTATCATTTGTGAGCCGGGTCTTTCTCTCTATATCTCATCGGTGTGGAACTTTCACGTGCTTCAATGTTTATCCAAACATCTTGAATGAAAGTCCGATGGAGATTGTTTCTTCCACTTGCTTCCCATGAACCAATGAATGCGGGTCGAGTCAAGCTAGCGACTCGAAAATCAAAAACAAGAGACACACCATATATGGGTTTTCACCCATATTTCGCCTTTCTTACCCCTTTCTACCACCTAAGTGTGGGGTGATGCCCCATGTTATATATATATGTATATATATATATATATATATATATATATATATATATATATAATATATATATATATATATCTCTAAAAAAAAAAAAAAAAAAAAAAAAATCTTGCTAAATAATGGCGTAGTATTTCCCTTTACGTTCTCGCCGCGGCATAACCGCGGTACTTTGAATATTGAGGCAATATTCATTTCTAAGTGTGGGGGAATTCTCACGAATTTTATCATATACCAATTCCCGCTTTTGGCCAAAATTTTTTTGGAGTAAGTGTTTACACTTACTCATTTGGTTATCATCCGCCATGTCTAATAAACTAAAGGATTGGCTAATCCAGAGCAAACGGCTCTTGGTAAAGATATCTCAAATCCGCTTACGCTTGCAATTTGCCCAAAATTGTATGGTATTCAACTCACCATATCCTAAAAAGTGAAGAGTTGGCTAGCCCGCAAGATTATGGCTTGTGGTAAAGGCAGTGGAAAACCATAATTGGTAATCACTCACCAAAGATAATATTGATAATTTATCTAAGAGTTGGCTAGTCCGTAAAGTACGGCTTCCGTAAAGACAAAATCAAATCCGTTGAAAGTCGGTGGTTTGCTCAAAATCACATGGTTATCGGTGTACCATGGTTCTTACTTGAACTAAAACATTTGGCTACTCCGTAAGTAATGGCTTTTGGTAAAGAGATTAAAATCCATTATGTTTTCTCAAATCATTGCTAGGGACTAGCAATATCTCGATGTGGGGATTGATGAGTGTGTAAATACTCATCATTTTGTATAATATAAACGCAAAATCATCCGAAAACACTCGAAACGCATCAAAATGATAAAAATATCACAAATCGTGTTTTATATGTTTTAAATGCAAAATATCAAAATCGATGAAAACGTATCAAATTTGCAAAATTGGCGCTTTAGTCCCCAAAGTATCAAAAGTTGTCAAAATAGTCCACGAGTAAATCAAAATAAAGAAAAATGTCATTTAAGGTCCATGGGATTCATAAGTTGTTAAATTTACCTTTCAAAGTTTAAAATTTGCAAAATTACAACTTTGGTCCTTAACTTTGAAAATTATCATATTTTGTCCTTCAAATTTAAGAAAATGGCAAATATGGTCCTTTAATTATTTGAGAATGACAAGTTTGGCCATTGGGTAATATTTCAGAAATCACAGCATCAGTCCTTGAAGTTTGGGAATTTACACTTTTGGTCCTTGTTATCTAAGCTTAAACCAAACGGACCCTTGTTTTAATATCAAGCCCAAACCCTTTACATATCCAAGCCCATAACCCGGTCCAATATAAAACCAAACCCGACCCTAATAATACTACCGGTCAAATGGGTCAAACAAAGCAACTTGCGCCATTTTCTTCTTCTTCCCACCAATCCTCTGAAATCACTCCACATCCATCCCCCTCCTCTCCATATCACCTTCTGTCCCCTCCACATCAACACAAAACAAAACCATTTAATGATCCTTCACCCTTTACTCTACCCTTAGCCACGCAAATAAGCATTTCCGCCAAAACCAATGGAGGCCAAGATCACATTTTTTCATCCAATGGTGGAGGTGAGTCTTGGGATATATTCGGAAGAGAGAAAAGACATTTGGAGTATAAAAGAAGCATGAGGAAGCAAGATAAAGAGTAGTTAGTTTTGTAGTTTTTCTTCATGTCGCTTTTATATTAATGTTTTAGCTTTAAGTCCAAATGTTGTAATATCGCCTTTTATGTAGCATAATTCGGTTGACAAATCTTTGTAAGTCACTTTTAAGTATTAATCTTAAGTTTTCATCTAAGTTCTAAGTTTCATGTTACTGTTACAAAGTGTAGTATCAATTTCTTATGTATAAGTTCCTAGTAGCTTATTTTCTAACTAAAACAATCTTATATAAGCTTATCATAGCCTTTCAAAAGGTTACATTTAATTTTCAAGTCATTTTGTGAAATAGTCAACAGAAGTCAACTTTGGGCTCAAAATGGACATGAAGATGAAAATGGGTGTTGCAGTGGTGATAATGGGTTGGATTTAGTTAGTTTAGTGTAGTATTGGTTTTGATGTTAGCCTGCAACATCATTTGGATACATGTGGGTAAGTTCTCAGTTTCAATTTTTTAGTCCATTTTGCATTTCATACTTGTTTGAGTATCTGTGATAACCAACTGTTTAAAACTTTATATAGTTGTAATATGGTCATGATAGCTCGGTTTGATAATTGGTTCAAGTTTGATCACTAGTTAGCTTCATTTTAGTTCATAATAGTCCATTAAGGAGTGTTTGGATAGCTTGTTTAAACCGCTTTAGAGGCTAGAATTTTGGATTATATCAATTGCTTCTTTGTTTGATATTGCCATATGCTTTCATTTGTCTTTTTTACTTTCATTTGAGCTCATAGTCAATATTGCTTTGTATCTGTCCTTGTGCTCTCAACAGTTGGAATCAGTGGTGAAGTTTTAGCATATAGGTTTTAAATCAGTAAAACTAGCTTGTTTCAGTCTCATCACATCTTGTTTTATCCATATCAGCCCTTCATTTGATCTTAAAACTCATTTTGGTCAAACTTCTTATCTGTTTTAAAAAGTCAAAAATACCAGGTCTGATCAGTTTTCTTCAAAACTCGCAACAACTGCACAGGTTTTATTTTAGACAGTTAGAGTCTCATCTTTGGTCTACTTGCAGTATTCTAGGTGGTCTTCAAGACCCTTTATCTGTTTTGCATTTAAGCTTGTCTGATAAGCTCATAGATTAGCTCAAACAGTAGGTCAGTTCACTTTTCTTTTGCATCAGTAGTCTGTCACAACTTAGCTAGTTTTTGTTTGATCTCTAGCTTCTTCATTAAAGGTCCTTCTTAGCTGTAACTTTGGGTAAATGATCTCTGGTTGGTGGGCTTTAGAACCACATTTCTAGTTTTCTGTTTAGCTTCTTGGTTAAGCAGTTGCAAGTGCTTAAAGTGGGGACCTGAGCCACTGTTTTGCTTATATTGGCAGTTAGCTAATCCTTGGTTAGATGCTCATTAGGTGTTAGGACTAGATGTAGACAGTTGCCTTAGAGTAGTTTCACTATACTTTAGCTTATATAATCGTTTGGTGCCTTGTCTTGCTTATTAGCTTATATTAAAGTGCTTATTTCCTTTTAGATTACACTACAGCCCTTGTTTCTTCCATATAAGCTCTTGTTTTTATATTTTTATAACTTTAGGATATCATTTTAGATTTTCCTGAAATTTTCATAATTTTTAGACACTTGTTTAGTATTTTTCTTATTTAAATTAGTTTTTAATCATTTTAATTAACTTTTATTGCAATTAATTGAGAAAAGTTCCAAAAATAATTTTCAATTTTCCTAAGTTTAGATAAATATAAAAGCCTAAAAGTATTTTTCCATAATTTTCTTAGTTTAAAAGTATTTTCTAGCATTTTAATTAGTTTTAAATAATAATTAATTAATAATAAATACATAAAAGTCTAAAAATATATTTTCAGTTTTAAAATTAGTTTTATCATATTTTAGATTTTTCTAAGTTTTAAATTTATTTTTCTAGTCTTATTTCATATTTTCTTTTATTTTAGAGTATTATTAAATAGTTTAAATTAGTTTTAATTAATAATAATTACATAAATAGTTTTAAAAATAATTTTCCTTTTCTAATAATTTTCTTATATAATTAGGATTGTAAAATGTATTTTCTATATTCATAGGTATTTTCCTTCTTTAGTTTCACGTTTTTATTTTGTGCGTTTACGTAGTTTTCAATTTAAACGTCGTTTTAAGTTTTAAACGCTCATCACTTTAAATATAGTGATAGCGTTTATTTAATATCTTTATCTTTTAATTTTTTTAATTTGCATTTAAGTCGCTTTATTTATTAACTTTTCAAGAGTATAAATATTCAATCCTAATCCTTTCCGATCACTATCATTAGTGATCATTCTATCGTCTCGATCGGTTTTAACACACCATTGAGTCTCCTTGGGACTTAACGACCGGAATTCATAATATTCTCCGACTTCATTGTATTTGTGTTGTTTTAAGCTTTATTCGTTTCTGTCATTCACATGTGGCGGTTGTGTGATTAGACTTGCGGTTTAGCACGGATCAAAATTTTGGCGCCATACCCAGGCTTTAAAAGTGTTTAGCCATTTTCGCACCCACTCTTGCACATACCCCATCTTTTGTAAAAGCTTTTTGTAAAGTTATCGGAAAATCCAAAATATCCATCTTTATCCTCCAACTGCTTTGATTCTACATTTCCTTACCTCTAATCTGTTTAATTCTTCATTCCTTATCTTCTTTAACCGCTTAATTCTCCATTCCTTATCCTCTTATCTGCTTAATTCTCTATGTCATGGTATTTGACATGTTCCCAGTGTGGAGGTCCATTTAACGGTGGAAATTGTCGGCGATGTACCAATGTGAGTTTGGAGACAAGTTTGTCGGTA
>CM040241.1:228992691-229480191 GCA_022545495.1 Chrysanthemum lavandulifolium | reverse complement strand
TGATTCTTGGAACCCAACCCAGTCTTTTAGAGCGTGAATTGTGAACTTATGAAACTGTTATTCTTGCCTTCAGATTGATGGCACCAAGACGAAACCCGCATAGGAACAACCGAGCAGCTCCTGCTGTTGTGGTTGCCCCTGTCCGTCAAGGTCGCCGTCCGACCCAGACAACTCCACCTGTTGAGAACCAAAATACTGATAACCCTGCTATTGGGAACCCGAATGTGAACGACCGTGCTGAGAATGGTCATGTTCTACAAAACCCTCCACCTTTGAACCCAACCCACATCGACCAGCTTGTGACGCAGCGTGTAGCTAAACTGCTAGCTGAGTCTAATCTCTCTAACACCCTTGGTGGAACCCCACCGCTTAATCGAGCTCGAGGTTGTACCTACAAGGAGTTCCGATTCTGTGGTCCCATAGAGTTCGGAGGAACCGAGGGAGTGGTTTACCTAACAAGGTGTATGGAGAAAACTGAGTCTGTGTTTACCGTTAGACATTGTGAAGAGGATTGTAAGGTTAAGTATGCAACATTTACCTTGAAGGATGAAGCGTTGACCTAGTGGAACAACTATCACAGATCCGTAGGAAGTGATGTAGCTTATAGCATGACTTGGACCCAGTTTAAGGCTCTCCTGATCAAGACTTACTGTCCTAGGAATGAAGTTAAGAAGTTAGAGATTGAGTTCGAACCATAAGGTTAAGGTACCGACATACCGACTTACAATAAATCGTTTCCAAGAGTTGTCGTTGCTTTGCCCACGAAATGGTTCGCATGAAGCCCTTAAGATTGATAGGTATACTGATGGATTGCCTTTAGCTACTAGGAATGATGTCATCGTTGCGAAGCCAGCTAACTTTCATGAGGCAATTACCGTGGCTCAGCGTTTGATGGACTCTTATGTGTTAGAAGGAGGATACAAGGGTAAGAGTGATAAGAGGAAGAGGAATGAGGTTGTTAAAGGGAATGGCAACAAACGGCAAGAGACAGCCAGGGTGTTCGCCATAGGAAATGGAGAGAAGAAGGGTTATGAAGGTAGCAAGCCTTTGTATGGTCGTTGCAATCGACACCACCATGGACTGTCCCAATAGTGTGTAGGAACTGCTCTAAGGTAGGACACGTGGCCAAAGACTGTAGGTCCTGTCCACTTTCTGCGACTCAAACTGCACAAGGAGCGGACTGGAAGGCCACTGTCACCTGTTTTGGATGTGGAAAGAAAGGGCAGTACAAGAATAAGTGCCGAGAGCCGTGGATGAATGGAAACCTTGGTAATGGAGGAGGATTTGTTAACCGAGGTGTGGGAAGTAATGGCTTAAACCCTGTTAAGCGAGAGGTTATAGGGAATCAAGGAATCAAGGTGCTAGGAATCGACAGAGACATGGGAGCAGTAGCGTGTATGCTTTATTGGGAAGGAAGTCGGTGAGGACCCTAACGTAGTTACAGTGCGTTCCTTAATAATCGCTATGCTTCCATACTATTTGATCTTGGTGCCGATATGAGTTTCGTATCCACCAACTTTATGCCATGACTAGGAATTTCCAAAACACCTCTAGGGTTCAGTTACTATGTGGAATTAGCTAATGGGAATAGGGAGAAGATAGACACCGTAGTCGGAGATTGTACCTTAAGTTACCTAAATCACCCGTTTAGCATAGACCTATTGCCAGTTACCTTGGGAAGTTTTGACGTCATCATCGAAATGGATTGGTTGTTGAAGAACGGTGCACACATCATCTGCGATGAGAAGATCGTGCGTGTACCGTATGGCGGAAAAGTTCTGAGCATACAAGGAGATTGGAGCGACTGTGGAGGTCCCTCCCGGTTGAGCATCATCTCTTGTATTAAGGCCTAGAAGTACATCGATAGAGGAGGTTGTCTTTTCTTGGCTCGAATTTCTGAAAAGAAAAGTGAGGAGAAGAGTGAAGGACACCTCGAGGATGTACCCATCGTTAGAGAGTTTCCAGATGTGTTTCCCGACGATCTGCCAGGGATTCCACCTGTCCAACAAGTTGAATTCCAAATCGAGTTGATACCTAGTGCTACACCTGTAGTTCGGGCACCCTATCGACTTGCTCCAAGAGAATTGGAGGAATTGTCTAAGCAGTTGTCAGAATTATCAGAGAAGGGATTCATTCGACCAAGTTCGTCACCGTGGGGAGCATTGGTGTTGTTTGTGAAGAAGAAGGATGGATCGTTTCAGATGTGTATTGACTATAGGGAATTGAATAAGTTGACGGTGAAGAACCGATATCCAATACCTAGAATAGATGACCTATTCGACCAACTCAAGGAGCTAGTGTCTTTCCAAGATCGACTTACGGTGCGGTTATCACCGACTTAGAGTTCGACAGAGGATATCCCTAAGGCGGCGTTAGGAATCGTTATGGGCACTATGAATTCCAAGTGATGTCGTTTGGTTTGACCAACGCGCCAGCGGTATTCATGGATCTCATGAATCGAGTATGTAAGCCATACCTGGATAAGTTTGTGATAGTATTCATAGATGACATCTTGATATACTCTAAGAGTAGAGGGGAGCACAAAGAGGATTTGAGGCTCATTTTAGAGTTGTTGAGAGAAGAGAAGCTGTAGGCCAAATTCTCTAAGTGTGAATTTTGGATTCCGACTGTGCAATTCTTAGGTCACGTGATAGATAGTCGAGGAGTTCACGTCGACCCAGCCAAGATTGAGGCCATTAAAGAATGGGCACCCCTAGGAACCCATCGTCAGTTGGTTTCTAGGTTTAGCGAGGCTATTACGGGAGGTTCATTGAGGATTCTCCAAAATAGCTAAGTCGCTCACCAAACCGACGACTGAGCGTTAAGTATGAATGGAGAGAAAAGGAAGAAGAAGCATTCCAACTTCTTAAGGAGAAGTTGTGTAGTGCGCTCATCCTAGTTTTGCCTGAAGGAAGCGAAGATTTTGTCGTGTACTGCGACACTTCACATAAAGGCTTAGGTACTGTTTTGATGCAACGGGAGAAGGTGATAGCTTATGCATCTCGACAACTTAAGAAGCATGAGAAAAACTACACCACCCATGATCTGGAGTAAGGTGCTGTAGTGTTTGCCCTTAGAATCTGGAGACATTATCTGTATGGAACCAAGTGTGTATTGTTTACCGACCATAAGAGCTTGAAGCATATCTTAGATCGGAAGGACTTGAATATGAGGCGGCGTCATTGGTTAGAGTTCTTTGTGTGATTATGATCATGAGATTCGTTATCATCCCGGTAAGGCCAATGTAGTGGCGGATGCCCTCACCGTAAGGAGAACATTCCACCTTTACTCGCTTCGATACCTAGGAATGACCATTATTTCGCCTACCATCTCAAATCTTAGCCGCCAAGTCATGACATTGACGGAAGAGAATCGTCCTTATGAGAATCATGGAATGGTAGAAAGTGAAAACGGCTTCTTGAAGCGTTCGATGGAACCTTATGCTTCAAAGATGTAGTGGATACCATTTCATGGCGGAATCCGTGAGTTGATTATGCACGAGTCGCATAAATCAAAAGACTCTATTCATCCCGCAGCCGATAAGATGTATCGGGACTTGAAGAAACTCTCGGTGGCCTAACATGAAAGTCGACATAGCTCAAGATGTCGGTTGGTGCTTGACTTGTCTAATGTAAAGGCCGAACACCAGAAACCCTCAGGACTCTTAGTTCAACCCAAACTCCCAGAATGGAAATGGGAGCGAATCACCATGGACTTCATCACCAAATTACCAAGAACAGCTAGCGGCAATGACGCTATCTGGGTAATCATAGATTGTTTGACTAAGTCTGCTCACTTCTTGGCCATTAGCGAGGTCGATAGTCTCGACAAGCTCGCCCGGCTGTATATCAAGGAAGTAGTATCGCGTCATGGAGTACCGGTATCTATCATTTCTGATCGAGATAGCCGTTTTACATCCCACTTTTGGAGATCCTTATAGTCAGCGTTAGAAACAAGCCTGGATATGAGCACTGCTTATCATCCTCAAATCGACGGTCAAAGCGAAAGAACCATTCAGACCTTAGAGGATATGCTTAGAGCATGTGTCATCGATTTCGGAAAAGGCTGGGAGAGACATCTCCCTTTGGCCGAATTCTCCTACAACAATAGTTATCATTCTAGCATTAGGGCCACTCCATTTGAGACAAGAGTGGAAAAACTCAATCCACGATACATTGGTCCCTTTCCAATCCTAGAAAGAATCGGACCAGTAGCTTACCGTCTTGAGCTACCTTCGGAATTGAGCAGTGTACACAATGTCTTTCATGTTAGTAATCTTAAGAAATGTCTTTCGGAGAAAAACATAGTTGTACCATTAAGAGATATTCGTATTGATGAGAAATTGAATTTCGTTGAGGAACCGATAGAGATCATGGATCGTGAGGTTAAACGGCTGAAGCATAGGCGTATTCCGATTATCAAAGTTCGTTGGAACTCTCTACATGGACTGGAGTTCACTTGGGAACGTGAGGATGTATTCCGTTGAAGTACCTAAATTCTTCATGACACCAAGAAACTTCGAGTGAAACCGAGACGGGTTTCTTCCGAGGTGGAGGCGTGACAACCGCAATTAGGAGTCTATTTTAGGTAACCGCATTAAGTTAAACTAAACCGAGCTTTTGCCTTTATAACTATTTTTATCGACCATGACTTGATTTGATATCGTTTATTGGCTTTTATGATTTATTTTATTATCATATGAGTTATCGTGTGAGTTTTAACTCTTTTTGTTAGGCACTATGCGATTCGGCACAATAAAAGCCTAAAACAAGAAATAACGTAACTTTTGAACCGTAACTCGAAACTTGACAAATAAATAGTCAAAACTCGTGGAAAAACATAAGTAAACATAATAGAAAGTCAAAGGAACGTCGTGGGACACTCGTAGGACAATATATGAGCTCGGGAATGGGTAAACGGGATAGTTTTTAAAAAATTACGGCTTCGGCCCCCTTCTTTTACCCTTGCCGGCGCCCCTCCCCCATCATTTTTATTTTGGTCCTTATGACCAAGTATATAAATCCCCATCCACCCTAATTTGATACTATCACTTCTCTCTCTAAAAACACACACTAACCACCACTTTCTCTCTCTACCCTCTCTCTCCTAAATAGAAACCCTAACCCTAAAACCACCCACCACCGCCGCCCCTTTCCGACCACATTTCGGCCAAATTCCGGCGAGTGGGATTACACCTCCACCACCATTTTGTAAATCTCTCTTTCCTCTTTCCATCCATATATATCTCTTATAGAAGCATACATTAACACCTCCAAATCTTACAAAAACGATTCGTGATTCTAGGCTTTTCATTAAATCTTGTAGATCGAGGTTGGAAAAGGTAAATGGAACATAGGTCAAGCTTGTTTGGGTCATGAAAAGCCACGAATGGGTCTCTTGAGGCTCGACCATGGCTCGACTTTTAGGGGTTTTGGGTGAAACATGGGATTAAAACTAATTTACACTTAATAAAACATGTAGCTAGTGATTTGGTATCATGTGGTGTATCATACTGTTGTGTTTTTGCATTTTAGGCTTAGTTTCATACGACGGGTTTAGATTAGTTGATGGGTTTGATGTTTGGATGATGATTGGAGGTTGACTGATTGTGTTTGGTTGTAGTAGAAACCATTTGGGAGTTTTTGGGAGTGTTGGTTGAGGCGTACTAGCCACCAAACCCACGTATGGGTTGTGGGTGTGGCGTACGTGACCCATAAGGACCACGGGTCCGGGTCGGATTGTTGTGGTATCTTGTTGGATGTTGTTGTTGGTGTTTGGGTGAGACGCGTGGAGCCGAAAAACTTCTAGAGCTTGTTTGGTTCACGTGGTCTTAACCGTGACCGTGTCATGACCATTAGGGTCGTAACATTGGTTTCGGGTATATTTGGTAGATTGATTGGTTGGAGAGATTGATTTAGGTTGATTTGAGATTGAGTTGCCCTATTGTATTTATTTACTTGGACTTATAATATAAATTGTCAACATTGAGAAACGCCGGTGTTACTTTGACTTTTTAGTCATTGTTGACCCCACAACGCCCGTAACATGGACTTTAGTATATTTTGGACTATTGATTGATTAAAAGCCGAGAAGTCATGACTCGTGCTTGTGGACTCGAAACGAATAACGATATGAAACTAATATTGAAATTATTGAAATATATATATATATATATATATATATATATATATATATATATATATATATATATATATATATATATATATATATATATATATATATATATATATATATATATATATATATATATATATATATATATATATATATATATATATATATATATATATATATATATATATATATATATATATATATATATATATATATATATATATATATATATATATATATATATATATATATATATATGAACATGTTAATAAACTATGAAACATAAATAATAAAAAGGCTTTTATACAAAACTATCGATAACAAGACTTGTCTTGTTATTTACTATTTTAAATGGAATTAATAACTTAAACAGAAATGTTTTCTAATAAATAAGTATTTAATGTTTTGAGTGCACGTTTATCGAAATGTGCCATTTATGAGCATTTAATACTAGTTTCAAGTATTTAATTTATTTACGTTGTGTGCGTGGTTCTTGATGACCTAACATTAATAGCGTCGATCCGCGTGGGTAGCGGACTTATTAGGTTGACGAATCTAATAAGAGCCGCTAGGCAATGCGTGAGGATAACGTTATTAATGGGTGAATTATTCTTATGACTCGTTAGGATGCGACCGGTTTATGGGATAATAAGTGACACGAATAAATGATTGATTTTATCGAGTTGACGAATTCGATAAGGTCTACTATTTATTTTGAAACTTATTGGACTATGGAGCTTATCGCTTAGATGTCTCATTGTGTTGCATTGAGTCACATTGTGGTTATTTAAGTGCATTCATGATATCATGTTGAGTCGATACATGCACACGATGATACCAAACGCTAGGACTAAACGGTGAAACAAGACATTTTTGGAGATAAAGAAAAGGAATACGTTGGGGTAGATAACGTTGATTTTGGGAAATATATATTAAAAATTAGTTTACATTAATAGGTTGTGCCGAGTCGATAGTTCTTTGAGCCGTGATTAGTCATATCTTCGCTAGTATTTATTTGTGCGTTGCTTGCTTGAGGTGAGTTTCATAGCCCACTTTTATCTATGTTTTTTAACTAAATTGGGGTGAGAATCATGCTACTATTTTGGACCTTTAAAACTATTTTGATTTGCTTATGTGCTTGACTGTTTAGATAGATATGTGGTAGTTGTTGCCTTAGTCTAGGGTAGCAATCCTAATTGCTATAACACGTTGCCTAGCTAAGAATAGACTTCTACCTCGACCTAGTCCAGGGTTAGCAATCGTTCTAGACTTTGCTACTGTCGTCTTTGGCTAGAGTCGCTAGGGGCGCACTATGGCGTCGGATATGACATTGATGATATTGTGATTGTGACATTGGTATGTGTCCGAGGTGTATCTATCTTAGGTCTCGCATAGCAAATAAACTCCTCACAGTCCACTATTTTAAACTTGAATTTAAACCTATGAACTCACGGTAATTAGTGACATTTTAACATGTTTTCTCGGTGTATTTAAGTGATATTTGGAGTCGTGTTATGTGGAAGCTTGGCAAGGAGGCATGGTTCAAGGATCATAATCAAACTCTGATAATTTATGAGGACCTATTTTTATAAATCATGTTTGGGCCTTTTATTTACATTTTGGGATTATTGTTTTAATTAATTTTATTTGGGATTGGTTTTGAATGATAATATGACTATCTTGTTTTCTATACTTGTGTGAGATACCAATCCAATGTAACGCCCCGAAAACTTGATTAAGTCTTCCGCTGTATCGAGATTTGGGGGTGTTACAAGTTGGTATATTTACATGTAAGATATAACTTTTCACATACACATCAAACCATAACACAAAGTAGCATATAGATGGAATTCTAGAGAGAAAGTTAGAGGTTTAGGAACTTAGTGAGAGAAAGTGAAAGATATTATTATGAGCTCCAACTCTACCTTGGAAGGTAGAGAGTATTTATAGTCTTACATAACTCGCCACTTTGGGCTGTGGATCGGCATCTGATGGGTAAAGACCGTCAGTCCTCCACGGTGTTACAAAACTAAATTACTACTTAACTTAAAAGAACTATGACTACGAGCTTTCAACGATTACATATACTTGAGGTGACCGACTCTTTAATACCGAATTTCTAATTCCTAACAATCTCCCCTAAGGAGGTCACCTCAATCATGTATCAAAATTACATTGAATACAAATAGATATTATATTTAACAATTGATCTTGCATTCTTGATGTAGTCCTTTGCTCCCCGAGCTCGTAGTCATTGATTCTTCACATTGCATGTTTGGTTATTCCAAGTGGAGGTCTTTCCGATCCACGTGATGATAATTTTGAGCCATCATTTGAGATCATCACTATCAACAATCTACGAGACATCCATTGTGGTGTTGTGACTTTGGGACCGACATGCTCACATTACGGATCATGATATCTTCTCATCGAGTAGCGGAGCTTTAGTTGATTCATGATATTGGCGTGACAGTAGCGAAGCTTGGTGTGAAAATATCGAGTCATTGATGCACTAATCATGATTTCTTTTGAAATGAATGTGTTAAGTGAGCATGCGGTCGTGGATTGACCGCTTCATTACGATCACCGCAAGCGTCGGGCGCACTGCATACAACGATTAGCAACAAATCTCACGAAAGTGTCTTTGATCACTTCGTTGAATTGAGGTACACGCCCACGGTTCCCGTTGATCAAGACAAGTCTTTTTGTGATCGGTAGGATTCCTAAGAATCTCCTTGACGGGGTTTCGCACTGTTCTAGCCGTTCTCAAACCGGAACATCTCAAAGAAGACAACACGGAGTGAGTGAACGATGAATTTTAAGTCCACCGATTGATGAAAAGAGATTTGAAAAACAATCGTGTATTGCTCAATAGAAATTGTTTTGCAATACAACGAAGGTTTTATTGAAAATCAATTTATCAATCATAAAATACCTTTTGGTTTGAAAAATGAGTACACAATCAATGTGCTAATGAAAAGAGTTTTAAGCACAAAGACAGGTTTTTCAAAGGTATCCGTCAATCCATAACTTTGAACCGTGATTGATTCAAGATTGAATCGCCCCATTGTTTCTGCTCGGTTGTCACATGGTTGATCTATATAATAGATCTCACATGCCACCTACCGAGAGCTTGTTTGATGTTGGCTCGAAGGCTTTCCATCTTCATTGTGAGTATGTAAACATATCACTCGGATGTTACGGCAATACCACAAGGATAATGCGTGGGACTCAAGATATAATTTCTCTTTCCACATTGTGTGAAACAGAGAGTCTTCATTGAAAGTGTCCTAATGAGATTTATTGATGATCTCGTGGCTCTAGACTCAATTTGTGCATATTTGGATCCTATAACGGAGACTAGGGAGAGGTCTCCTTCTTGAATATCAACCATCTCTATGAAAAGTCGATAGATAATGTTGGTTCCCGTGAGAATGAAACAAGCCCTTTTAAGAGGAACTTGAGTGGTTTGGAAAGTTGAAGTGCGGTCGTCCTTTGGGTCTATGACGTCTTGTCTTCAATACCGATGTTACCATCGGTAGCATATGAATTGAACCCGGTTTACGCCCTAAGGTTGAATAAATGGAGGCTATTTGTTTTCACCCTATTTTCATTCAATTCTTTTAATTCTTCAACCCCTTGTGCTTACGAGACTTCATAGCTATTACCTTGTTGGGTTTATTCCAAAGACTAGCTCGGTCTTAGTCCGCACTCTTCCCTTATCTCATTTTTTTCTCCTTTTATCATCATACCTAAGGACTTCTACACTAACTAGTGGATTGTCCTCGGTAGATCCCTCCGATTACAGCGGATCATGGGAACCAATACCTAACCTTATCATCCTTATATCACCGTACATAAAGTAAAGTTGGTCGGTCAATTTGGTATTGTTCATCGCCATTGGATCCAATTGAAAACCATTTGAAACTCAATTCGATACTTGTGATATATAATCAAAGCATTTTGTACTGAATTGTTTTTGATATTTTTAGAACGAGAACTCCCTCAACATGTGCATCAAGTATTTGAAAATGTTTTGCACACGGAGGCAAGAAAAGAATTAACTTCTTTGATTACCATTTTCTAAAAGATATCAACATCACTTCCTCAACAAATCAAGAAGATATAGCATTTCGGGAAGGATGAGGTTTCCATAAATTAGCTCCCCTCAATATGTGCCTCGAGATTAGAAAAGAGTTTTGCACATACTAGAGGAAACTGCACATTGGGAAACGTTGATCACATTTCGGATCATAGGTTTAAGATAGATGCTCCCCTCAACATGTGCATGGAAAATTTGAAATCGTTTGTCACATGTGGGCGGGATAGCATGTACATCCTTATAAAACCATTTACCTGTTATCGGTTTAAATCCGGTTTAAATCACACATTCTCCCCGATCACAATTATCAAATCATTTGAGATTTGTGATCTCTTATTGATTTAAATTGATTTTGAAAGCTTTAAGGAGAATTGTGACTTTATTATGAAAGCGTTTGAGCGATAAGGATCGGATTTAAGACTTTACACTCCATTGATAAAACATGCATTTTTATCTTTTGAAAACAATTTTAATGCCAAATAACTTTTAATTTAATTGAAATCATTCTCCCCTCAATCAATGACATAGGTTGTTGATTGAGATAGAATTTTGACAAATAAGTCACGATGATTATCAAAATAGAGATTGAGTTATTTTCAAAGCATTTAGTTTTCGAGATAAATGTTTATAGAATCGAGCATGGAATTTTGAACACATGATAAAACATGGCTCTGTTCTTTCTTTAAAACCGGTTATTGCGAAAATGACAATAAACCATTTTTTTTTTTTTTCTCAATTTTTTTTTTTTTTTTTTTTTAAAGAATTGAACAACATCTAAAGTCCGTGTCATTCTTTGAATGACAGCAAAAAGACCGTAGATATTATCGAACCGGAAAAAAACGTGACAAAATGACAATATTTTTGAAGATTTTTGAATTTTCAAATTTTATGGATTTTGAAAGTTTTATATTTTCTATTTGATTTTGAAGATTTTATAATTTTGTATTTTGTTTTTCAAATAAATATTTACAAGAGATAGATGAAGATAGACCTTTACCTCGTCTTCCTCCACGAAGGCGTTTGAGAGTTTCGGTTGAAGGCTTTTCAAACCAAGTCGTGGAAGAATAAACTCAAACGTTCTCTTGGAAGAGCTTTGGTGAAGATGTACGCTAACCGATATTCGAGACCTCACAAAATATAGTTCCACCACACCTTTTTCCACTTGTTCCCGATGAAATGATGTCGAATGTCGATATGCTTTGCTCTTGAGTGTTGAGCGTTGTTGCATGAGAGAGCAATAGCACTTTTATTATCACGATGCGGAGGATTTTGTTGAATTCAAAGCCATAGTCGATAATTGAGATCTCATCCATAAAATTTGAGCACAACAAGATGACATGGCTATGAATTCACCTCTGTAGAGGAAATAGAAGTACTCATTTGCTTCTTTGAAGACCACTCACAAGCTTATCACCCAAAATCGAGCACCTCGACGTGCCCGACGTGTATCTTGACAACTGCATGATCGGCATCTCGTGCATAGGCGTTAGTGACATACCGGTGTCCTTGGTACCATAGTCCCATATTGATGGTTCCTTGGAGATACCGAAGACCCGTTTAAGCGCTTCAAGGTGCTTTTTTAGTAGGCTTAGCACGGTATCTAGCACACATGCAAACAATGAACAAGATGTGCAGTCTACTAGTCGTGAGGTACATCGGGATCCAATCATACTCACGATATTTCGTTTGGTCAATCATGATCCACGAGTGGTCCTCATCTAGTTTGGTTCGATCAATCATGGGGGTGTCAGCAGGTCACTTAAATCAAATCAAATTTCTTTAAGATCTCGATTGCATATTTAGATTGATTTATGAAAATGCCTCGGGACTTTGTGAAATTTGTAATCCCAAGAAAATGACATTTGTCCCATCATTGACATTTGAAATTTTGAACTCATTTCATTAGAAAAGTCGGTCATTCCATTGGGTGCAATAGAGGCAAAATAATATCATCAACATAAATTTGAACATGAGTTAAATGTTTGCACGACTTCCTAGTGAACAATGTAGGATCAATCTCCTTTGCTGAATCCGGTTGATAGAAGAAACTTTGACGATGTATCATACCATGCCCTTGGAGCTTGCTTTAAACCGTAAAGAGCCTTCTTCAAGCGATAAGCGTGGGTAGGATGCTCTGGATTCACAAAGCCTTGGGTTGGTGACATAGACGACTTCTTTAAGATCTCCGTTCGAAATGCCGTCTTCGTCCATCGATAGACTACCATGTTCTTACTGAAGCATTAGCCAAAAGATTACGATTGCCTCGATTCGAGCAATAGGAGCAAATGATTCCTCAAAGTCAATACCCTCCTCTGGCGGTATTCATTAGCAACCAATCGAGCCTTGTTCTTTAACACATCACCATGCTCATCAAGTTTCACTTTGAAGATCCACTTTAGAGCAATGATCATAGCACAATCTGGAGCGGTACTAATTCCCATACATCAAGTCAATCAAACTCATGAATTTCTTCTTGCATGGCATTGAACCATTGTCTTCATCCATGGCGGTTTTAACATCATTTGGTTCGATCTTAGAGTACGGAGTTAAAGAAGCACCACAAGGCATCGGTTGCAAGTTGTTTTCGTGTGGATCTTGGACGAGAGAGTTTTCCAATGATGTTGTCCAATGGATGATCGTGAGTCCATTTTCGAGAGGTGTTCATGTGGTTGTGGTTGAAGAACGAAGTTGCGAGTCAATTTCTCCCGATGAAGATGGTTACGATGATGATTCGTGAGCAATCGTTCTCAAAGGGGCATCTTCGGGGTAGCAAAGGGATTAACTTCATCATTGATACGGACATAGTTCCATGATGTACCCTCGAAGTTTGATAATTTGTTGATGAGGCAGTGATCGGCGATAGCTTCTTGACTTAATGATATTGAGATTGAAGGATTGACGTCATTCATGTGAATATGAGCCTCCTCAAAGTAGGAATTGTCGGTTCATTAGCACTTGGCTCATAATGTTCATCAAACATGGGATCAAACAATTTCTTTAAATCATCTTGGATGGAGGTACATATGGAGTTTCGGAGAAGAATTTGGTATAAGGGATGAACTAATGGGACTGTCTTGAAGTGCGGGTCTGACTGGAGTGTCCAGGAGCCATTTGACCGGTCGACTCATCGAGCGTAACGTGAATTGTTTCCATGATATTTCGGGTTCTTTTGTTGTAGATTCGGTAACCCTTCTTGTTTGGTGCATAACCTCTGAAAACTTCAATATCTCGCTTTAGCTCTTAATTTACCTAAATCTTGGCCGTCATTTGTTGGATAGCACAAAGCACCAAACACACGAAGATAGGATAAATCGGTTTTCATTTATGAACAAGTTCATATGGAGTTTTTCCATGAGAGGTGTGAATGAGAGAGCGATTTTGGGTGTAGCAGAGGCGACAATGGCTTCATCCCATAGAAACATTGGAACCTTGAATAAATTAGCATTGTTCTAGCGGCTTCCACAGAGTTCGATTTAGTCTTTCAACTACACCATTACATTGAGGAGTTCGTGGAACACTTCTTTGATGGTGATTCCAATACTTTCATAAAATTGACTTAAGTCTCGATTAACGAACTCGTGCCATTATGCATTCGAACAATTCTAACCGTGTTGTTAGGAAGAACACAGAGTTGCTTGATAAGTTTGATGATGACGGATGGAGTTTCATCCTTAGTCCTCAAAAACTTGACCCAAGTAAATCTAGAGTAGTCATCAACAACGACTAAATGTATCTCTTCCCATTAATCGTTTGCACTCTCATTGGAATCATCATACCAATGTGTACATGAAGCAATAGCACGATGCACTTTACCATTAAACATATCGAAGATGTCGATAAGCAATATCATCTCACGTACCATATATTCTCCTCATTTCTTTCAACCGCATCAAGTAATACATACCAAAGGCTCCGAGACCATTTCCCAAATAGTTGGAATAATACATCCTTCCCCCTTCTTGGTTTTGATACCTCGGAATCGACAAAACATAATAAATCCATAAACTTGAAATCTTGTGAGAAGAACTCAAATAGCCCAAATGAATCCTGTGAGAATCAATCACTACATAAACTCTCTCGACTATCTTTATCAACCCATATGTAGACAATTTGAAGTGACCATCGATGAAGAAAACCCGTTATACCAAACTTGAAATCAAGAAGAATTCCCGCATTTACATCTTAAGCTTGCACTAATGTTGGAAGAGCGATTAAGAGAATTTATGCTTCAAGCAAATCTCTAAGTACTCCATACTCAACCAAAGTATGAGACATTAACACGTCTTGAGATTATCCACAACGACATTTGCGTGTGTCACTGAGTAAAACAATGTAACTCCTTAAAGTGATAGTTAACCATGTCTTCAACCATCCATCCCGACAGCTGGTAACTAGATAAACCAAGTCTTCAACTTAAAAATCTTAGACCCAAGCAAGATATCAATTAAGAACACGCCTTTGTGAAATTTAACTTCAATCTCAAATAAGTGATAAATGATTAACTCCGAAGTAATCAACTTGTGTCAAATGCCCAACATGTGAAAACAACATACAATCGGATGTACATTGTCCCACCGAATGAACCGAAACAAATGATTCCTCAACATCAATGCATTCTTCCTTAAAAGTAAACATGTAGAGGCGATCCGGAAGATTCACCAATAATGTCTTGACGGATGAGAAGTCATTTTCTTTAAGTTCATGTGGTTGATTTATAACGTGCACATTGAGAGAAACAATAATCCGTAAATATTTGGCAAAGGAATACCAAAGAGCGGATCACTATTCATGAACAATAATCCGTGAAGATTTGGTAAGGAATACCAAAGGCGGATCATTATTCATGAGTGAAACTACAATATTATGATAGTCATTATTAACGCCTTGAGGAATAATCGGAGATTTGGGCTTGAGAATTCCAAGTACTTCTTAGATGGTGAACCAGTTGAGTCAATAGAAACCGAGCATGAGCTTGAGTGGATGATCAACATTCGTCGGAGGTTCAAAGTAATCATCAAACATATCTTTGAAAACAATGAATCCCAAACATTGATACCCAATTATCCTTAGAAAGTGAAGTGTTAGGCGTTGGAGAAGAGTCATCAACAATCAAAACAATGAATCGATTATCCTTAGTATATTCACTCATCATCAAAAGAATATACACTCATCATCATCAAAAATTAAGTCGTTATAACCATTATTCAAACACCCATCATCATGTAGTATATTCACTCTTCTCCCTCAAAATTGCATCCGGTTGCCATTTTGACTTAACAAGTGAATAGGGTATACACCAATGAACGTAGATCCACTTGATGACCGAATGATCGTGGAAAAACATGAAGCTTGTTGATGAAGAATGTAGATGAGTATGACCATTCACGAGAATTTCTCATTAGGCGAAGATTAAGCGCACGAAGAGTGTACACTTTTCTTTTCTTTGAAGAACGGGGCTCGAAGTGTTGTCTGCGAGACGCCATTATGATGAAGTCGAGGCTGAGTGAAGTGAGCAGGCGTCATAGCGAAAAGAATATCAAGATTGAGTTACTTGAACCCGTGAGTTATGAGATATCAATCCATTTGTAATCCATACTTTAAGCCAGTCCATGTATTGAAGGATCAAGTATCTACAAGCGAGGAAGGACTACCGCACTAACATTACAAGCTTGATTGCATATATATTGGTTAGTGACATTAGTATCCAAACCCTTTGGGGTTTCACGGTCAACCTTGATTTGGTCATCGAAATGACTTTTGGTGAGAATCCACCTAAGTCCAAAGCATCCTTAAACATTCTACCGATGGTATCCACTTATGGCAAGGTCTAGGATTGTATGGCTTCTTGCATAGTGGAAGACTTATCCATGTTCCTAGTTTCCAAAGATTTAGCAGTTGGTATCCATCTAGGCGAAGTTTTTGGCTTGTTTTGCTTCACAACATGTTGAACCTTAGTCACGTTAGTAGTCTTAGTGGATTGTACCTTAGCATGTGAATAAGGAAAATGTTTCTTATTCGGAAAGACTCGAAATTTCTAGTTTTGTTTTCTACATGCTTAGCATTCTTATGCACATAACTACTATTAGATGCGCCAATCTCTAGTCTTTTGAGTGTTCCTAGGTAGTGGTTTACAACTACTAGTAGTGCCTTGAAATCTCGTGAATTCCTCACCCTAGGTCTTGCACCTAAAATTCCGTCTTTTGAATCATGCCTTTTTCCTAGCTTTTCTAGATAATAGTTCTTCCACAAGTCATTCATATCATATGAATTACGGGTTTTAATGCTTGGTTTTGACCTTTGTTTTGAACTAATCCTAGAGGTCTTTGGGGAGTAAAAGTAGTCGCATGTTGAGGATTAGAGGAACTAGAAGCATGACTCTTAGGTAACACAATTGAAGTGGTGGTTTTGACAAAACTTTTTCTCATCAACTTGGGAGGCAAACCGTGTTTTGAAACTTTTGGTCTTTCGGATATAAACGCATGGGTCGCTAACAATGAGACCGGTTTCTAATGGGATGAGCCGGTTTCCCCAAGGTTGATGGTTTTGTAAACTTAGTGTTCACACTTTTCCCTACAGCTTTCCTAAGCTCATTCTTTAAGGCTACAATAGCGAAACTCTTATCACGAAGTTGTGCTTTGAGTTCATCAATTTTTCTATCAAAGAGTTTGTTTGTTCCATTGACTTAGTTCTAGCTTCTTTGACAGAGTCACTAAGTTCTATGTGATGCTTTCAAAGACTCATTTTCCTTTAGTAATTTAGCCACATAAATTGACGATTCATTATTTCTTGTTATAATAGCATCAATGTCTTGTGTATTCATGACTAAATTACTTTTCTCATTCAAGGCAAATATGTTTCTTGATTGTAAATGGTTGACTCTTTGTCTTGAAGTGAGCTTTCAAAGTGTTAATTTCAAAAGTTCACGAATTCGGAAAGTTCGGTTTTTACATGGTTTGTTAAGTTGAAAACTTTCTTCTTTACTACGAATCGCGATTTCAAGTGAAATGCAATATTTTTCAAGATTTGAGAATTTGTTTGAAAGTTCATCAAAAGCCTTCTTATCAATCAAATCTTTTGTTTTGAAACACTTAATCTCGAGACTCGACCTCGATGTGAACATTTATGAAAGACATGTTCGACATTATGATCGGTTGTTTAAGTGCTTTAGCGAGATGCACTATGTTGAGCAAGAAAGAGTACCTCATTACATGACACCGCTCAATTTACAGTGCATTATCCGCATCCACAACATGTGTAACAAGAGTCACCGGACCCATTGGATGTGTTGTGTCAAGCTTATCAATCTTTGAGCCTCTGTATTCGATGCCAACCGATCCATCATCTGTGTTTTACCCGACTCATCATTATATGTTGACTCGACATTACGCATTTAGCAAAGACCCGATTCTTTAATGATACATTACCCACTTATCACAACTATTTCTCAACCGCACGACACTCATTCACGTTTTCATCTTTTGTGTAACTTCCTCAATGTACTTCTCCATTATCCATGAGTTGTATGAATGTCTCAAGGAACACGTTAATTTCCATTCAGGTGTGTTTCTTGAAAGACACTTCGACATTTCATCATCAAAATCGAGGAATATTCCCCGGATAAATGGTGAAATTGATCGAAGATTACTTGAAGAGTGCATTAGATTCATCGATTGAGAACTTCTCTTTAGTAATTTGAAACCTCGGTTGTTCTAAGTTTAGTAGCACGTTCTTGTCAAGGTGGGAAGATCGTGAAGGAGAGCATTGCTTGTTCGATCCATAGTTGTAGATAAAAGTAGTTTGAGGTCTTGATAAAGTAGTTGAAAGGGCTCAATGTTACATTCCATTAGCCTTGCATTTGTAGCATTGGTGGTGCATTTACTCTTTCGAGTCTAAACCGGAGATATCACATCCTCATTGATTGATTCAATCATCTTTAATCGTTCGATGTAGCATACATTATCATTGATGTCCACACATCATACAATTTAAGCACTTACGAAATTCGGGTCGATAGAATAAGACATGATGTGGTAGTATGCAGGATTTTACAAGTCTATAATTTAAACCGAGAAATAGAATCTTCGGATTTTACTAAAATCAAGACGAAACCGTGATACAATGACCAATAGAGCGAGTTAAGATAACTGATGGACCCACACAATGATAGAGGATTATGTGTTAGGAGTGATGATTATTTGAAGGATTAGTGAAGTGTTGATTGGTTGAGAATTTGATTGGTAGATGCACGTTTTACGGAGAATTTTAGGTCTAAAACTTAAAACCTCAATAACTTCCTTCGGAGGATTTGGGCCTCGAAAAATTCGTTTCACGACATCGTGTGAAACCTCGCAATATTCAGCTGTTCGGTCGTTTTGTGTATTTCATTGAAACAGATTCTGGATCAAAGGTTATGGCCGTTTGAAGTTTTGACGTAAAAAGTCAACTTTGGTCAAACCTCTTCTTCGGAAAAATCAACCAAGTCGCTAAAACCCTTGAACCAAGTCGCTAAGTACCAAGTCGCTAAGTAGCAACTCGCTAAATCACCAAATCGCTAAGCACCAAGTCGCTACACACCTAATTCGCTATACCACCAAGTCGCTAAAGTCCCAAGTCGCTAGACAAATGCAAGTCGCTAAGTAGTAACTCGCTAAGCCTCAAGTCGCTAGCAAAATTTTGGCAGCAATTCGCTACACAAGTCGCTAAAGATTCAAGTCGCTAAAGAGCAACTCGCTACAGACCAAGTCGCTACCACCAAGTCGCTACCCGTGGTGGAGAGTCCACTACTTTGTACTGTTAATCGCTAGGTCTAAGTCGCTAACTCCAAAACTGTAAGTCGCTACAAATTTGTAAAGCAAGTCGCTACGAAGAAAGAATTCCGTGTGTTAAGTCGCTAGCAAGAAAAAACTCATAAACATCCTTTTCAATCCAAAAACAACCCAACCAAGATGATTCAAGCTTACCAAATGAAAACCTAAACACTTGTGATGATTCTAAACATAAAAGTACTAACAAAATTCAAACTTTAACACAAGAAATCAACCAAATGATGCAAAACCACTAAACTTTTCAAACTCAAAACCACCTAAAACCACTAGAAATCCAAAGATGTGCAAGATATGATCTAACCATGGCTCGATACCAATTGTAAGATATAACTTTTACATACACATCAAACCATAACACAAAGTAGCATATAGATGGAATTCTAGAGAGAAAGTTAGAGGTTTAGGGAACTTAGTGAGAGAAAGTGAAAGATATTATTATGAGCTCCAACTCTCTACCTTGGAAGGTAGAGTATTTATAATCTTACATAACTCGCCACACTTTGGTGCGTGGATCGGGCATACAATGGGTAAAGACCGTCAGTCCTCCACGGTGTTACAAAACTAAATTACTACTTAACTTAAAGAACTACGACTACGAGCTTTCTAACGATTACATATACTTGAGGTGACCGACTCTTTAATACCGGAATTTCTAATTCCTAACATTACACCATTGGATTCATCAAGTGGTTGCGGTGTTTTTAGGCAAAAGACCAGTTTGAGCCCCCTTTTAGTTTATTTCATAAAAATAATATAAATAAATAAATAAAATGCAATCGGTCCTTATTGATGAATAGTCATTGATTTTACTAACGGAAGAATATATGGTGGTGACTTTACTAACATATATATTTAAATGTGTCAACTTATCGACCGAGATATGATGTTACAAGTGACAAACCATAAAGATATATTTTGAACTTTACTCCATTAATTGACTAGAACTTTCCAAGTACAAAGATCTAAACATGTACGAGTAGCGAAGCTCATATTATTTGAATGTCTCGCTTCTTGGATTAAATAAATGAAGTAGCACTTTATGTATATATTTTGATCGAGTCGAAAACTTTTCATAATATATATTACCGAAACATTCATATCGTACTTACGATACATACTTGCTAAAATCCAAAAATGTTATATTTTTTTACTATCGCAAAGAAATAACAAGTAACGTTATTTTTATAACAAAACTCACGAAAAAACATGTAGGGGCGATATAACTTTCATAAAATTGCATTCATGACATCATTTAATGACCTAAATCACATCGATCATATTAGGTTGTGTGGAAAACTAGAAGGGAGGGTTGAATAGTTTTACCAATTTAAAACTTCCTTTTATATATTTAGATCGACTTATGTCAATCTATTTGGTTGTTTATGTTGGACGTTGATAGATAGATATATTAATGTGTAATGAAAGATAAAGAGTAAGAATCACATCACCACAACACAAGTATTTATAGTGGTTCGGCTACAAGGACACCTTCCTTGCCCTACTCCACTCCCGAGTCACCTACTCGAGGTTAAGTAAACACTACACCAATCTCCTTATGGCGGAGAAGCCTTCACAACGTCGCTTACACCTTTTTCGGTGCAAAGCTAAATACCGGGTTCTTTCACACCAAGGCGAACCACACCTAACACAACGTCGCCTACCCTTTATCTGATGCTAGGCTAACCACCGAGTTCTTTCACACCAAGGAGAACTAATCCTATCACAACGTCGCCTACCCTTTATTAGGTACTAGGCTAAGCACCTAGTTCCAATACTATGCAGGAACTACTACCCTTCACAACACAACACCTAATCTCAAGGAGATATACTCCTTGTTACAACACCATCAAGGATATCACCATCCTTGGAAATAAAAAAATACTTATATGTATAATGATGCACCTCATCGATTATACGACCTAGGCATTCTTCCCTAATGCCACTTGATTTGATTCTTAGACATCCTTCACTAATTCCTTTGACACAACGCTTGGCACCCTTCACTAATGCCTTCGTCTTGACACCTTTAGCATTCTTTACTAATGCGTTTGACATGGACGATAAGCACCTTTCACTAATTATTTCGTCTTGACACTTTCGGCATCCTTCACTAATGCCTTCAACACAACATCTATGGAGGAAGAAAGAACTATCAACAAGAGAACCTCGGTTGTCTTGATGATGACGGCATGGTAACTCATGGACTTGAGCTTGCTCGACTTCAAGTGGTGATCTCGCCTTTAAGAGGAACCTAGAGAACACACAAAAGACAAACTACATAGATCTCTTGGATCGTGGTTGAGAGATATAATACTTGGAGAAAGTATGTGTGAAAGTGGTGAGCCAAAGGAAGAAATGGCTCACTATTTATAGAGGAGAAAGTTCACTATTCCCGGATCCCGGATCCCTCCCCGGCTACGAGGATCCGGGGGCTAGCGTAAGGCTAGGGATGCGTGGGACGCTCCTCTTTGCCCATGGGTATTTTTGGTTATGGGTCATGGGTTATGGGTTGATCCATGGGTTTCTTTCTAGATACAATGTATCTCTAGAATACATTGAACTTGGTTAAGTGGTTTGTATAAAACCATGGGTTATGGGTCAATACCATTTGCTAGTTTTTACCCATTTAGTATATACTTGTTTTTACCCATTTTAGTATAAACTTGTTTTTACCCATTTTAGTATATACTTAGTTAAGTATATGTTAGCCCAATATGTAAACACTAGTTGTTGTACATATGTATCAAAATCATAAAATCACTTATACTTGTTTTAGAGTTTTATGTGAAAACGTTAGTGTGTTTGAAAACTAATGAATCAAACTATTTACGTATTTTATTTGTTTCGTTAAAATGATTTTACGTTTGTTATTGACAAAACATTAGAAGATCGTAAAATATAAATAAATGTTTTTACAGCTTATTTGTATTAACAATCTCTCCCTTTTTGTTGATGACAAAACATAAAATTATTTTAAGGAAAAACTAAAATTCGTAGCAAATTTGAATTAGTAGTTTTTACTTTCTTCTCCCCCTTTTTGTCGAAACAAAAAGTGTTAAAAGAAACTAACACAATTTTGTAAGAAAAAAAATTGTAAGAGAAAATGTAAAGAGAGCAAGTGACGGGAATGGTACTCGTCTTAACTCCCCCTTGACGAGTCCATCTCTTTGATAGGGCGTCAAGTATATAACGTAAATAAACTAATGTGTTTGCAAATATGTTTGCAAATGGTTCGTCTAAGTGACGAAAACGTGCTCCCCCTTGAAGATTGCAAAGTTGCAATGGGGTATCATGAAGTATAATCCAAAAGCGGATTAAGTTTCAAGTAATTTTGCAATGTCGTTTGACACAAAGCTCCCCCTAGCTTTATGGTGTCAAAATCTTCATGTGTACTTTGAAAATCTACAAAGTAAAGGTTAGAAAACCAGAGTATAGTGCATAATTTCTTGCAAATAAAACTCAAGTTAGTAGTAATTTGTGCTTCTTTAACACGGATCCCACGGTTCCCTTCTTGGAGGGATCCGGCTAGGCATTTTGGAAGGATCCGGCTGTCTGTTGACAGTTTCTTCAGCAATGAGAATGTGCCAATCAATGCTAATGAGGAGATGGGATATGTGTACAATGTAATAAGCACAAAATAATCATGGCATATAAATATTCATTCAATAAAACAAGAGATAATCAAACAAATCTCTAAAACTAAGAGAATGAACTAGGCCATACAAATACTACTTAATACTAACTAGTTACTAGACTTTAAAATGCGACAATGTGCTTGAGTCTATGGATGAGTGGACTTGTTGATTTGATCCAACTTTGCAAGAATATGATTAAACATGAAATGTATCTCATTTCGTGCTTCTTGAACAAGTCCTTGAGTGATTAGACAATTTGGACAATCATTGTCTTGGTTTGGAACTGGAAGGGAATGGATATTTTGAGGAGGCTCTATGTGTGATTGTGGGTCTTCATTTTGAGAAGTGGGATAAGGTTCTAAAAATGAGGGTGGTAATGGAAATTCTTCCATATGATCAAGGAATGAGGGTTTTGATGGCTTGCTAGAACTAGCCATGTTTGGTTTTGAACTAGATGATCCTTTTTCTAGTCCGAAAGGTTTGATGCTAATCCTTGCGGTTCTCTTAGCACTTGTTGGATGAGTTTGATGAGGTGGGATTCTAGTATTATTATCTCTAATGGGAGATGTTTCGGTGTATGAGATTTCATGGATAATTTGACCCTTTCTTTTGGATGATCCTATGGTTGAAGAGTTGTTGCTAAGAGCCTTAGTCATAGTGATGATGATGCTAATATAAACTTCTAATTGCTGATTTTTGAAAGATAAGTGAGAATGGTGCCTTAATCCTAAGGTTGTTTGGTTTATAAAGGACAATTGGAATTTAGGAAATTAAATTCTTGGCCACTTAGAGGATTAAGCATGCTCTTAGGATTTTGATCAGTTCTAGGAGGATAATAAATGAATGCTAAAAGTGGTTAGATAACCAAAGGTGACTTAAAATTGAATATGGAAGCTGATTTAGGCTTTACTGCGACTCTGGATCTCGCGGATCCCTCTCGGAAGGATCCGTGCAGTTAAATACTGGGGATCCGGTGTCGAGCGGTTCTAGGTGAAATGATTATGCTTTTGTAAGGTTTGCTATTAATGGATTTTGAGGTTTTGACTTAATTTTGAAATCTTTAGCTGTTGGATAACTCAAATCCTCAACCATAATGAGTGATGGTGCTTAATGATGGTTTTGGGTAAGAAAATTGATTTTAGGTAGTCTAACTATGTGTTTGACAAGGATACCATTTAATTTGATATGGAGAAATGGTGGTAATAAATCCTAGAATTCAGATGATGATCTAAGAAAAAATTACTAAAATCTTTAAAAATAAAGAAAAAATGAAAAACTAGTTTTGAGCCTAATTTTGAGTCAAAAAGTGATTAAGATCAATTTGCTAAAATTGATGGATATACCCAACTAAGTGCTATCAAGTGTGATAGATAATGTGTGAGTGTTGGACCGGAATTATGGTGAGTTTTGATGAGTTGATAAATCAAAAACACTTTGAAATATATCTTAGGTAAGCCATGGATGAGTGTGAGGCTTTCAACTATTTGAGAAGACTTAGTTGGCTCTAGTATCTTATGTTTGACTAGTGTGAGGTGATCTAGTAAGCTATTTTGATGTAAGCAAGTCTGATTGCTTATCAAAGGTCACGGATCCCGTGGTTCCTCTCAGGAGGATTCGGTTAGTTCAAATGTTGGGATCCGCCTACTGCAGATCAGAAGGCTTTTAGCAAATGTGCAACTTTGCACTTTTTAGTAAATGCTTCTCCTAGTAGTTCCTATAGGGACTAAATGCAAGAGCACAACCAATATAATGTATAGCAAAGTAGGAAGAGTTAAAAGTTCCTAAAATGAGTGACGACGACCACTTGAATATTTTCAAGGAGTCGTAAAATCTCATTCTACAAGTTCCTAAGTTACGATTGTTTAGTGCCAAGATATGACAAGACCTACCTACTACACTATTCTACATAAGCATTGTTTAAGTGTTAAGACCCATTGTTTGAAATTGTTCTTCACAATTTTAGGTCTATGATCTTACCTCATTTCTCATCTCCTTCACGTCCTCGCCCGTCCTCCACTCTTTATCATACCATCTTCACTTATTATTCCTCAAAAATTGGCGAAGCACTTGAAGATTCCTTGGTTTGTTGCCATTCGGGTGATTCATTAGGAATGTTTGGCAATTGGTTAATGTAGTCCAAGGGGTCAAGATCGGTATTTCAAGTGGGTTGCTACCACTTCCTTCACCTCCTCCTTGTCTCTCCCTTTCATCCGAGGAATCCGTGGGTGGGTGAGGCCTCTTGCCTTCCACCATAAACCTTGTTGTTCTACCTCGGTTAATGGTACCATAACTTTGTTGCAAAATCTATGATCATAGGATTGTGGAGAAGGATCTAATGCAAAGATGAATTTGGCAAGGCGGGTTAGGAGCATTGCTTACGGGAGCACCATCTTGTCCATGCTTCTTACACTTGCCATTCTTTTGATCATGTAGTAGGCAATGTTAAAGCGAGTCTCGGTCACTAGGCAATAGATCATGAAGCTTAGACATGCGTTGGGGTGATCCTTGTTTCCTACTAGGCACACCACATTCTCCCTTATCATGTCTTCCCATTTCCTATACAACCCGTACATCTCCGAGAGCTCCATTTGGAAAGGATCCCTATAGATCACTTTTGACTTCCTAGTAACCTTTGATGGAGATGCTCTTGGCATAAACACAGTGTCCCTCACCGTGGTTGCTTCCGGGATTATTGTGTGATAAATTTTGTGATGATCAACCATAGAGTGTATCTCCTCCAACGACCACTCGTTAGAATACATGCAAACACCATCATATGGAACCCCTATTATTCTTCCAAACTCCTCAAGCGAAAGAGTGTACTCATGTCCATTTATGGTAAATTTAATTGAGATGGACCCATTATCATTTCTAATTATCCCCATTGTTTTGTAGAACTCAAGCTTAAAGACCGAGAAAATTTGCTCGTTTATGTCCAATAAACAATCAAACCCAATAGTTCCAAACACTTCCCTTATGTCGGTATTTGCAAGAAATGATGGATCAACATCTCTACCTTCGTAAAAGAGTCTCCTTTCAAGCAACTTAAAGGATTTCCTATCGTCCGGACTTAGTCCATCTTTCCTGTGGTACATGGGTATGTAGTGAGCGGTGTCTTGGTAATCTTGTTGCTTGTTGCTTGGCATGATTGTTCCTAAACAATACAACTACAATGTGGTGTTAATTGTGAATAGTAACCTAGAGGGTTTGATCATAATTTTGCTCTCATCATCTTTGTTGAATTCAAGAAATGTGTTTAATTTGTATTAACAATATTAATTCTTTGATTTAGATTATCTTAGAAAACAATGTGGTGACAAATTATGATAAACCCATTTGAACCCAACTCTTAAAGATGAAGAAATTGTAATCCTAGAAATCAAGGAATTAAATTAACAATGTAGTGAAGATTATACTTACACAAGTGATTGTTAAGCTTGAGAGAAATGATCAAGTTGCTCCTTTGAACAGTAGATGAGTTCTTATTCGTGAGTCTTTGAGGTGAATATAATTGTGGAACATCCATAGTGATCATTCTTTAACTTATCTTTGTCTTACATTGCACGGATCCGTGGATCCCTCTCATTTGGGATCCGGCTAGTGTAAACCCAGGGATCCGGCATGACAGCAAAAATCAGCTCAAACATTCCTTGATAACTTTGGTTTGGGAGTTCTAAAACGCCTAGTGTTTTGATGTTAAGGCTCTAAAACTTGTGATTTGAGGTTTTGAAGATTTAATACTATTCCTATTAGATGTGGTTCCCTTTTTAAGAATTAGTAATAATTCATGGGAAGCTTTTCAAACATTATAATAAAATCCCATTTTATCATAATATAAGAAGTTTCACATGGATATTTATTGACATAGATAAAGTGTCAATAAACCCTTTGTGATGAATAATGATTGAGGCTATCGAATAACCAAGATATCATTGTTACGAGTTGGTAGCGTAGTCTATACAAATTAGTCGAAGAATACTATTCATGATGATGACTATAATATAGATAACTACTAAGTAATTACTAATAGATATAAATCATGCGACTAAGATTTTAATAATAATAAAAAGTAAATTATTAGCGATCATACCTTTGCTAAATATTCTTTTTAAGAAAAGAAGTATTTAGATGAAATGCTTTGTGATTTTCTTGGAATCTCCAGATTCATGTTGTGAGAAAGACAATACTAAACATTCTTTTTGCGAAAAGAAATATTTAGATAGATTCTTCATGATTTTCTTGGTAACCCTTAATCCAAGTATGGAGAATACTTCACAAGGAAAATGTTAGAACATTCTATCATTGTCCAACAATAAACATTATAATTGTTTTTAAAACATGACAAAAAAAATCCTTCTTTGTAGTTTTCAAACATACACGGATCGTATCAAGTTTTTAAAGTACAACATACTCTAAAAACTTGGTAGCGAAGCTCGATGCCAATTGTGGAAAACTAGAAGGGGTTGAATAGTTTTACCAATTTAAAACTTCCTTTTATATATTTAGATCGACTTATGTCAATCTATTTGGTTGTTTATGTTGGACGTTGATAGATAGATATATAAGCGTGTAATGAAAGATAAAGAGTAAGAAGCACATCACCACAACACAAGTATTTATAGTGGTTCGGCTACAAGGACACCTTCCTTGCCCTACTCCACTCCCGGGTCACCTACTCGAGAGTTCGTAAACACTACACCAATCTCCTTATGGCGGAGAAGCCTTCATGGCGTCGCTTACACCTTTTCCGGTACAAAGCTAAATACCGAGTTCTTTCACACAAGGCGAACCACACCTAACACAACGTCGCCTACCCTTTATACGGTGCTAGGCTAACCACCGAGTTCTTTCACACCAAGGAGAACTAATCCTATCACAACGTCGCCTACCCTTTATTAGGTACTAGGCTAAGCACCTAGTTCCATTACTATGGAGGAACTACTACCCTTCACAACACAACACCTAAATCCAAGGAGATCTACTCCTTGTTACAACACCATCAAGGATATCACCATCCTTGGAAATAAACAAATACGTATATGTATAACGATGCACCTCATCGATTATACGACCTAGGCATTCTTCCCTAATGCCACTTGATTTGATTCTTAGACATCCTTCACTAATGCCTTTGACACAACGTTTGGCACCCTTCACTAATGCATTCGTCTTGACACCTTTAGCATTCTTTACTAATGCTTTTGACACGGACGATAAGCACCTTTCACTAATGCTTTCGTCTTGACACTTTCGGCATCCTTCATTAATGCCTTCAACACAACATCTATGGAGGAAGAAAGAACTATCAACAAGAGAACCTCAGTTGTCTTGATGATGACGAAGCATGGCAACTCATGGACTTGAGCTTGCTCGACTTCAAGAAGTGGTGATCTCGCCTTTAAGAGGAACCTAGAGAATCACACAAAAACAAAAGACAAACTACATAGATCTCTTGGATCTGTGGTTAGAGAGATATAATACTTGGAGAAAGTATGTGTGAAAGTGGTGAGCCAAAAGGAAGAAATGGCTCACTATTTATAGAGGAGAAAGTTCACTATTCCTCGGATCCCACGGATCCCTCCCACAAGGGATCCGGCTAGCGTAAGGCTAGGGATCCGTGGGACGTTCCTCTTTGCCCATGGGTATTTTTGGTTATGGGTCATGGGTTATGGGTTGATCCATGGGTTTCTTTCTAGATTCAATGTATCTCTAGAATACATTGAACTTGGTTAAGTGGTTTGTATAAAACCATGGTTTATGGGTCAATACCATTTGCTACTTTTTACCCATTTAGTATATACTTGTTTTTACCCATTTTAGTATAAACTTGTTTTTACCCATTTTAGTATATACTTAGTTAAGTATATGTTAGCCCAATATGTAAACACTAGTTGTTATACATATGTATCAAAATCATAAAATCACTTATACTTGTTTTAGTGTTTTATGTGAAAACGTTAGTGTGTTAGACAACTATTGAATCAAACTATTTACTTATTTTATTTGTTTCGTTAAAATGATTTTCGTTTGTTATCGAAAAAAATTAGAAGATCGTAAAATATAAATAAATGTTTTACGACTTATTTGTATTAACAGTTTAGAGTTAATCGAGCCTTATTTAGTGAACCCATTTGCTAGTATCACATCGGTTATTCGGTGAGTTTCATAGCCCGATTTTCAAGTGAATATATTATTTCTAAACTCACGGGGTGAGAATGCATGTACATCTTTTATCACGGACCCAAGTATTCAAATCGAGTGCATTGAATAAGTTACCTCATTGCCATGCTAAAGACCCCTTTTCATATCATGAACCGTTAATTACGTAGTAAGCATGAGTGTCGTGAATAGATCATTGAGGGTGACGCCTCCGTCTTGGTTGGTAGCTCCAACTTCATTACGGAGGCATAACATTTATTTTTCGGATAGAGTTTCGGCAAAACACTCTGTGGGGCCAATTCAGATTCAATCTAGCTTCGGGGTCATGAGCTTAGAGCAATTGAATTTATTTCATGTGGCATTGTACTTATTACATTTGTCATGCATTCAATGTACCTTGGGGTAGCCGTACAAAATTATTATTTTCGAATCATTATTTACATAAACCTATGAACTCACCAACATTATTGTTGACCATTTTAGCATGTATTTTCTCAGGTAACTAAAGTATGTTCATCATGGCTTGCATGAAGTCACATCATAGAGTCGCTGAGCTGATGCGTCTCATTTAGATTTTATGCACTTAAAACTATCGTTTGATTGTAACAAACTCATTTTGATACCATTTGGAAATCTTTTGGGACCTAACTGTTGTAACTCTAACAGGTTTTATAAATCAAACGATGTACTTTTAAAATGACACTTTAGGTCGTTCAATATAACTATGACTTTGTATCGATGATGGTCACGCCCATGTATTCCATTCATTGCAAATCATGTATTTGGGGTGTGACGATATCGTAAGACTAGGGGTTGGTCGTTCTATAGGAGAATAGTAATGTAGGCTCGTAGAGTATGACGAATTATCTAAAGGCGAGATAAGAGTATTTTGGTATTTTTATAAAATTAAAAACCAGAAAGTTACCAGGTTGCGAGGAGATTTGTTTTAAAACTAATATTAACCTAAATGCAAGAAAATTCAATCATAAGAAAAAGTAAAGTTTCGGTGTGAACTATGTGATGGGAAGGCATATTTATCTAGTCTACACTACTCCTTTCTAGCTTCTAATTCTACTTATTGATTTGTCATGCTTTGATTAATCGGATGACTGTTATTCCTAATTAACAATCATGTGGATTTATTAATCATAATTCTATGCCATTAATAGCCTAATGTACCCCCAATACGGATGGATTCAACACACTAATAACTATCTAGCATGAAATATCCAATTCTAAATAAATTATCATGTAAATTATCCCCAAGTTACGATATGATTGTCAATCTATTCCTCAAATATCTAGTTAGTTGTATTAGCTAACATTCAAGACAGAGACGAATCCTCACCGGTTTTAACATCCTAGCAAACACATGCAATCAATCAAAGGATTAATAGGCAAATAGAATTATCGTTAACAACTTTCATGCAATCCTAGATAAATACTAAGTGGTGTAACCAAGCCTACCAATCAAAACAAACAATAGACATGCTTGAATGATTAAACATAAATGTATCTTAATGTTATATGATGTTTACAAGGTTGGAAAAGGGTAAAAACTTCACAAGGGTTTAACTCCCAATAATTGCACACGAATTAATAATATAATGAAAAAATATATATATAAGAAAAGCATCCTGACGGTGTCAGCCTTTGGGTGTGATGTCGTCATCTCGCCGTCTTCGATCATGGTTTATTTCCACCAACTCATTGTGACGGCGTCATGTGTAAGTCATGACAACGACAAGTAGAGGTCATGACGACCTCTCGTTGTTCGTCTCAGTCCATTTACCGGTCACAAAAATATTACAAAAATCATTTTGCTGGGTACTTTCAGTGACAACTTCAGTCATGTTGGCCACAAACTTGAAACTTTGTTTTTTTATCCGTTCTTCGTCTAATGAGGCCAAATCTTGTATGTTTTCAGCAAAGGCATTCTCAAAGACCTAAAAGTCAATTAGAGAGGACTTTAAGCAATAAATGATACAAAATGCAAGAAATTAAGGGTTAAATGGCCCATAAAATGGTATGATTTTGCCCCTTATTAGGTACTCGCGTAATACGACAACGAGTACAATATAATTAAATTTCCAACAAGAAAATGACGATAATCTATAATTAAAATATATTTTAAACAATAGTGATGCAAACTATTTCGTATACAAATAAACATAAAGAAAGGTTAAACTAAGGACTATTATTTCCTGCATCCTGAGGGAGAAATCTCAATAACTCATCTTTTAATATAGTTAAAGGAGGTGATTAATTGATATTTTTCAATTCACATTTTAAAACGCACTTCAACTCCATTTATTTAAATTACATATCTCAAGAACCGTAAATTTTTAACCAACATAAATTACGCCATCGTCAATCAGCATTTAATATATTTTTTAATGGAGGCATTTTCATATACTTTCGACAAACTTTATTTTGGGTTTTCTTTTCTTGTTTTTTTTACATTATTTTGCTTGATATATAACATGTGATGTAACACTAATATGTAAGTTCGAACACTCAACACGCTATCGTAAAATGATCTTAAGCATAAGCAATTTGATGACAACATGTTAAGTATTTTAACTTAGATATTAGTGTTATATCACATGTGATATATCATGTATAATATTGTATTGTAACAAATAAAACAAACAAATAATAATAATGATTATGAGTGACTAGGAATGGTTCTTCAATTTTTTATTTTTTAGGGTTCCTAAACTAACTTATGTCAATTAACATAATGTTTGAAAATAAAGACGACCACATAAGTAGCATCTTAGAAACATATATTATACTATATACTAATAACCGTTTTGTGACGGGTTCAAGAGTGATTTTTTACTAACCGCGTTTTCACTCCTTATTGGTAGCTTTTGTAATTAGTAGACAAACAGTAACATACACAGTTCTTTAGTGGACCAAAAGGCAGATTCTAATTGTTAACATAAAATGTTATCTCAAAATAACATTTAAGAAAGATAGCAACATAAGTAGCATCGCAATTAAAGCGGAGCATACAGAGAAACTAAAGTTTATACCACATTCTTTTCATATCATGGAATGTCTAAAGTGTTGTCATTCATTTAAAACATGATATTTTTTTTGGTAAATGAGTAACGTATGAAATTTTCTCTATTGTGGTTATTTGGAGGAGAGTCCTTAGCTCACATGTACGTGGCCTAAGAAAAGTATCTCTATAACCATTTATGATACTTTTTCCTAACCAACCTCAAATGTAGCACTAGTTATGTTTGATGTCTTACCTAGTCAAGTTGTTCGAAAAAGACTATACACAGCTTAACAAAAGAGTCGTCATGACCGTTTCCTTTTCATTATCCAAAACATGCATCATTCGGAAAATTCGGGTTGCAAATTCACCTAGTCTCTTGTCAGCAATCATTGCAAAAAAGTTTTTAATGAGTTTCCCTTTCATCGTAGATATTCAAAGTCTAGCTGATCTGAGTTCGTTTGAGGTTAATATATGCGACGTGGGGTTATTGCTAATGAGCATTGTCAGAATTGGGCTAAAGCAATGCCTTGTCTTGGCTAACTTATATGATAACTAAAGATGAAGATTAAACATATATTATAATGATTTTAATTTTATGAGTTTTTCATCACTCTCGTTCATTTGAAGTAAAATTTAACAAATATTTAGAACAAAATTTCATACATCGTCAACATTTTGATGTTAGAAATAAATTTTAAGGACACATCTATATATAAGGTATATAATTTGGTAGCCTTAAAACTTTGGAGACTACGCGATAAAGACACATCACAAGACCTTCAGATACTGGCTCTGCTAATGAGCAATGATTTTAAAAACAACAAGCACAACTTAAGCTCATGAGGCGCAATTTGAATTCTTAAGATACTTTCTGAATCGTGGACCACTGGACCACCTGCCCCACTAAGTCTAAACTTATGCATTACTGTTGGGGTCGCAAACGATTGATACTCTAGACCTAAATAGATATTGGGTCAAATATCATATGTTTCTCTTAACTTGGATTGCAAATGAGTGAACCTTTGGTTAAAATCGCTATGGTGCGGTTAAGCCGTGCACATCTCGAGCGTTGATAAGTAATAATAGACTGGTAAGTTATTAGGTAGAAAATAATGGAAATATGATGGGTCCTACGAGGTCACGGGACACCATAAAGTTTTGTGGCGTAATATTAATATTTGTAAATAAACCTTAATTTTTCGTAAAATTGACCTTGTCCAAAAATTATATTTCTAGTTTTATATATTTTTATAAATGCACTTGATTAATATGTATCCTGATCTCCGTCCTTTAGTTACATATCTACTACTCGTAGCTTTTTTAAAGAATAAATACACAAACACAGCAAACGCGTTACGTCATATATAAAAGGTTATAGTATCCATATGAAGGATGTCAATGTCTGTCACGAGTGGAATACTGAATGACAAATTGACAATGAGAGAATCTAATTCCGAAACCAAATGGTGTATTAATCTTTAACGACTTTAAATGGTTTCTTTATTTTGTATAGACAAGTGCTTTTGTAATTTAGCTATCCGATCCATAATTGATTGATTCCTTTTCTACACAAAAGAACCACCACCGTTGTTATAATTGCGAGTGATATTATGTCATGAGTACGCAATAAACTGATCATGAAAAACATAAAAAGTATTAGAACTATGAGTTAGAATCAAATGAAAAGTATAATTAAAACGAGAAGTATAAGAAGAAACTACGACCACATATTTCAGATATATTTACAAACTTCTTTTAAAATTCTCTTACTTATTTAAAATATGTAGTTAAAAATCCTTTGTATCCTTCTCATTTTAGTTTTTATTCTCACTGGTTCCCTTTCCTTAGAGCTATAAGCCTATAATTAAAAGAAGGATGAAAACGAAAGATACTCTATGCATTGTCCTCGATAACTCATAACGTTTCCTCTATTATTTTTGTTCTCGTTTCCTTTTAGCGCTTTTTATAGTTTGTTGTTGTTATACATAATTAAATGACTCTTTTTCTCATAAAAAGAAATGCTTAAACGTCATTTGTCTTATTCAACACTTAACATCCACCTTCACCATCACCATTTGTCTTAACCACCCTTACCATCACCAATATATCTCTACGAAAATCAAGACCACCGCACCAAACCGCCCTTGCCACCACCACACCTTTAAAAATTGTATTTGTGGTGATTGTTAGACACCTGATCGCCACCCTCCGACCACCCCTTACCACCAATACACCTATTCTCCGCCATTTACCTCCGGCCACCCCTCATTATCGATTCATGCTATATGGCTTAGCGAGAATTAGTTATGTTAAAGATTATAAGTTATGAAGTGTGTTTGATTAAAGGGTGGCGTTAGGGGAACTCTTATTTGATACTAGCATCTTTTTTTATTTGACAACACATTAATAGATATTGGCACCCCTCTTGACAAGAGAAGAAGTACAGGTCGGTTAAAAAAATCGCATATTTCACGTCGTCACTCGCACAATAAAAAATCGTTGTCACATCAGTCGCACAAAAACATCTACGACACTTGTCAAAAATCTAGTGGGTCGGTCAGGCTATCAGTTTTTGTCAATAAGGTGCCACAATCATCTTAATCAAAAAATAAAAAATTCTTGTCAAGAGATGCCACAATCACATCAAAGGGGTTCCATAATCACATTATTTAAAAATTAATAAATTCTTGTCAAATGATGTGCCACAATCACATCGGGGGTATGTATAACCAAAGGTGGTGGGAGTTTGATCTTAGTTGATGATGTTAAATGATGAACATGAAGAAGAAGGTTAGTTGAAAGGATGAAATTGACTCGAACAAAATTCTGGAAATAATAAGATGTAGACGATAAATTTGTATTAAATGATCATCAAATTACCCTCAACAGAATTTAAAAGGTGTACAATGAGAATATTTAACGTTCGTTAAGCATTATGAGTTATTTGTGATAGACTGATAGTATATGAAGTACGCTTAAGATTCGCTCATAAAAGAAAATACATAACTTAGCTAAATCAAAACCACACTATTTCTAAAAATATCAAAACAATGTTCTTTTGACTTTTGAGGTTTTCTCAAAATTTAGTTAACGTATACATCAAACATGATATCTGAATTTGCAAATTGCAAGAAATATCAATTGATGTCACTTTAAATTGTGTCACACCACCTCTAACAAACAAGAAAGCGACTCGTCATCATCCAATCAAAATGACCATAAATAAAAGGTCGTGAATGATCCAAAATAAAATTCGATTTGTACAATTTAAATTTTGTTTTTTATTTTTTAATAATAGGGAGGAAAAAACGTAAACCGTAAAATCAAAAAATATCATCAAAAAATATCACTTGTTCCATAACCAAAAGGCTGAATTCAAGCACCTTTAGCAAGCCCATGGGCCATGCATAAAAGTCCAGGCCTATCACGTAAGGTAGACCAGAGTTATCCAACAGCCCATTTAAATAGTTGCTCAATTAGGCAGTCTTATTAAATTGGGGTCTAGAAAATGCAAAATTGCATATATATCCAAAGCATGCATAAAAACCATTGTAATATATGCATAAAAAACTTGTACAAAAGATATATATGCATTTATTCATTTTGAGAGGGATATATATGCATTTTTACCTATTAAATTTAGGGTGTTCACAGTTCGGATACAGGAACTGAAAACCCAAATCAAACTGAATGAAAAATGTGAAGCGAATTTATAACCGAGCCTAATTTTTCAAAACTGAACTGAATCAAATCGAACTAAATATTCAGCTTTCAGTTTGAATATGGTTTTGACAAAATACAACAACAACAAACTCAATCTCGCATGGGCAGAGTATGAGGAGATAGAATGTAGACAGATCCTACCTCTACCCAAGGTAAACCCGAGAGTAGAGAAATTGCTTCTAACGAGACCTCCGACAAGACAAGTGTGGGTGAGAGAGAGAAATGAGAGAAAAGAGTCGAAGAATACGCAAAAGGCAAAAAAACAATGAACATACAGAAACAAAACAAGAAACCCGAAGAGAGACAAGGAGGCAAGGGGGCATGGACAAAAGCACAAACAAAGAAGCACAAAAGCAAAACGCAAAACGCAAACCAACGACTAGTTTTCTAAACACAAAATGTAAATTGTTAAATAAGGTATAATAATATAATATATATATAAAGTTGGGATAAAAAAAAATATATTAAATTTTCAACCGAATCAAACCAACGACTAGTTTTTTAAACACACCCACTTTTGTACAGCGCCAATACAATGGATTGAGGTTTGGCGATGGTACTCCAGATGTTATAACTCCAGTTTGGCGTTAGGACACGTTGAATTGGCATGAGTTGGGCGCCATCATACCCAGCTCTCGAAGCAAAAACCCATTCCTCAACCCGGTGCGTGCACGAAAATCTAAAACCGGCATAATACCAAATCAAATCAAAATATTTTAAACCATGTTTAAGACACAATTAATTAACAATAATTTATTTCCATATATGGTATAGAAACACCACATTCCTTATTTCCACCAATCCCCATTTTGATTCCATTCCCCTCCGTACACACGCACACATTTCCAAAACCCTCAAGAACAACAACTCAACAATGGCGGCACGTGCAGGTCTCGGTTACATAACCCCACCAAAACCCAGTGACAACAGCACCTGCATTTTGAGCAAAGGGGACACTGGTGCATTGGAGTCTCACAGGTACTATCTTGCTAGGAAGACTGTTTTGGAGATGTTGAGAGACAGGGGATGTGTTGTTGATGACTCTGAGGTTGAGAGGACTTTGTCCGACTTTCGCTCTGTTTTCGGAGATAAGCCGGATGTTGATCAGTTGCGTATTTGTGTTCCTTTCGAGTCTAGGCCTTCTAAAAAGGTTGCATTTTTTTATTTTTGTGTTTTTTAAGGTTTTAATGTCTTTGGGTTTTTGTTTAGGGGGTGTTTTTTCGGCTTATATAGCCGGCTTATGGTTTATTTGGTTTAGGGCTTATATTTCATAAGCTCACTTTTGTGGCTTATTAGTTATTTTGAAACTTGTGAGATTATATAAACTAATCATGACATGACATGATAAGCTTATATAAGCCAAAAAAATCTCAAAATAAGCCACAAAAAGTGACCTTATGAAACATAAGTCGAAACCCAAATAAGCCATAAGCCGGCTAAATAAGCCGAAACAAACACACCCTTAGGTTTTGGTTTTTTATTTTTGTGTTTTTTAAGGTTACATTTTGATTGTGATTTATTTGATTATTATTTATTGGTTGGTTTGTTTAAGGTTTGTGAATTTTAAGGTTTTTATGTGTTTTGGTTAATGTTATGAACAAAAATAATGTGATGTTGGTCGGAATGGGACCCACTTTTACTGCGCATGAGAAATGATCGGGAGACCTAATTATATGCCTAAACTTGCATGACCGTATCATGTTGGTCGGAGCTCATGGACTCGCTTTTTCACAAATCAATACAGCACGTATATTTAGACGTAAACATAGTCATTCTTTTAGGTCTCTCAATCATTTTTGTATTATTACCTAGGGGTTAAGTTATGGGTCTTTTAAGGTTTTCATGTGTTTGGGATTTTGTTTTAGGTTTTGGCTAATGTTATGATTATTTAGGGTTGATAAGTAACGGGGGTTGGATAGTTACTTTTGGAAGTGGTTGTAATAAAGGTGATTGTGATTTATTTGATTATTTGTTGGTTGTAAGCCCTAAATATTTAGAATTTGTGAAATATAAGGGGTGAATATGTGATTATTGCCCGGGGCTAAGATTTTTGGGGAAAGTCACTCGACGCCCAAAAAGATGCACGGGTCAGGGTTTCCTCACCTATAAACCTTTTGGCAAAGGGCTGAATATGTGATTATGATAACTTTGATGAGAATAAATGTATTCAAACACTATTGGAGGGTTAATAAAGAGGTTTGAATAATAATTTTTTAAGTAATGTGACATAGGTGCTTTTGATTATTTTATTATATAGGGGTTGTTTTAGAGGGTGTTGGGTGCCTTTTGGACCAATTATTGCTTTTGCAAAAAGCAAATAATTAGAAAATAGTGTTTATCAAACCATTTAAAAAAAGTGATATATATGAATTTCCTATGAAAACGCATAATTTGTTTGTAAAAAGCAAGCCAAAACACTCCTTAAGTGTTTAGTAGCTTATAGATAAGCAAATAAGTAGTTTTGAGTGTTTGGATTGCTAATTTGCTTATGTTAGTCTCAAATAAGTACTGAAAACTAAGCAAATTGGTAAAGCAATCTATAATAAGCAATCCTAAACACCAAACACCCCTTACACGTAAATACTAGGTACTCAGACTTTTTATTCATTACAACTTTACACAGCATGTACATTTGTCGTTGAATAATCAGTTTACAATATTCACAATTAGTACTCAAACGAATGGCTGAGTATCTGCTTATAAGAACTTCTGGAGATTAGATAGTTAGTCGTGAGGTAGTTGCAATAAAAGGGATTCTGTTTTTTTTATATAGTTAATAAAAGGGGTTCTGTTTTTTTATAGTTATTCATGAAGTTCTTAATTAATCAGAATTCGTCAAACAAATGGTGAGAATCTGCTTATTACAACTTTAAACTGCAAAACCACATCCAAATCTGCTTATTTGTGACCAACTAATTAAGCAATGATTTAAAACAGATCTGTACAATTCTCTGTTCATGACAGTTGATTGTTTCCAAAACTCAGATCCAAAATACGTCTGTAAGTATGATGTTATTTAGAGTAACCTCCTGTTTATTTTTTTATGCGGTAAATCTGTTATTCATCTATACTGATTCGGGTTCGTGTTTGCAATATATCTTCAAGGACGATTCTGGTGTATACTGATATTGCAGTAGCTGATTTCTGCATATAATGCTCTCGTTAGCCTGCCTTTGCTGGTTCCCTAACAATATTTTATTTAATGCTTCAGATTCTGGTTATCTTTTGTGGCCAGTTCGAGATAAACAAAGCAAAAGCTACTGGGATTATATTGAATATCCTCAACAAGGAAAGCTTGCACCGGATTATCCTGGTTCTGGAGAACAAGATAAACCATTTTGCTCGCACAGTGTTTGAGGAATGCCAAGTCAAAGTGGAAATGTTCCCGGTAAGAAAAGATTTCTTTATGCATATCATCCACCGTCATGTTTATTAACTTGTGTTGGATTGATCGTTCCAAAAAAAGATAATATGGGAATTAATTAATTTCTTGGAACAACGAAACTAGTCATGTAGAAAAGTAAACTGGACCATACATATACTGATTATATCTATATCGTACATTGTAATTTATGGGATGTGCATTTCCATAATTGCCCTGTTAAATACGGAGTATGTGAAAGTTAAATGTTTACTCACAGCTTTACATATAGTATTGTTCTTTTTTGGTGATCCGTGTTTATAGGTCTTATCTTTTGATTTGTTTGTAGATTACTGAACTGTTCGCCAACATCACAAAGCATGTTGCTGCGCCAAAAATTGAATTATTGAGTACCAAGGAGAAGGAGGAGCTGCTTAAGAAGTATGAGTTGGCCGACAAACAGGTAAGATTATTTTCTTTGAATTCATTCCTCAACCATGATTTAGCCATCTTTTTTAGTAAGAAACCAGATCAACAGATAATCAACTTGAGCCTATGATTTAGTGAAATAATATTTTCGACTTATTGTTCTGGCGATTATTGGAAAGCCTAATTCAAATAACCAAGCTCTCTTCTAACGAAAGATTGTTGATTTTTCAGCTTCCATATATGCTTGAGACTGATGCTATTGCAAGGTACTATGGGCTTGAAAAGAAGCAGGTGGTGAAAGTCACCTATAACAGCAAGAATACTGGCTTGCTCGTTACATATCGCTGTGTGATATGAAGAGTTAAGGCATCCTGGATTATTTTGGGTTAGATTAACCTTTTGACAGATTCGTCTTACAACTTTAAAGTAAATGATCAGTTAGATATGCTGCACATGATAGCATTATTATCTTATATTTGCACAAACTGGTTTGTCTAGATGTTATAATATTAAATGGTTTATCATATCATATTCTGGTTGATTTTGTTTGTGGACAATATTTTGGGGTGCAAGGAAATAGTAACACAATATGTCCATGTAATGCGAGCTACATTTATATACCATAAGATATTCCAATATCAGACCCTTTTGCCAAGGGTGTTTTACTTAACCATGTACAGAGTTATAGATCTAATAAAAAATGTTGATTAGTGGTAAGCTAATGGATGAAATGCAGAATAGTTGTTAATGTGCAATTTTGGAACAACAAAGATGGCACTGAGATCCTTTCTTTCTACATTTCTTCTTTACTTCCTTCAGTCTAAGACTTGACCTTGTCCGCTTCTTCGATGAAATTTCCAGTAATCCCCTTATCCTTGTAGTATTTACAGGTGTTTCTACAACAATCTTGTCATTGTTCCTCCCAGAACATGTTCTCGGTTTTCTAGACCTCTTACTCCCACATGCACTCGCATTACTTTGTTGAGTCTTTGTAGCATCATATTCAACCCGACCCTACATAAATTTTTTGTAGAAGAGTTACTCACTAGATTTACAATCGATTTGAATATATCAAAGGTGAGTCGGAAAGTGTACCTTGTTGGATCGGTTGCAGCCACGTGAATTATCACGGTTTACTTCTTCTTCGAACTTTATCGCAGCATCTTTCATTTTGGGTAAATCTGCTCTCACAAAAAGAAGACGGTTGCTCCCACAACAGCAATCAGAAACTTCTTTATCTGTATAACCATAGTTTATCAAGTATTAAAAACACCATGATAATTTTGCTTATAGAAAGGTAGTATCTCATAGGTTTACCATGGAAAACACAAACGGGATCAGGATGACAGTTACAGCTAACACAAGCCACATAACAGTCTCGTTTGCAGATGCAGCAGGTAATGGTTTCCTTAAGGTTTGAAAAGATACTAAGAGATCTGTCTAATGACTTCAACCACAAAATGGCACCATTATACTTTCGTAATAGAGATGCAAACGAGCTCTTGATGTACTGAGCAGATGCTGCAGCAGGGTCACAAGTATCACCCTTTTTATGCTTCTTTGTGGAAAGAAGCATAGCCTCTTTGCAGAATATTTCTTCGTAAGGAATGATGGGCTTCATCCGAAGAAGTGCATATCTCTCATTAGCGGCCGCACCAAATGGAAACCAATCACGAACTGCGAAATTCACTGCCTCGCCAAAGTTAAAGCCTACATGCAAAGTTAATAAATGGTCCAGTATTAAAGGAATTCATTCTAAATTTGGCAAGATGGGTCGGTTGAGTAACATGTCACAACAGCTCCAAGTTGAAACAACTCAACCAGTTAGTTAAAATACAGGCTGAATCGGGATGGGATGAACCGGAAATACTTTTGTCCATTATTTAAAAACTTTTATCGAATATTAATGTGTATATTATAATTACAAAGACTTTGTGTGACTTTCACCCCGTTTAATCCATTCGACCCATTTTCCTCTTAGTAAAAAAAAGAAGATTTTTGACCTGTTTGAAATAAATAAACAATTGAAACACTCGTTTGTATACGGCTCAAAATATTAATCTTTGTTTACTTCCCACTTACAAAAGAAGAAACGACGTTTCACTTTTGAGGTCAAACCAACTCTTGTCAATTCCAGGAATACTTAAACAATCATCAAAATTTGAAAAGAATTCTAGAAACACATTAACAAGCTCTTCACAAGAATGTGTTTGTGAACAATTTGTTTTACAGAACTTCTATTAAAGTTTGTGTTTTAAAATTAATAAGTTTGACCTCCAAAGTCAAACATCACCTCATCTTTGGAGGTAGTAGTACCGTGACTGAAACCAGCATGATATGCTCTAGGAAAGGTGACGACAAAATCCCCCGGTAGTTGCACGACTTTATAAACTGGGACATGATTCTGCAACAAAATCTTCGGAGGAAAAATAGTCGTTTTCTCTGCAAGCATCTTGAACGCTCCATTTGCTCCATCAGTGGATAAAACTTCCTCAGTGTAAATATGATGCTCTATAACTTTCTCAAACTCATGAGCAGCAGTACCAGGAACTCCATACCATGTTTTTGGTGCCCCACAGTGATGATAATTAATGCTGGAAAAAGACGACATGTAACTAAACTACTAACAGAATGTGCATCAGTGCATGCCAGACGGGATAGGTAACAGGTCAAAAGGACTTAGTTTGAAACGAATGATTTTTAAGTGCAGGTTAAAAGGGACTGGTCCGGGTAAAGTTAGTAGACATATTTGGTCAGTTTTTAAATTCTTTTATGAATGATGAATCTGTTTTACTATAATTAATAGACTTTAGATGGCTTTCAAACCGTTTAACCCGTTGACCCGTTCCCCTTTTAGCTAAGTTATTTGATTCGACCCGTTTGAGATAAAATAGAGCCTACATCAACAGACGCTAAGTTTTAGTTTACCTATACAGATAGTCATCTTCTACATGCCAAGCAAACATACTGAAAAGCATTCCAATATACATCATGGGATCGGTCACTCCCTGAAAGGAGTCAATAGCAAAGAATTTGGTCAAATGTGCAGAAACATGCAACATATTTGAGCAAAAAAAATATATAAAGAAAATGATCACATTACTGGAATAGCATTTTCCACCAAACGAAGTGCTGATCCTGGCAGCCTCGCAAGTTTCTGAAACCAAAAGGCCATAAAATTCAGGACAAGAAAAAACGCTGTGTTAAACAAACTAGTGAGGGATAACTATGATACATTTAAGTTCCATTTGCTACTTCCAAAATGATCATTAGGGGAAGATGAGAATGCACTGCCATCGACATTCACTCCATATTCAACCGTTCCCTTTTTACCATGTGTCATCTCCACCCAAAATTCCTTTTCAATGTACGCAGATGGAAGACATCCAGATAAACAGTGCTTATTAGCAGAAACCTTGTTTGCCATGACCTCGAAATCGTGAAGAGTGTAGCTTCTGAAACAAAGGCTTAAGTGAATACCGAGTTGGTCTTATATAACATAAGGTAGCAAATAGATGTGACAATTTCGACCCATTTACTTATGAACGCATCAAATGAGTCAAACGGGGTACATAAAATATATAGCTAAAAAGGAACCATGCGAAAGTACAGAACCGAATTAACTTGTAATATAACAGAATTTGAACAACTATACATTCAAAATCTTAAAACTTTTGGAAACCAATCCGACCAAAACAGTTTGACCAGTAAAAATTCTCGTTTTGACCCGTTACTCAACCCGCCCATTTGGTCACATCTAACCAAAGTACCTAAGATAAAGATGACATAACAAAATATTTACTTTCCGCTGATGTAGAATGTGTTCTTGTCATTCATAGTCCATCTAGCAAGCCGAAGCGGCTGCACTTTTGGTGTGAATCTGAAACCTGGTTTCTCCTTCTTTATTACAGCACCAGTTGGTGTGCTTGAAACTAGTGGAGGAACGATCTTGCATACTCCTATGAACATTCAAGTTAATTCTAATAACCACGAGATGAATACATTATACATATTTCCGTACTGCTTATCAAAATTTATTTACCACTTTTTACAGTATAAGTTGTTACGAATAAACAAGTTTCAAATTGCTTATTTATATAATCCTACTTCTTTCGCAAATAATCAGATAAGCAGTTTTGGATTTAGAGGGTGTCTGGGATTGCTTATTTTTTTAGTACTTATCTACTTTACAAAAAGAATTAGTTACCAACCTGCTTGTTTTTTTTAAGCGTTTATTCACTTTAATATAAGCACATAACCAATTTTATCCAAATAATTAATACGGTTTATGTTTACTACGAAAAATAAGCAGATAAGAACTTATATAAGCAAAGCCAAAAACACCCTCAAGAACCGTTTATCTGATGTATCATAATAAGCAATCCAAAACGCCCTCAAGAACCGTTTATCTGATGTATTATAATAAGCAATCCAAAACGCCCCGTTATGAAATAAAACTATACCATATCTAGACGCTTCGGGTGCAATTTTCTGAATATACACTAATGGATCTTCAAAATCCTTCAATGAAGGATGATAAACAGGACATTCTTCAATCTCATTTATCCATTCCATATCATCCGTTACACAAAACCCTTTACTAGACTCTCCGAACGTACATGACTTTACACCTTTTGACGCTTTCGGAAGATTAAATTTAGTGGGCATGATTCTATTTCTTTGAACAGGCATAAACACACAATCTTGGTTCACTAACTGAAGAAATAACGAGGGATTGTTTTGAAATGCACGTTAAGCGTTGGTTTTGTTATTTGACAGAATTCAAACGGTCATTTACATGTTTAAAAGTAACTAACTGTCTTAGAAGGGTTTTTATACGTTTGGGTAGTTTGTTCAGACGGTTATGATGAAAGGGCATTGATCTAGTTTGAAGAGAAATTGAAATGAGAAAAATGAGAAAAAATATTAGCCACATATTACAAACTAGGCGATTACCCGCGTCTTCTAGTGTCAGATAATTAATGACTTGTGATATTGTGGTGAGTGTTTTATGTAACGTTTAAAATAAAACGTGAACCGATGAAAATGTAATTGCAAACGGTTGTACTATACGATAACTAAAGTCTAAACAAAATACTCAACATCTATCAAACAACATATAAAAACATTTATGAAAATGAAAGTAAACATTACATCAATTATGAGATAAAAACTAACAACACACGTTACTTGTCGTGTAAAAACTAACAAGGATGGATTAATGGTGCCGTTGTTAAAAAGAATGCAAGTACCAAAATTAGCATGAATGTGATTAGCCCAAAATTTAAAAAATTGGCTAATTTTATTATTTTAGAAAAGATTCTAGCACGTTTAATTTCATCTTTTTTTTAAATGGGGTAGCCTATTGAAAAGTTAAATGTGCACTAATCTTTACATATTTTCTCTTGATTATATATATATATATATATATATATATATATATATATATATATATATATATATATATATATATATATATATATATATATATATATATATATATATATATATATATTTATATAACGATAGATCGCTTTGTGTTAAAAGTTTATGGGTTCTAAACGAAAAATAATAAAAGTTTGAAGATTTGGGATTAAACATAATGTTTGAAACCGGTTCGACCCGGTGGTTCAACCGGTTGAACTGCTCCGTCGAAAACGGTCGATTTAAACCAGTCAACCAGACAAGTTGGGTTAAACGAGTCAAATTAAACAGGTCAACCCACGCGTTTGAAGCGCCTAAGGTCAACTCGGTTTCGATATGTATTAATAGTTTCAAATTTTCACTTTTACTTTCGGTTTTCCTTTATATATAATATAGTAGTATGCTGGCGTTGGCACGGTACCTGTGACGATTAACGGAGAAATAGATCCGATGAGACTTGATTCACCATTTTGTATCGGTTTCAACGGGTCCTCTCTAGTTCGTTTTGGATGGTCATTTGTTAGCCGAACGGTGGCGACACCGGTTTTGGTTGAACCGTTAGTCCGGTCCGATTTTCAAAACTATATGTACTAATCAACTTGTTAGCTTGTATGACGCTTTTTGTGTTTTATTAATTTGTATAATGTGTATAATAACATGTATTTTTCATTTTAGGGTGTTTTAAAAATAACATTAATTAGTGTGTTTAATTATTTCATATTTAGAATTATGATTTAGCTTATTTAAATTGTACATTGCGAAAACTTTATTGTACTTTTTAGTAAGGGGTATTTTAATTGGTTGTTTTTAATTTGGTAGATATACTTTTAATTAGTTGTACAATGTGAATAAATTATTGTACTTTTAAGTAATGTGATATTTTAATAAGTATTAATTACACAATCATTTCTCTCACATTTGACTTTCAACTTTTCACTTTTCGAGGTTTGACCGTTTTATTTATCGTAGTATAGATGAAGGAGAAAATATAAGGGGAGGTGCATCTATATTTTCATACGATCCGAAATGTCTTTGTTGTGATTCTTATCACTCTTCTCATTTTAATTTTATTTCATCCATCCTTACTCTATAATGACATATTATGTTTATTTTCCCATTTGAAAAGATGATGTATCATGTATACAATTTGCCATGTCACAATTATTTTAAGGGAAAACATCAAAAATAACTGATTTAACAAACATTTTTCGCCAAATACTCATTTTAAACAAAAAAAAAGGCGTTATACCCATGAAATCCAAAAGATTTGACTAGCAAGATCAAACCTTGCGGATTTTTTAAAAAGACTATATTTCTCATTTTCCTTCGATTTCACGCTTAGCTAAAAACATGAAAGTTGTAGATCTCCCTTTTTCTCGTTAAGTGGCTTTTTGAATAACCCAAAAAAAGTTCGTTTGAGGAAGTTATGGCCAAAATACCACAACAACTTTATAATACATCATATTAACATGAATTCCTCCCGTGCTTCATTTCATCTTTTGATTCTTTCACGAGCTATCCTTTATCAAGTTATAACTCTTAATTTACCATTTCATAAGTATTTCTTCATATAGAACCTACTATAGACTTGATTTCACCATTTCATAAGTATTTTTTCATATAGAACTTACTATAGACTTGATTTCCTCAATCCATTTTGCTTTGATCATCATTTGATATCTTTTACTTCGTTTTGCATCATTTTCTCAACTTTTCATCCATAATTTCCACGAATGCATCCAGAGAACCTAAAATCATAATTGTAATCTATTAAGTGCCAAAAGTTCATATAAGCAACCAATAAATAAGCATAAAAGTGACGATAACGCATGTACTGTATACATATATGTACGAAATGCGCATTTCATACATATACGTACATGAGTTAAGGTCGGTTTTATGCTTATTTATTGGGTTTTTATAAACTTTGGTACTTAATAGATTATATGTTTTAGGTTTTATGGATGCATTCGAGGAAATTATGGAAGAAAGGTTGAGGAAATGATGAGAGAGCCAAAGATATCAAATGATGATTAAAGCGAAATGGATTGACGAAATCAAGTCAATTTATAGGTTCTAGATGAAAGAATACTTATGAAATGATGAATTAAGAGTTATAAGTTGATAAAAGATGGCTCGTAAAAGAATTATACAATGAAACGAAGCACAAATGAAGATTAATGTTAATGTGACGCATGACGAAGTTGTTGTGCAATTTTGGCCATAACTTCCTCATACAAACTCTTTATTAGGTGATTCAAGAGGCTTCCTAAGGAGAAAAAGGAGATCTACAACTTTCATGTTTGAGTTAAGTGTGAAAACCAAAGAAAAAGAAGAAATATAGAATTTTTCAAATATCCGCAAGGTTTGACCTTGCTAGTCAACCTTGCGAATTTTCAAAAATTATAAAGGTTTTACCTTACTAGTCAAATCTTGCCGATTTCATGTGTATAACAGTTTTTTTTTGTTAAAAATTAGGAATTTGGTGAAAAATGTTTGTAAAATTAGTTATTTTGTTATTTTCCTTTATTTTGATTAAATTAAGGATGATTATACGAGGGAGAATGTTAATTACTATGATTTTTTTTTTTCTTTTTCAAATAAATATAGAATATACTACATATTTGTATTAGAGATCATTGATTTATATCGAGCCTTTTGATGGATACTACTTAACCTACAAACCTTTTGCTACCATCAAGAGTTGTATCATGCGTATATTTCCTTACATCATTTTCCTATAACTTTCGCTTAGATTTGATTTTTATCTTTAAACGAATATATGAATTCCCTGTTTGCTTACAAAACTTAAAACTAATTAAAACCTGTTGCAACGTGAGGCAGCAGAAACATTGTTTAGTTGTTTCAACATGTTGGGTCACCAAAACCGTTTAAAGAAAAAACAGTTGAACTGGAAAACAAGAACTCGAACGAGTCAATTGAAAAACCGATTTTTCCAAATATCGGTCGTTTCTCTAAATTTGAAGTTAATTTCGGAGAAAGAAATTGCAAAGTGTGTAATGGTACATCTTGGCTTAGCCCTAAACTTATGCATTGGGCTAAACACATTAATAGACGTATTAGTAGACTAAAATGATGTTTTTAAATTTGTGTCGTGGTGTATAAGTGAAGTTCTTCTGCTAGAATATAAAATGACAAACATATTGTGTGATGATAACACTTGATGAGTGCTTTGGATGAGTTGTAACATTGTAATATAAGTTTTATTATCGTTTTAGACTAAAATACACGGTTGGTCCTAAAACTTGTGGAAAACACTGGGGGACATTATTATCATCGCGGAGGTCAAACTGGGCATTATATGCCAAACTCCCCTTGACCAATAACGCCGATGTCAACATCTTTTTCATTAGATAGTGGAGGGTATTATAGTCCATACATTTATACCTCACCTTAGTTAATTCTGAGAAAAGCTACCGTATAGCATCTTGATTGTTTCCCTCCTTCCTCACGCAACCCTCACACACACTTTAACAATGGCAGACAAGGAGCTTACTTTTACAGATATAACTGATGAGATGGTAAAATATGTGAAGGCAAAATATGGGGATACTTGGTTAAAAGAAGATGAAATGTCTGATGAAATGTTTGATGATTTATGCAGATTTGCGAAAGAAGCTCAAGTGATGAAATGTTAGTTGGGTTTTTTTTGTATTTGTGTGATTGGCATTTTAAGGGATGAGCATAAATAACTCTAATTTATTTGACATAAATCTGAGCAGTGTCAGAATCTGTCAAAAAAAGGGATTATAGCAAGCTAAAGGTATCTGACGATATGGTTGAGTATGCATGCCATGGCTACTTATGGGAATAAGTGGGATATAGGAGATGACATTGCTGATGTGATACATGAAGACTTGTGGGAAAAATATGGGAATAAGAAGTCTGAGAAAGGTTAGAGTTAATGTTTGCAAGCTAAGAAAGTTGTAATGGGTGAACTCTGATTTCTTTCTGTTGTGTCTATCTTTCCAGATACTAACGTGAAAGGAAATGAACTTGATGTCATCATTATTTCAGACACATCTGATGATGAGTGTAGGAACATGTCTTCTAAGACCACTACTTTGAAAGGTTCCACTTCCCAAGCGTCCAAGGCTTCCGCTCTCAAGGTTGTACTTGGTCTTGTAGCGGATGTGGGATGCTCCAACACAAATAGGAATGAGTGGTATGTGCCTCCCCCTAAGGACCTCAATTCTCCCCCCATGAATATCAAGCCTCCCATCAAAAATTTCACCTGTTATTTTTAGTTGTTGATGTAATGAAGATGTATATTTTTTGGTTGATGATGGTTACTGAAAACGATACTTGTTAACATGTATATTTTGCTTGATATGGTGTAATTAGGTGGCGGTGTAGGTATATTTTGGATTTCTTGTTTTCATTTTGTAGTTTGCACTTGCATATCCAGTTTAGGTGGGTGCTTGGGAAAACCCATTTTGACTTATAAGGTCAACATAAACCAAATTATTAGAGGAACCACAATCGAATTGTTAGTATTTAAAATCTCTTTGTTTGACTTATAAAGTCAATGATTCAAATTGTAACCAAAATTCAATTATTATAAACATAGAAGCACACACATATCGCTTAAGCTACATTTAGACCGAAAGACAACATAGCATTTCTTGCTAGGAATTCACCGCTTTAAATGACTAGTAGGTGATCCATTTGGTCCGTCGGTTGCAGCTGGTTCAAGTGGTGTTTGTCTTGCGTTCTCCATTTGGTCTTTAAGTTGCAGTGCTTCAGTGGTGTTTGGCTAGGCGCCTCCACTTGGTATTTCAAATTGTAGGTGGTTCATTTTATTCTTCATCATCGCCCAAGGATGCCCCAACACTAGTAGGTGCGATGAATATGTAGACCCATCACATATGCACCACTATCTCCCGTGTTTGTGTTTTCCTTGTAACACCATCTCTACCAAGATAAGATGTGTTTCCCTTATCTCAAGGCACACCGGACAAACATACCACATGAAATCTCTATAAGGTGGATGCCTTGCGAAAAGGTCAATCCACCTTTGTTTTCACTTTCAACCCAACAAATAATGCATACCATTTGACAACCATTTTCTACATCCATGGTGATAATATGTTGGTATGATAAACAATTGCTGACTTAAGATGTATTATATAAGTAGATGGGAGTTGTGGTTGTTGAACAAGTAGATAGGAGTAAAGACAACAAAAATTCTTACAAACTAGTCAACTTATAAAGTCAAAAAAAAAACAAAAACATGTTCAAACATGATATTGTCGATATTACAAATGGCTAGAAGAGTAGAAGCCTACAACCTTCGAAAATCATTGAATTTGTGTCATTCAGCGTGAATTTTATCCAACACATATGGATGTCTTGGATATAACTCTTCCACAGACACTCCATAGTAAGTCGCCTCGCACTGCATCTTCAAGCCAATTTTTCCTCTCCTTTCCTCATCAATTCTTTTGTACATTCTCTCCTCTTCCAAAACCTGGAATGCTTCTTCATCCAACATGGACTGCTCTTCATCTTCCTCCAAATTTATGTGTTCTTCTTCTTGCTCATAAAGAGCTTCAAGAAACTCCTGTTCCATAGTCTTCCTTATATCGACTTCATCCATCCACTACAAAAGTAATACATTTGCACATCAACTAGAATGTAAACACACAAGAACAATTGTTTTGCAAATGATAATTAAATGAATACATGTTGCCTTCTGCCATCACAATGCCTTTTTCTACCTCGAACCTTAGTTTCCTTTGTTGGTTTTGGTACCTGATCCTTGTGACAACTAGACTTATTATGTCAAACAGTTTGACAATTGGAGCATTTAATCTGTTTACGAGCTCTAGATTTACCCATTTTGACGCAATTTCACTGAAAAGGTTGGCTTTATGTTTATGAATTCAAATTTGTGGTAAAATGTGAGAATAAAGTGCTTGCTACAAGTTAATGCAAATGTGAGGACATGATAGGGGCTATACTCTTAAACTGTTTGAGCAAGGACCATACTTCTACCAACACCCAATACAATCAAAACCGATATAACAACTCTCTTAGACGAAAACAACAATTAACAACATAATTAACAAATTAAAACACTAGAACATAACATATAGATTCATTAATTTCATATTAAACATTAAATATTCAAGACATATTTTTCCAAAAAAAAAAAAAAAAAAAAAAAAAAAAGGAGGAAAACATAACCACTTCATTTCCTTCCCAACACTTCCTAAGATCATCAAGGAATTTGTTCCTGTCACACACCTGTGAGTGTGTCTGACAGATCATCCTCATCTCCAACGCCTTCAAGACATTAGCCTTTTGCTTGTTGCGAAGATCCTCAAGAACCTTGTAGTTCATCACCGTAGTTCAAAAGCCTTCGAGCTCAGAGATGTATTCTTGGGTTTCCTTCATACCAAGAATCAAGTCAGTCAAAGTGTTTTGGAGTCCATTAGCAATTTTGATGTCCTTATCATTTTCTCTCTGATAAAATAGAGAAATCAAGTCAAACATGTAGTCAGAGTTCGAAACTTTGGCGAGTTCTTCAAGTAGTGGGAAGTCAGCCATTGGGAGGTTGTTGAGATTTTGCTAGGATATGTTTTTGGGATTGGTATAGGTTATTAACCCATAAATACCAAAACCAACTGGACGTTCCAAATTCAGGGACTAATTCTGAAGTTAGTAAAAAGAGAAATAGTCAAGTTTGTGTGAAAAAAAATACGTGGGAATTTTAAGTGCAAAAAAGGGCTAATCGACCAAATTCGGGGACCAAGTGTGACATTTTAAACATGTTACCTTTGACCTTTGCCTTCCTTGATACGCTTATACACAATTAATGTGTTGGGAATCACCAAAACAACCCAACTAACAAGATCTGAAACAATAAACACTATCATAATAACCCGGCCCAATTAACAAAACTAAACCTAACATACATCCACACTCACGTACTGAAACACACATCTAGTCAAACCCACTCGAAAAAAAACAAAAAAATCTATACTACTTATAATATATGAATGAATCTCTCTCCTCATGGTCTTAAAATTAAGACTTACAACATACAAAGCCTATTGTACAATACACAATGCACTATTAATAATCTTTCTCATCAATCTTAATTTTAAGACTTACAAGTTTTAAAGCTTAATGTACAAAATACAAAGCAATATTAATGTGGTCAAGATATTTAACATAGTCAATTAATTAACTAGTCAATAAATACAATTAATGCAGTTATTAAAACACCCCTTACACAAGAAATACAAATTATCAAGCATATTGTACAACCAACTTAAACACAATTCCTACATTAAATGTCACTAATACAAATAATAAAGCACATTATACAAATATTCAAGCCCGAACGGGCAACGGCCAAATAAGCCGCGAATCTGCCGAACGGGTCATAGCCGAACGGCAAAATGGGTCGAGCCCAAACGGGCTCGAGCCAAACGGCTCGAGCCACGTTAAACAAAATTTTGATATCCGTAAATTTATTGTTAAAAACACATAATAAACAAAAATACATGATTCACCGGAAACTTTTACTTTAGGGTACCCGCCGCTCCAACGCGCGGGTACCCTGCTAGTAACAATGAAGAACAGAAGCATATTCGTCTCAACTTTTAAGGATGTGAAGGAAGAAGAAGGTGAGGTCTTTTTCAGAATCCACTATAATGGGGTTTTTGATTATAGCCCACTCAGGTATGAAAGAGGTTCATTAATTAATCTGTGTGCCTTTACCAAATGATAGGATATATTTAGTTCAAGCCTTGATAATGTGTTATCGAGATTAATGAACAAAATGGGCCTTGTTTTTCGCGATCCTAAAGAATCGCTAGAAAATGGTTTGCATTTGATTCATCTTGATGTTGATGTTCATACTTTGTTTGGAATGGTCAAACAAATGAGTCATTGATATCTTCGCTGCCCACAAGCCCCAAAAATTAGCACAATTTTACTTAAAAAACATCAGTTTTGAAGTTGTGGGTTGGGTAGAGCAGGATGCTTAGTCAAACACCTTTTAGGACTAGACGTCAATGGCAGAGGATAGATAAGAAAAAAATGCAGGGGAGTGAAACCAGGACACCAAGAGTGAAAGGTGGTGTTGTAATCAAAGACAAAGAAGGGGTTGTAGCTAAAAAAAAAGGGAGAAAATTAAAGGAAAAGGAAAAGGAAAGATGGTTGATGAAGAGGATGTTTTGCCCAGAAAAAAAGGGAAAGAAGTTGTTCAAGAATTTAAGCGAGGTTTAGATGGGAAGGGGAAGGCCAAAATGGTTGAGTTTGCAGGGTTTGATGTTGAGAACTTGCTTGGTTTTGTTGTGGAGGGGAAGGCTGAAAGGGTTAGTGGTGTTGCCGCTAATGTTTCAAGCGGTGTTAAGACACCCTTTAGGAGTAAAGAAAAGATTACAAAGCTGCGTCCTAGCAATCGTTTCGCCCAAAGGCGACCCTAGGTGATGTTTCGTTGATGAATACCATGTCATGTGTTTAGTTCCATTGTCGTAATAAGACAATACCTAACTTATATGTTTGTTGTTTGTATACTTGTTTTTGCGCACAAGCGTAGTAGCAGCATCATCAATTTAGGGTTCATGTTTTGTCGGTTCAACAATTTCTGGATATCGATCAGAGCTGTGTAGATCTTTTGAAGATTTAGCAGTTGAACGTTTTGAAGTTGAGCCCAAATTCATCTTTTATATTTTGTAAAATATCAGTATATTACCATGTATCAAGAACTATGTTTTAGTTTCATCATACACTGAATATAGTTGACTGTTATAAGTCAACTAGCTAAGTAGTTGATAATGTATAAATTTGTATTTGTTTGTTTATCCCGGTAAAATTCGCGAGCTCATACTTTCTTTACCATTGACTTTTATAAAGTCATACTTAAGTGGTCGCATACACTGGTATAATTTGTTCAAACAATAACCCCTTTATGTGTTTGTGGAATAGTTCTTGAGTTAAATTAACCTGGTGAGGTATAAATGTGTATGAACTATAATACCTCCACTAACTAATGTAAAAAAGACGTTGACATCGGCGTTATTGGTCAAGGGGACGAGTTTGGCATATAATGCCCATATTTTGGACCTCTGACGATGATAATGCCAAGTTCTGTCTCAACGCGAAGCGTTTTGCCAAGTTTATGGACCAACCGTGTATTTTAGTCTATATTTTATAAAACAAACTTTTGATTTGGATTTAAAAGGTCACACTATCAAGAAGGAAAAAAAAAAAAAAAAAAAAACATTGCAAAGACATAGGGCCTATTAGCAAACAAAGGTAACTATTTAAATGTTAGGCTGTTGAGATCACTTAAAAAGCATATATGGGAGACTTAGGTTGTGTTTGTTTCATTAAGATGCTTTATTCGAATCACTACCATATTTTACCTGTAAGATGTGACTAGAAAGTCTAAATTTGAACGAAATAACGTTGTTTGTTTTTATAATTTTCCAATTATTTTAAGTCTCGCTTTTGCAATTGTTTATTAAACCAACGCAATGCGATAATAAGAATCTTATGTAAATATGAAACAAGAATTTTTATCATAAATATAACATAATTAATAAATAATCAAATATATTATATAAAGTTTACAAAACGAGTAAGAGACAAGAAGACAAGTCATCCACCTCTTACCGAGTAAGATGTTATATGATAACCGGGTCTTACTCAAAAAAAAAACAAACAAGAAAACGTCCGCCTCCTCTTACTGGTAAGAGTAAGAGGGAGTAAGAGGGCTAGTAAGACTTTTTTTTTTTTTAAAAACAAACACACCCTTACTGTGGCTTTATATTCCTAAAACGCGAGGGTAAAAAGTTTTATAAAACTAAAACACGAGGGTAGATAAGTATCGCGACTACTCAAAATAACATATAAAGCCTAAACGACCTAAACCTTTTAGCCGCCTATTTTAATTCTAGTTTTTCATGCGTTCCTATCAGAGGTCATGTCCTCAGATAAAATAAACTCCTTCAAATCTTGCTTAGGTCTATCCTCCCACCTAAGTTATGGTCTATCTCTTTTCCTTAAGACATCGACTACTAATGTTTTCACTGTCTTACTCGACGTCTTTTTTTTTTTTTTTTTTTTGCATTATTAACTTTTGTACTATATGACTACAGCTTTACCCACTCGGCTATTCATCCGGTGACTTCACAGTCGCCAAAGAAGCCCCAAGAAGCAGCAAACATTTCCGAAAGAGTTACAGAAACAAAAACTGATAATATGATTGGAACCACATTGAACTGGTACGAACATTGAACAAAAAGCAATATTTGATAGATCAACAGAAAAAAAAAATGGTTAAGAAAAAATACATTTGTAATCTCAAAATTATTTATGGATTCCACAAACATACATCCCTCCAACTAAGAAAGCCCATTATTCGATACCAAGTTCTAATTTAGAGTTGTTTATAAATTCCATAGTTATTTATAAAAGTTTATTTGCAACGGGGAATATTTGTAAAAACAATTGCAAAAGGTCAAAATTTGATTCTGATTTTCTTACTGGGTATGATTTTGATTCCCCAAGTCAATCTTCTTCCACAAGTGTTTCTTTTTTCCCATAAAAAAATATGTTACATCTTTAGTCCCCTGAGTTTTAAAAATACGCAAAAATAACAATTAAGCAAAAGGTAAAGGAGTGAAAATGTAAGTGAGTCGACGTGTTATAAATTGGTGAATCAAAACTGTAACCCCTGTCTCTTTCCTCTCATTTATTCACAACAACAACAACAATAATTTACACAAATCTATCAAAAATTTAGGTTTTATATAATCAATTCAAAAGTATATAAAATTTTGCAGATTTATAAACACAATTTGTTGGAATTAATAGCTGCATTTTGATTTTGAGCCATAAATGTCTACATCAAATTCTGATATAATGTATCAGGTACTTTTCAATTTTTCTTATTATGATGTTAGGGCTTATGAAATGGTTATTTATATAATTAATGTATATAGAATTATCAATAATGGATATTATGATGTTAGTGCAGGTGATTATGGTTTTATACCATTTTAGGGCTTATGAAATGGCGAATTATGTTATTATGTAAATGTGGATGAAAATTGTGATTATATATGATGTTTAGGGCTTATGAAATGATTATATATGTGATTGATCAATGTCGGCGAAATTGTGGATATTATAGTTTATGAATTAATGCTGATAAAATGCGGATAGTTTTTATATGATGTTTAGGGCTTATGTAATGGTTACGTATGTGATTACGTCTGGTTAAATTATGGATATTATGATTTATAATGTTAATGCGGATGAATATGGTTTTACATAATGTTTACTGCTTATGAAATTCATATGTATGTGACTAATTTTTGTAAAATTATGGATTTTATGATATATGATTTGAATGCTGGTGAAATTGTTTGTGATTAATGATTATGGTTTTATATGATGTTAGGGCTTATGCAACGGTTATTGCGGTTATTAATGTTGATAAAATTATTGAATTATTATGATGATATTTGCAGATGTGTAGGACGTTTGATGGTCTTTGAATATTGAAGTACAAATGTCTACAATGCAAAAGAAACCGGATTCTGAAAATGTATCAGGTAAGATCGAGTCATTCGAGTTACTCATCATGCTGTTGTGGTTTTGTATATTGTGGTTTATGTGATGTTTGAGGATTTTGTTGCTTTCGAGTTGTAGGGTATGGTTGCAAAAATGAAGGAAAAAACACTCAACGTAGAGAAAATGTAGAAAGCTTCCAAAATTCAGCAAGTATGTCATCATGATTCGAGTCATTAATCGTGCTTTTTTTAGATTGTGGTTTATGTGATTTTTACGGTTATGATATGGTTAATTCAAGGAAATGTTGTTGGTGAAAACCGTGAATTTTATGTGTTTAAATTGTGATATGACATGGAGGATTTTGTGGCTTTTGGAGTATAGGTTCCGGTGGTAAACAGGAAGGGAAGAACACTCAACGTAAAGAAAATGTAGAAAACTGCCAAAATTCAGCAAGTATGTTTCCTGATTCGAGTCGTTATTCATGTTGTTTTTGTTTTTTATAAGATCGTGGTTTATGTGATTTTTTGAGGTTGTGGTATGGTTAGTTTATGAAAATATTGTTGGCAAAGTTTGTGTGTTTAAAGTAAGCTATAATCTGGCGGATTTTGTAATTTTCGAATTATAGGTTATGCGTGCAAACATGATGAAAAAAACACTCAACAAGGAGAAAATGTATCAGGTGATAATCGAGTTATTTGTGCCGTTTTGTTTGTTTGTAGATTGTGGTTTATATGTTGCTATGATATGGTTAGTTTTTGTAACCGTTGGTAGGATTTGTGTATTTAAATAGTGATATGATATGGAATTATGTGGCTTTTGGAACATAGGTCATGGTGGCAAAAATGAAGGAAAAAACACTCAGCGTAAGGAAAATGTAGAAAGCTGCCAAATTACCGCAAGTACGCTTTTCATGATTCGAGTCATTGTTTGTGCTGTTTTTTTTTTTTTTTTTTTTTTTTTTTTTTTTAAGATTGTGGTTTTGTGATGCTTTTGAGGTTATGATATGGTTAATTAATGGAAATCTTGTTCGTGAGGCTTGTTTATCTGAATTTAGTTATAACGTGGAGTATTTTATGGCTTTCAATTTATAGGAGATGGTGGCAAAACTGAAGGAAAAACACTCAATGTGTGGAAAATATATCAGGTGAGAAAAATCGAGTTATTCGTGCTTTTTTTTTTTTTTTTTTTTTTTTTTTTTTTTTTAGATATGTAGATTGTGGTTTATTTGATGTTTCGAGGTTATGATATGGTTAGGTGTTTAAGTTCATGTTGCTGTTGTTTTTATTTTGTATATTGTGGTTTATATGATGTTTGAGGACTTTATGGTTTTTGAATCATAGGGCGTGGTTGCAAAAATGAAGAAATAAACACTCAGCGTAAAGAAAATGGTGAAAGCTGCCAAAATTCTGCAAGTATGTTTTTCATGATTGTGGTTTATGTGATGTTTTTGAGGTTGTAATGATAAGAGTTCACGGAAATCTTATCGGCAAAGTTTGTGTATATGAATATAGTTATAATGTGGAGGATTTGTGGCTTTTGAATTATAGGAGATGGTTGCAAAAATGATGGGAAAAACACTCAACATGGAGAAAATGTATCAGGTGATTTTTCGAGTTATGCTTGTCATTTCCTTTTGTAGATTGTGGTTTATATGCTGTTTAGAGGTTATGATTTGGCTAATTGTGGAACTGTTTTTTGGTTAAGTTTATGTGTTTAAATTGTGATATGATATGGAAAATTTTGTGGCTTTCGGATTATAGGTCATGGTTGCAAACATGAAGGAAAATACGCTCAACGTGGAGAAAATGTGGAAAGCTGCCAAAATTCAACAAGTATGGTTGCTTTCTTTTGAAGTTATCATTTTATAGTTTGTGCAAAGTTTGTTTTTGCAAGTTGTAGTGTTTGCTGTTGCATCTTTACAAGAATTATGGTTTGTTTGGGATAAAAAATGATTGCGTAGGTTCAACAATCTAAGCAACACATTTGTTAATTCTTATATCAGCTATTATATCGAAAACATATCAGTTGACTCTTAAAAGTAAATAATAAGCTGTCTCGATGGACGGGTTAGTACTATAATCAAGATTGCCATTATTATATGGTGATCGTCGATGGGTTTTTTAGTGATTTTATGCGGGTCTACTTTGTGTAATAAAAAGAAACAAAGAGTTAAATTGAGTCTGACTTACGATCAAAGGCATATCTGCACGCACATTTTAGCTCTAGGAGTATGTTCTGAGATTTGTATGAAGTGTTGTCTTTTATATTAAAGAAACCAGATGCACTTTTTGTGGAAAATAGCTATACTAAAATGTTGAAATCTAGGAGTATGTATGTTCTTTAATAAGTTCATTTATTGCAGCTTGCATTTAGATACTCAAGATCTCCACGCCACCTTCTTTTTCCGCTTAAATTCACAGTCCTATATATTACGAGTAGATTTTTATAAAATTTAGGTCCACTGACTTTTATGGAGACTATTCTTTGACACAATTCGTTGTGATGTTAGTCAAAAGTACTTTCTGTTATCTGTATCATTCCTGCATTCTGATTTATACTTCTTTACTTTGGTGTGACACTTAATGTTATGATTATTAATTTATCATCTCAGGATCTTCTCTGTATGACCTCTTATGTTTAGAAAATAGAGAAAATGGGCGCTGCATATTTGGACGCCTTCGATCTGACAGTATGATTTCATTCTCAGTGCACCATGACTAATGATCTGCTTGTTGTCGTTGTTTGTGAAAAATTGACTGGTTGCAATATGGCTATTTTAATATTGTGCTTCTACCTATCTGTTTTAGTGACATGCCTTGTGGTTTACAATAAGTTATACCGCTCAGATTCTAACTGACAATTCCTGATGTAATCTCGTTTTCATTGATTAGATGCACAACAAAAGCTGACAAGTTTTATCTCTGAATGCGGTAACATGTACTGTGCAGAATGTGGAACTCAAGATCCAAAATGGGTGTAAGTGCTAAGCTTCGGATGTTTGTTTTCACTTTAAAATAAATCCACTTTATTCATAAAATTCTTTGCATACGTCATTGACCGTCTGTTGGTATGCTATGCTGCCTATTTCTTTTCTGTTAAGTAACTGATTAATATACTCTAGAAGTGTAATTTGAGGACTTCATCAAGTAATATATGCGATTATTATCTTCATATTATATGTTGCAAGTGAAATTTCATTTTGTTTGAATGAACAGATCAGTAAGTTTTGGAGCATTTATCTGCATCAAGTGTTCAGGAGCACATAGAAGCCTTGGTGTTCATATATCAAAAGTACGGTAATCATTCCTTTCTGTAATTGTTTAAATCTTGATAGCTTGGATTATAAAAGGGGAAATAAAATCAGTAGATGAACTCTAGTCAGATTGTCACAGGTATTATCAGTTAATTTAGATGAATGGACACATGAAGAAGTTGATCTTGTAATAAAATGTGGCGGAAATGCCATGGTGAATTCAAAATACGAAGCTTCGGTACCCGATAACTGTAGAAAACCAAAATCTGATTCTTCTATAGAGGAGCGTCTTGAATTTATCAGGTAAAGAATAATAAACGAAATGTTTCATTATTTAATCTTTTTTGACCGATCACATCAAGGCCACCAGCCATGCAACATTTTTCAATAAGTCCGTCCAACTATTGAAACTTAATAATAGGTCACCCAACTATTAATCTGGTTTCGTTATACTAACTCAGTAAAAAAAACAGGCTTGGATAAACATATAACATTATTGAAATGTTAAAAGTAAATTGAGTTCGATTACTTTTTCTGTTATTTAAAGTAAGACCTTAATGAGCAGTTAACTAAGGTAAGAATCTGTAAAATTTTCTTCTTTGTTATTTAACATATTTTTATTTTATTTTATATTGTTTTCAGATTTGGTATAAACAAAACTAGATGCATACTTGGATGGCTTTTAAAGTAGTCACAACAGTTGGGTTGCCTTAATTAGTAAAAAGTTGAATAGTCATTATATCTGATTATTAGTCATTAAATGTTAACTGATGCATAACCAGGAGAAAATATGAGAAAAAAGAATTTATGGATGCAAATAAACAGATATGTCTTCGCCCATCACCATCAAACTTGCAGTGTGCTTCTTCAAACGTCGGTGCTATTATGGACAAGAAAAACTCGAACATCCGTAGGCATAGTATTGGTCAAGCATTTCGCAACAGCTGGCGAAGAAAAGATACTGAAAATAAGGCTGTTCCTGCCAATGCTAATACTAATGCGTCAGCTGCTGCTAATACTACTGCTAATGCTAGGACAAGTACCTCAATGGTAATTGCTTTGTGCTTGAGGTGGCCAAATGGGCTGGTCATGCGGGTTGGGTAACGGGTTAAAACGGGTAAATTTTATCCGTGGTCTGGTTGGGTTAACTACCAAACACTTTCATTCCAAATTACATTATGTTTTCTAAAAAAGTTGGTGCTTCAAAATACGATAAAGTACACTTTGGCCTGGTTTGACCTGTTTGTAAGCAACTCCTATATTCTATTTCTTTGACCCCTTAGAAATAAAACATAACCCAAATCGACCTTTTTATGTGTAGATAGGTCGAATGCTGCCTCTACTTCATGCTGTCGATTTTTAGGATGATATCTAATCAACTGCTCGTAATTGAAATTAGATTTTGTAGCATCCCAGGACTAATAAATTAATAATATATACAATATTCTTACAAAAGTTTTAATAAGCTGAAAATGATTTTTTAGTATACAAATAGATATCGTTTTTAACTTAATGATATTAGTTTGATTGATGCTTGAGCTAAACCAGTAAAATAAAATGTCATTTCTAACAAAGTTACGCTATCAAAATGTTTTCTGTTTGACCACGAAAATGCATTCAGAGCATTATTAATGTATATGGCTGAAATCTTGTGTGTAGGCAGGTATGGTTGAATTTATTGGTTTGATAAAGGTCAATGTGGTCAAAGGCACCAACTTAGCTGTCCGAGATATGATGACCAGTGATCCTTATGTTATCCTCTCATTGGGCAACCAGGTAAGCCTCACACCTCAACAGAAATTATTTGGTCATAACATATTTAAAGTTCTATAGATGGTTAAAGTTAGTTAATTTAGTTAAAACTGAGAGTTTCGTACTTATGATGCAGTCGGTGAAAACACGGGTTATAAAGAGCAACCTTAATCCTGTCTGGAATGAAAAGCTAATGTTATCAATTCCTGATAGCATTCCTCCTTTGAAAGTGGTAAGTAAAAAGTTTACATTTTTAACCCATGTACTTATGAACGGGTCGATTTATGGGTGAGATAAAAGTTTGGCTAAACCGCTAAACAGAGATCGGGTCAAAATGGATGAATATCTCCCCAAGTACTTTTGAACGCATTTATTATTATTGAAATTTTCTTAAACATTTTCTAAAACACGGGTTATAAAGAGCAACCTTAATCCTGTCTGGAATGAAAAGCTAATGTTATCAATTCCTGATAGCATTCCTCCTTTGAAAGTGGTAAGTAAAAAGTTTACATTTTTAACCCATGTACTTATGAACGGGTCGGTTTATGGGTGAGATAAAAGTTTGGCTAAACCGCTAAACAGAGATCGGGTCAAAATGGATGAATATCTCCCCAAGTACTTTTGAACGCATTTATTATTATTGAAATTTTCTTAAACATTTTTATGCATTACCTATCTATTAGTCATTTAAAAAAAGAAAAAAGGGAAATAAGAAAATAGACCAAAAAGTGTTTTCAACCCAAACGGACCTGACCCGTTTTGACTCCACAAAAAATACCCGTTTGACCCTAATCCATTTTGACTTTTAGCCCGACCCTCAAGTTTGCCAATTTTCTTTTAAATACTCATAATACAGCAATAGTAAGTTTTAATGAACATGATTATAAGTTTGTGTATTGATATATATCATGTTGCAGATTGTATATGACAGGGACACCTTTAAAGCTGATGATTTTATGGGCGATGCTGAAATTGATATTAAACCGTTAGTATCTGCTGCCAAAGCATCTGAGAATTCCAACCTTGACGAGCCATCAATGCAACTCGAAAAATGGGTTACAAACAAAGACAACACATTGGTCAAAGATGGTGTCATCACAGTGGCAAAAGGAACCGTGACGCAAGAAATTTCTCTTAAACTCCAAAACGTTGAAAAGGGTGTGCTAGAAATCGAGCTTGAATGTGTTCCTCTTACTCAGTAACGGTACATAAACTTGTGTTTATATAAGAAAAAGCTTCTGCGAAGAATCATGGTACCGTGAATAGTTTGTTCAATATTCTGCCTTTGTTTTTCTGTATCATATCGAACACGGATATTATAAATTGTTATTTTGTGTAATGTAATCTTAAGTGTTTAATGTAGCTATGTTTACGGGTTGCTAAAACTAAATCTTGAGGACCTGTGTTTGGATCATACATTGTTAAATAGTTGAAAATTTCTTTGTACATCACTACATTGGATGCTGCCTACATTTTACAAAAGATGTATTTATCTGAGCTCAATATCAAGATAATGATATAAAACTCGTCAAACTTCATCATCATTTTGTTAACATACTCTATAACAAAGTAGCTTTATTGATCATCTTGCACTATATACTAGTTAATAAACAATTAATAAACTTGAGCAAATAAATATCTTTTCCCGATTATCTAGCAAAAGCACACAACATAAAGAGAGAAGAACAATCTTAGTGTTTCTTCAATCATTAAAATGCCAAAAAGGTAAAGTTCGATTCTTTTTGAGTAAAAAGTGTGAATTTACCCTTATGCATACTTATTACTTCCTTTTAATTAGTTTGAAGAAAATTTAACTGAACATATTAGATAGGATTTAGATTTTTGTAGATGGTATATGATAATGTTTAGGTTACTTTCGGCTATCTTTATGAGGTGATTGGTATAAGAATACATATCTCTCTTTGGTCTCCTAAAATATGTATTGTAATTTTTTTAGTATTCACTTAGAAGATGAAATATATGGTAAAGTTTATTTATAAATCAGAGAGAACGACTTACGACTGTAACACATTTGTTTAAATAAAAAAAATTTAGAAGATGGAGTTAATGTTTTTAGACAAAATTACTCATATTTATATAAGCCAAATGTTTGGTTCAAGAACAATACATTTGAAAATTTAGTGTGACTCATGAGATTATTCACCTCAGAATGGGTTAGAGAGACGGAGCCAGACACGATAAGGTCCACGAACACCGACCATATAGTGGTTTGTATTGGTAGACTTGGTGAAAGTCTTCTTGGTGAAAATCTTGTTGGTGATCATTTCATGAAAAATCGCTGGTTTCCAATCGATAAGCAATGCTTCCACTTATAGGCGGTGCTTCCAATCGATAGACTATGAAAGTATCTTGATGCTATGAAAGTCTCGATAAGCAAGATGTTTCCATCGATAGTCAGATTTCAACCGTAAGTGAAAGCATCGCTAGTGGAAAGATCATGGCTATGGAAAGTATTCGCTAAACGGGCGCTACAACTTCTTTACGACCACGCTTAATTGGTCATGTAACCACTAATCTATAATGGGGATAATTATGAGGCTATTAATGGGCCGATTAATACTCATAATTCCATTGGAATAGCTCAAGAGTAACCTCCTATATATAGAGATCCGAACACGCACGACACACACACGTAAAACAAAAACACTTCTAAGCGAAAGGGTTATTGAATTGTGCCTAATTCTATAACCGTGATTTGGTCTTATCCCAAGTAGATATTCGTGTAACCTGCATTGTGGTCGAATAGTTTACTTTGGAAAGTGATCACACGATTCCAAGTGATATCCGGTAACCACCTAGTGGTATTTGTTACTACCGCTATTGATTGTCTAACTCGCTCCGGGAGATAACCTCCAACAATCAAAGTAAACTATTTTGTGATAATCAATGGCAACCGCCGAATGAAACACATGGCTTCAAACTTTGCTGTCGGACAAGTTTGAATGGGTGGACTTTAGGAGGTGGCGTAAGAAGATGCACTTCTTGCATCAAGCATGAGTGTGGTGTATGTGCTAACTACACCTATTCCTAATGATGGGGATGATGCTACCGTGGAGCGATCGAAGGAGGAGCAAGTGGGAGAATGATGACTACATATGCAGAGGTCTTATTCGAATGGTATGTCCGATTCTTTGTTTGATATTTATCGAACTTTGAATCTTCCAAAGAACCTGGATTCCTCGATGCCAAATATATGGTCGAGGATGCATCAAGTAAGAAGTTCCTTGTTAGTAATTTCACAAATTACAAAATGACCGATTCAAGACCGCTATGGAACAATACAATGAACTTTTGGAATACTTGGAAGGTTTACACAACACCAAATGAACATGGATGAGGCTATCAAAGTCTCTTGTGTCATTGATAAACTCCTCCTTCATGGAAAGATTTCAAGCATACCTTGAAACATATGAAGGAGGAGTTAACTCTTCGAGTTGAGTAATATCATCCGCACATTGAGGAATCTCTCAAAGTGCGGGATAATGACAAGCCAAAGAGTAGCAATGTCGCCGGACCATCTGTTGTCAATATGGTAGAGCATAACAACTCTACCGTGTACAATGACAACAAAGGCAAACGCAAATATCATGACAACACAAGAGCAGATCCTAACAAGAAGGCAACACCTACTTGTTGGAAATGTGCAAGACCGGTCACATTAAAAGGGACCGCAAGGGTGTTAAAATTGGTGGTAAAGTCAATGGATCAGCACTAATGGTTCGTGGTGGTGGTTCACCCAACTCACCGAAAGGTCGATCTATGTTTAATAAGTCTTTTCGTATTTATTATGTTACATATGTATCCGAATCTTTTATGTGCGGGATGATGATGTTGCGCGGTGGGTCGACTCGTGCAACAGTTCATGTGTGCAAAGATAGAAGTCGGTTCAAGACTTATGAGTCATCGAATGATGGTTCTATTCTTCACATGGGAAATGAGTCAACAACCTTGGTGCATGGTCGTGGTTGTGTAGATCTTAGGTTTAGTTCGGAAAGATTGTAACTTTGTTTAATGTTATTCATGTTCCCGATATAAGGAAAAACTTGGTTTCAAGTAGTGTTTTGAATAATCATGGATATAAACAAGTTATTGAGTCCGATAAATTTGTTCTTTCTAAATGTGGTGTTTTTATTGGTTTTGGTTATTTATGTAATCAAATGTTCAGCTTAATATTACCATTGACAAGTGTTATTTCATCTTTTGTGACCACATATGATCGTGAGTGATTCTAACCTTTGGCATGCTAGACTTGGTCATGTTCACTATAAAAGGATGCAAGATATGTCTAGGGATGGTTTAATCCTCGCTTTGACATGGACACCGAAAAGTGTAAAACTTGCATGTTGACCAAGATAACAAGAAACCCTTTCGTGGTGTTAGTCGTGAGACTAAGATCTTGGAGCTATTCACGTTGATCGTGTGATTTGCATGCCACTCCTTCTTTGGGAAATAAGAAGTACTTTGTGACATTTATTGATGATTCTTCTAGATTTTGTTATGTTTATTTGTTACATACCAAGGATGAAGCATTAGATAAATTCAAAGTGTTTAAAATGGTTGAATTACAACTGGGTCTTTGATCAAAAGATTAAGGATCGATAGGGAGGTGAGTACATTGATACTCAAGACTTTCATCTGTTGGAATAATCCATGAAACGATCGCTTCTTTATACTCCTCAAAGAAAATGGTATTTCCAAAGGAAAAACAGGGTCAAGGAGATGGTTAATTCCATGTTGTCCTATTCAGATCGAGTCATGGTTCCTGAAGCTATGTTAACACTTGCTATTTATTAAATAGGGTTCCAAACAAAGGAACAAGGTTACCCCTTATGAACTCGGACTAAAAGGAAACCCAACCCGAACTATCTCAAGGTTTGGGGTTGTAGGTCATTGTAAGACTCCCGATCCAAAGCAAAGACTTTGGGTGAAAGAGGCATCGATCGCATCTTTGTTGGATATGTCGAGCATTCCAAGGCTTTTAGGTTCTATGTTATTGAACCTAATGAACATGTTTCGCTTAACTCAATAATTGAATCAAGGGATGCGACTTTGATGAGAATAGATTCTCATCGGTCCCTAGACCAAGTATGAGGATTCCTAATGGAACTCATGACACCGGTGTATCGAGGTCCCCGATGAGGTTGTGGTTCATCAACTCGAACTCGCTCGGGAAGAGCAAAGGGTCGGGACTCAAAGTCATTTGGACACGAGTTTCAACTATACTTAGTTGAAGGTACCGTGGATGAGGTCTCGCACCAATACCCTATTGCTTCATTGTTGAGGATGATCCCAAGACATTTGAAGAAGCAATGAAGTCCCGTGACATTGCCTTCCGGAAAGAAGCAATCAATGATGAGATGGATTCCATCATGGGCAACAACACTTGGGTGTTGGTTGATCTATCACCGTGTTGCAAACCTCTAGGTTGCAAATGGATTTTCAAAAGGAAAATGAAGGTAGATGGAACTATTGAAAAGTTCAAGGCTAGATTAGTTATTCGTGGCTTTAAACAAAAGTCGTGGATAGACTATTTTGATACTTATGCCCCGTGGCTCGTGACGATACCATAAGATCGCCGATTGCTATGGCATCTATTCACAACTGGTTATTCATCGATGGATGTGAAACCGCTTGAATGGTGAATTGGAAGAGGAGGTTTATATGAACCAACCTCGTGGCTTCATCTTGCCGTGCAATGAAAACAAGGTGTAAACCGATTAAGTCTCTTTATGGACTTAAGCAGCACCTAAGCAATGGCATCAAAATTTGATGAAGTGGTTTTGTCTAGTGGTTATGTTCTTAACCGTCGACAAATGCGATATAGCAAATTTGATGAATCGGTAAAGGAGTCATCATTTGTCTATATGTTGATGACATGTTGATCTTTGGCATCGACCAAAATCAGTTGACTCGAAAATGAATTTTGTCATCAAGGTTCTCCATGAAGGACATGGGGAGGCGATGTTATCCTTGGTATTAGGATTAAACATGAAAGTAAAGAATTTCTATCTCTCGGTCTCATTATATTGAGAAGGTCTTCGAGGAAATTCAATTACTTTGATTGTACTCCGATGAGTACTCCTATGGATACTTGTGAAGTCGATGCCTAATCATGGCAAGGCCGTATCTCAACTTGAGTATTCTAGGGTAATTGGTCACTGATGTATGCCATGACTTGTACAAGGCCCGATATTGGTTTTGCGGTGGGAAAATTGAGCGGTATACTAGTAATCCTAGTGCTCATCATCGCAAGCGCTCAAAGTGGCATCAAGTATTCAAGAGAACTATGAATTATAGTCTCATATCGTTACCCATCGTGTTGAAGGTTACACCGATGCAAGTTGGATCAAGAACATCAAGACAATTCGTCTACCGATGGTCGGGTATTCCTACTTGGTGGAGGTGCAATTTCTTGGGCATCCAAGAAGCAAACTTGCATCACCGCTCAACAATGGAATCAATTTGTGGCCTTAGCAATTCTTTGTAAAGTTTGAATGGTTGAAAAACTTGCTTCGAGATTCCATTGTGGCTAAACCTATAGCACATATTTCTATCCGGCAGATAGTGCACTACATTGGCTAAGGCTTATAGCCGATGTATAATGGTAAGTCTAGACACTTAGGTGTCGTGCATAGCATGATTCGTGAGCTTATCATGAATGGGGTGGTATCTATAGAGTTTGTGAGATCTCAACGAACTTAGCCGATCACTTGACGAAGGGTCCGCTGAGACTTGGTTATAAAGTCTCGCTAAAGGGATGGGTTTAAGTCCAACTTAGTCACCGAATGCTAGGACACCCAACTCCTCCCGAGGAAACTTAGAGCGAGTTCAATGTGGAAAGTCAACATTCAGTGGATCGAGCACATGTTTTATTTACATCCCAAGGTTGTGCTCGTAACTCGCTGAAAGGAGGATGAAGTCTTTACTTAATGGTTAATTTTCTTTGAAAAAGTGCTTGGCGAGCATGACTAAAGAGGAACCACCTATGTAAATGTTGAAGTTTTGCCGCTTGTGAAGCTTTGGACTTTAGCTTTTACAACATTTATGAATTTGATATGGACACATGGCTTGTATAGTGTCGGAGATTTTAAGTGTTTGAAAACTTGTGTGTAGTTATCTTCGTGTATTCAAATGGGTTGAAGGGTTCAATTCTTAGAACACCCGATTCTCGAATATTTGAAAGAATACCCAAACCCTTAATCTAGGATTTGAATAGAAAATAACCTAAGTGCTTAGTCCGTTAAACACTAACAGTCACCGAGTGCATAGTCTCTCGGAGCCATCTTCGTGATACTCAAGATGAGGCGAAGAAGAAGTCTCCACCAAGAAGGCGGAACTTAAAGAGTGAAGATCGAGTCAAGAAGAAGATGGTGGATTCAAATGAGTGATGACAATAACTCACCGAATCCCTAAACTCCTCACCAACTACTTACATCAAGACAAACCGAAATCAAGATCAAGACTATGAAGATCAAGAATGGGCGGATAAAACGGTTACATTGAAACGAATAAGACGGAGTACTTATCCCGAAAGTTTCCTTTAGAATCAAAGATCAAGATCGACATGAAGAAAGTGACTTGGTCCCTTTACCTAATATAGTCTTTAGAATGAGACAAAATACATCAAGATTTTGTCTTCTCAAATTGTCGCTTGTCACTTAGGAAAGAGTTAAAACTCATACTTGTATAAATAGCATAAGAGATGGAGTGAAAGTTTAAGCTTGTGAATTGTAAAACACACACACACAAGCCATCTTTCACTCCTCCAAATACAACTTTGTCCCCGAGATAGCTCAATGGTTCCATAGTAGTTGTGCTCGACTTAGCCCGAGCTTAGTGAGGAGTTACAACACTTTGTCATTTCAATCCCTAGTACTGTTCCGCAAGTACTAGGGTAACGATTCTTTGATTCATTTCTAATAAGAATATGATGTTGAAAATTACTCTTTGTGTTTTACTTATATCTTTTCACCATTGATTCACTATTAGTTTGTTTACAATACTTAAACTGCTTTTATACTATAGTGAATAGGAACAACAAGTGGTATCAGAGCAAGGCGATTATAAACTGCTTTTAAGCCGCCTAAACGCTTTTAAATCGTGATCCTAAAATGGTCGAATTTGATGTACCCCAACTAGTCGACAAAAGGGTGGAGCTTATTCACCAAGCTGCCCTAGACTTGAAGTTGGTAAATTTAACAAATGGAAAAGCGATGCTTTGCTATTTGATCGATGGAACCTTATTATATCAAGTGTATAAATGAAGGTCCATTTATCCCAAAGATCAAAGGTTTGCCTAAACCTCAAGCTCAATGGACTCGTGATGAAAGAAGAGTGGTCAACCAGACCAAAGACTCAAAAGTATCATAATATCTTGTCTTCCCGATGATATTATGGAGTCTCATATAAGTCGTAGTACGCCTAAACAAACCTGGATGACCTAGTTCATAGCCATGAAGGCCCATCCGATACCAAGGAAAACAGGATAATGGACCCAAACTTGAGTATAACACCTTCGTGGCTAAGGACTCGTAAACTCGTCTCAAACTTACACCCGTACAAAACTCTTTAAATGAACTGTCAAATGATGGTGTTAAGTTGTCCAAACATGAAATCAATGTTGGTTTTGTCAATAGTCCGCCTCGAGAAGTGGTTGAATTTCTCTCGTGGACTTAGGAATGCTAATCATATCCGTAATCTTGAGCTTCCCGAAATTTATGGAAATTTGTCTATGAGGAAAACCTCATCAATGATTTATACCCCGACTTAAAGAAGTCTCGTGAAGTCAAGAAGTCCCCGACCACCACTTCATCACCAATATCAACCGCTTTTCTAACAATGTGGTTCAAGATTTCCAAGAAAATTCAGATGATGAGCCCGATGAGAGATCAAGTGAGGAGTACCTAAATGACCGAACGTTGAATTTCGTGAAAGGGCACCCTTGCTAACTCTCAAGGTTTATAAAAGAAACAAAGGTTTTTCAACTGCTAAAGCAATCAAGACACCGAATGCTTTAAGTGTCATAAAAGAGGTCATTTTGCAAAAGACTGCTTTTCAAAAACAATTTCAACCTCTTACAAACCATCGTGGTCTAATCGCCTTCGTGCTTTAGCAAATTTCAACCAAAAATCTATCGCCTCATCAAAATTTTCAAAACAACTGATCAAAACAAAACTGTGGATTTTGAAGCTAAATACAAGAAAGCCAAAGCTAAGCTAGCATTGCTTGAGGCCACACCTCGTAAACAACACAAACCGTTAAATGCAGGTGGTAAAACAAAGGTCTTGTTGTCAAGTCTTCGATTGGGATGAAGAGCCTGCCTCATCCGATGACGAAATGGTGCAAGTCAAGCAATCGATGGCTCTCTCCGAAGAGGACAAGTCGGTCGTGGGAAAAATCATGCCGTAAATGGAGAGTGGGTCAACATTACAATGAAGAAGGTAAATATTTTACTTTCTATGGATGATGACTCGATTGGCAATCCTATATGAACTATATCAATGTCGATCTTAAGTTTGTAGAAGAGCAACGATTAAATCTTTTTCAAAATATAACAAGCTAAGTTTTGAACTAAACAAGTGTAGGGATGAACCGCTTTTTTAAAACAAAATAAGCTTGAGGCTATCACTTTGCAAATTCAAAACACCGAATTAGTTAAAAGAAATCGTGCTCTTCAAGAAGAACTTAAGAAAGAAAAGGAAATCATTGCTAGTTGGATCGCTAAGAATCCAAGAGTCTTTGATGTCGGGAGCTCCCAAGAGCAAAAAGAGAGTCATAGGTGAAGATCATCTCCCCGACTCTCACAACAAAGACCGCCTCCCAAACCATTTGTGTCCGTGGCATGATTACCAATGTGTTGACTATTCCCAAGCCCAAGATTGGATTGAACGGGTTAATCCCGATAGTAAGCTTCCTAATTTCGATTCTCGAAGAATTCTAGAGCTCGAAAGTCAAGCTCTAAAGAGCATGCTTGACTTCCCGATGTGCCCAGAGTACCGAACACATCTCCGAGTCTCAAGCGTAATCTCAAGCACCGCCCACCCCGAACCTCTTCGTGGTGCCGCCCTAGCTCGAGCTTACTCCATTACAATTCAATCCACACTCACCAAAAGAAAGGTCCGACTTGGTAGAACCATCCTTAAAAGACCATCAAAACCAATTCAACAAGAATCTACCCCACCGAGACTTCCACATCCTCTCGTCCCCACCGAAGTCGACCAAATTCAAGAATCGATCGAACTTGTGAGGAAGCTAACCGATAAGATGGAATCCATCGAAAAGTCCTCGAATCAATCAAGGAAACAAAGTCGCCTCTAGTTCCTCAAAGTCAAAAGCCACCACCAAACCCAAGCGTAAGTGTGATCTATGCCACTATACCACCATACAACCGACAATCATTATAGAATCCTTTTTGTATGATCCGCAAAAGGAGGATCACAGAACTTCGATCACTTACAATATGTAAGTTCTCTCAAGAAGCAAACTATACCAAAGTTGGTCATCAAGATGCTTCAACCTCAAAATCGCTCAAAAGTTTAGAGCAAAACCCTTTTCTCCTTGCCCACACCGTGGCTTTAATGATCATCATCCCGATGATTGTCTCATGAACACATGCCGTGATATTTGCGAAATCCACTCATGAGACATCCCAAAGATGACAAAGGTCATCAATGCAAGGAGAAGTTCAAAGCAACCAAGAATCACCGAGTCATCCTCGCCTCTAAATGCAAAACCCGTGGTAGCACAATGCACTCAACCACCGACCATGAGTCGATTGCTAAATTCAAGGCACTATTAGACCCAAGCCCACTAGTAAGTGGGTCAAGAAGAGAAACTAATCCACTTTACTACTTGTGCAGAGACACGCCAGGAGCCTATCCGCATCTAGATAGTGGATGCTCAAGAAGCATGACCGTGTTAAGGAGTATCTCGCACAAGTATGTAAAGGAACCAGACCCAAGGTAGTATTTGGTGATAACTCATCATGTCCCATCAAGGTTATGGTTCAAGATAATCGTAATGGAATAGTTTTCTAGAATAGCTTATGTCAATGGTCTAAAATACAATCTCATCGTTGTCACCAACTCGTGATGCAAAGTACATTGTGCAATTCAATGACAAACAAGGTACCATTTTCAATGCCAACAAAGAAGTTGTTTTGATAGCTCCTAGAAGGGATGATGTTTATGTCTTAGACATGTCAACACTCTCTAAAGATGGAACTTGTCTCTTTGCCAAAGCCACCGAAACCGCAACCGGTCGTGGCATAAGAGACTCTCTCACTTAAACTTCAAAAATATCAACAACTTGGCAAAACAAAACAAGGTCCTTGGCTTACCATCACCGGTTTTTGCAAAAGACAAACCATGCTCACCGTGAAAAGGCAAACATCAAAGAGCATCTTTCAAAACAAAACAAAATTTCTCAATCAAAGTCGCTTCACCTCCTCGTGATATGGATCTCTTTGGACCAACATCCTAGATCAATCCAAAGATGAGAAGTATACACTTGTCATTGTTGATGAGTTTTCAAGATACACTGGGTATACTTTCTTTCCAAAAGAGTCAGCAATGACACTATAATGTCATTCATCGTGAACATTGAAAACCGTAATGACATTACAATTAAACAAATCGAATCGACAATGGTACCGAGTTCAAAATGAAGAGCTTGAGAATTTCGTGATGAAAAGGAATCTCCCAAAAATTTCATCTCCTTACACCCCGAACAAAATGGGGTAGCCGAAAGGAAAAATAGAACTCTCATTGAGGTCGCTAGAACTATGTTAAATGGCTCACTCTATCAAAACATTTCGGATCAAGGCAAAAAACAAATTGTTACACTCAAAACAGTCAATCATTGTCAAAAGACATAACAAAACCCCATATGAGATATTCAAAGGTAGACTTCGATATCGCCTACTTTCATGTGTTTGGATGTCCTGTGTTTATTCATAACCACAAGGATCATCTAGGCAAGTTTGATGCTAAAGTCGATGATGGATACTTTCTAGGTTACTCACCGATCTCCAAAGCCTTCGTGGTATTTAACACAAGGAGACAACAAGTTGAGGAAACCTTTCATGTCACCTTTGATGAGAGTTCGAAAGCATCAGTTCACCAACACCTCAAGGAGGAAATAGGAATTGATAACTCATCAAGATATCCTCCTCGATGAGTATAACATCAAATCAATTCCTCATACCAAGTCGATGTCGACATCTCATATTATGTCTTGCCTCACAACCTTCACAACCAACTATCAATGAATTCATTGATAATCAATCACCCCCTCGCCGGATAGGTAACATCGAACCAAATGTTCAGAACCCGTGATTCATGAACCCCAACTCGAACAAGACATCTCAACAGATGTTCTTAATGATTCTGTGGCTCCAACACCGAACTCACTCCCGAGTTTCAAAGTGACCTCTTCAAGCTCGATCCTAGACCACAAAGTAAGTGGACAAAATCTCGTGACATTGAGCTTGTAAACATCATTGGTGAACCCATCAAGGCATGCTCACTAGAAGCATGGTCGCTAACTTAACGCAGCTTCACCAATGAATGTCTATATGCCGATTTCCTATCGATATAGAACCCAAGAGTGTCACCGAGGCTCTAAAACATCCAAGCCGGGTTCAAGCCATGCAAGAAGAACTTCAACAGCTTGATAAAAACAAGGTCATGACCTTGATCAAATGTCCTCGTGATGTCATAGTCATAGGAATGAAGTGGGTTTTCGTGAACAAAACCGATGAAAACGGCACCGCTATTAAAAACAAAGCCGACTTGTAGCCAAAGGTTACAACAACAAGAAGGCATTGACTATGATGAGACATTTGCTCTCGTTGCAAGAATGGAAGCCATCAGATCTTCCTTGCATTTGCTACCTACATGAACTTCAAAGTTTACCAAATGGATGTAAAAGTGCATTCCTAAATGGTGAACTCAAGGAAGATGTGTATGTTCAAGAACCTCCGGCTTTGAGAGTAGTGAATTTCGACTATGTCTCGCAAGCTTGATAAAGCCCTTTATGGACTAAAACAAGCTCCTGTGGCATGGTATGAAACTCTCTCACCTTCCCGATTCAAAACAAGTTTGTCGAGGAAAGATAGACAACACATTGTTTATCTATAGGACAAAACAAGATATGATACTAGTCCAAGTATATGTTGATGACATCATCTTTGGCTCAACAAACTACACTTTTTGCAAACAGCTTGAAAAACTGATGACAAAGAAGTTTGAAATGAGCATGATGGGTGAACTCACATACTTCCTTGACTACAAATCGTGCAAACCGATAAAGGAATCTCCATCACCAAGAGAAGTACACCGTAAATCTCTTGAAGAAATATGAGATATCCGATCGCGCCTCGAAGACACCAATGGTCCCTCCTAACAACCTTGGACCCGATCTCACCGGCAAATCACCAACCAAACTCATTTCGTAGGGATTGTTGGCTCACCGATGTATCTAATCGCCTGCACTGCATATACAATTCTCACCTGCCTAATAGCAAGATATCACCCAATCCCAAAGAATCCCACCTCACCGCAGCCCAAAAGAATACTCAGACACCAAGGGAACCCCAAGCCTTGGACTCTACTATCCAAAGTGCTCGTGGTTTGACCTCAAAGGGTATTCGATTCGATTATGCCGGTTGCAACATGGATGTAAAAAGTACCTCGTGGTCCCGCAAATTTTGAGGAAAACTGGTTTGTTGGAGTGCTAAAAGCAACAATCAATGGCTATGTCTTCACCGGTCGAGTATGTTGTCACGCAGGATGTCAGTGCCAATGTATTATGGATGAAAAGTCAACTCAATGACTATGACATCCATTACAAAATGGTACCCATCTTCCGTGATAACACCAGTGCCATTGCAATCTCCAACAACCCCGTCCTTCACCAAAGAACCAAACACATTGATATCGATATCATTTCATCGTGGACCACATAATGAAAGGAGACATAGAGCTTCATTTCATCCCCATCAATATCAACTTGCCGATATCTTCACCAAACCCTTAGATGAACCTACCTTCAGAGACCGAAAGTCGAATTGGGAATGCTAGACATTGAAAGTCAAGAACTCGAAAACCAATCCCAATCTCAAGAAGTTTTCTCCGAAATGGTTCATCCTCCCCGAACATAATCCAAAACAACCATCTCACCGAATGAGTAAGACTCATTCAGGACCCCGACAGCTGATATTGAGCATTGAATGAGTAACTAAATGCTCCAAGTATCGCTTACTTAAATGTCCTAGGTTGGTAACCATGCCAATTTAATATAGGAATATATGTCTCTTTGTCTTATCGTCATCCATGTCAAGGGTCCCTCAACACTTACCTCATCCCACTTGGCATTAAATGCCTCTCACACATAAAATATCTTGTGGATATTTTATTACCGCAAAAGTGCACTTTACCGTATACATCGCAATCGCTTCCTTGAAAACGGGATTTTATCATGGTAGTGGAGTGGTGGCATTAAATGTGGAAATTCAAAACGCTTTCAAAACCGACTTTACAAATCCACATTTATGCACAAACTACCCTCTCATCACTCTATAAATACCCTCACAAAATCCTTAAAACACACACAAAGAATTTCGCTAACAAAACTCACAAAAATCTCTTTCAAACCCGTAAATCTTTGTGTTCTTCAAATCTTTTTCAAAAATCTTCTCTCAGAACCTTTACAAAAGTTTTTCATCACAACTTGAGAGATTCAAAACCCTTTGATTGTTCTTGTCAAGATATTTTTCTCAAAACCCTAAAACATTTTAATGGAAATGGCAAGAACACAATCTCTTCAACTTGCATCACAAAGGTAGGGATCTCAAGAATGTTGAATTTAAAACCAATAATGTCATAGGCAATTTTGAATACCCACAAACCGTCCCAAATTATAAGGACATTATGAAATTTTTGTTTAACCGCCCACCGAAAACGGCCTTTGTTCTGTCCTCAATTGTATACCAAAATCTCCTCGTGGAGTTTTGGGCTACAACAGCGGCCTATGACCCGACACCTCAACTAATGAGAATAACCTAAGACCACCTGTGGAGTATCTCATTAAGTTCACTTTTAATGGGAAAGATCACCACCCCGGATTATAAAACTTTTGCACTTCAACAGGTTAGACTACAATAATGGAGTTTATGTCGCCCATCCCGAACCCTCCACAAAGAAGGATGGGTTAAAACAAATCGCTTTGGATCCAAAATTTTGGACAAGACCCCACCACCAAAAGTTCATTTCCGTGGCTTGAGGATCCTATTCACTTTTGTGATTCGTGTCCTCTATGGAACCACTCATCCACCGAACAAGTTAATTCTATTCATTGATGATGGCATACCGCTTGATGAATGGGGTCAATGTCGACATGGGGAGATCATTTACAAGTGATCTCAGAATTGCTATCGAGCAAAACTAGGACGAAATACGCTTCGTATCCTAGGTTTGTCTCATGTGCTTTACAAGTGTTACCGGGTTGCAATTATCCTCGTGAACAAAAATATTGTGCTTTACCCGCATCCCGAGTCAATCTAATTTTCAAAAGGACCCATCCCTTGTCACTAATATTGAATTGACGGCCCATATGGTTGTCAGAACAACTGTAGGGACTCAAGGTCTCCTAACCCCGCTCCTAAAAGAGAAAGGGAAGTCTCGATCGACTAAGACCAAACCCAAGTCTCGTGGCCCCGAGGCTTCGTGAACACCGCCAAAAGGCAAAGAAGACCCAAGACCGATCCGCCACCCACCGGAGACCAAGCAACATCCACCCCGGTGACAACGAAGGACACCGATAAATCACAATCGCGCCCTTGGTCCCAACTACTACTCCCCAAGATCCGTAGGAAACATACAACCCGCCGGTAGGGAGCGCCCACAACGCCCAAGGATGACATTAGCAAATCACAACCTTTGTCCGAGGGCACACCGATTGATCCCAAAGACTCGTAGGAACTAAACAACCCGCCGATAGGGATATAATCACATCGACTCCGCCAAAGGCACTGAAAACCCATCGTCTCGTGGGTCTCTGGGGACAAAGACTCGAGGAAAGAAACAACCCACCGATACGGAACCCATCACCAATCCCGACTCCGAGAAGACACTGGAAACACCCATCGTTGTCTCGAGGGGTCAACGGGGACAAAGACTCGTAGGAAATATACCACCACGATACGGAACCCATCACCCCACACTTTGTTAACTCGTGGTCGATGTTGCCGATCCGATATTCTTTCGATGAAGAACATGTCGAAAGTGAAGATGAAATTTTATCGCTAGGAGAAGAAGTGGACGCCGATGTTCAATCGAACAAGAGCCTCACCGATCCACAAAAGCCTAAAGAGTCACCATTTCAACTCAAGATAATGACTCGACTCTCTTCATCCAGCTCTAATGAATTCAGCCGCTTTGATAACATTCTTCCAATCACCGAAAGGCAATAGTTATGTGGATCACCAAAGCTTCAAGGAAGATATATTCGGGGTCACCGACACATTGTGGGATCAACACACCAAGTCGCCGCCAGTTATGCCGATCTAAAGTCCGATGTGCTCACTTTCAATGCTAACACCGATGAGCACAGAGATATTATGTATGAGCAACTTCATAGATTGGATGATAACTTGCTAAGTTTCTCAAACATCTTCGTGGTTGTGGAACAAAGATTGATGAAATCGTGGAATCGGTCAAAGAAGACCCAAGACTCAACTCAAAAGTGCCGGAGGCTACCGAGGCTTACTTGAAGAATTCCTCGACCTCACCGAACTAATCACTATGCTAAAGTCTCGCCAATGTTCGTGGTCTTCAATCTTCTGCCTCGCCTCTTCAGCAACACTGGGCTCTTTGATGCTCAAGTGACCAATTTAGCTAAGGCTTCCTCATCAATGGCTTGAAATCTTGGGCCACGATGACCGCTTTGGAACTTTCTCAAGCTAACTGGAAACAAAGGTCACCGGTCTTCAAAAGGATACATCCGACATCAAGGCTATGGTCACCGAAATCTACCAAGCCTTCAAAGGTCAAGCCACCCAAACTCCCCAAGAAATGAGCCAACTCTTGCTCTCACCGACGTTGCCGCAACAGCTGAGGGGAGAAGACCATCAAGAGACTTCTCTCACACCGAGGGGAGCCAACACCACCATCCCACTTGCACTCAATTTCATCAATCCCACCCTTATCATCAACAACAACAACAATGGCTATGACAGCTACACCCATCACAACAACAACACCACCACCGGTAGCATCATCATCTTCCTCGTGCCAGACAAAGGAAAAGGCATAATGCAAACTCCCGAGCTCGAGAAGATTCCCTACAAGATCGGCGACATCAATACCGCTCACACCACAACAAATAAGCTCCTATCTTGCAAAAGAAGAAAGGAAACAGAAACTAGCCGAGGAGGAAAGGAAGAGCAAAGAAGCACCGATAAAAGTTGTCGTCAAGAAGCCGAGAACTTGGGAATTGATCCAAAGAAGCTTCAAAAGGGTCAGCAGACAAAAGTTCAAGGATGCTCAGTCGCTAAGATGGTCAAATGAGAAAGCAATGGAAGAAAAGAACAAGAAAGTCAGCACCATCGTGAAAGCAAGAATTGATCACTACAACCGGACAATGACAAGCGAAGGTCGCCCGAGAAGATCATCGATGTCAAAATCATCCCCAAGTCTAAACCACCGCAATGAACGCTTATGGGATGATAAAGACACTTCGAGGTTCATGATCCCCAAAATTCACCGACTTTGGGATCATCGAACTCGATGAACTTGGTCCATTAATTGAAAAGAAGAAGAATGCGGTGGTTAAGGAGTCGATGAAGATGCTCAAGAAAAGGTATGAAAGATCGAGGATGCACCAAGACAACTGGGATTCACCGCCTTAATCGCACCACAAGGATCTCAACCTCGCCATCACAGGCAAAAGAAAGAGGGTTGAGTTCCACCGAGATCAAAGTGCTCGACTCGAATGCAACAGGAGTCGCTCAAGGTGTAAAGTTTGTCAACTGTCTTGTATTGAAAAGCCCGAAGAGGTCTGCTCCACATTGATGTCTATGGAAACCCAACATTCCAAAGATGGAGTGACATTGATCGTGCAGTGGCCGCAATGTCGAGCTACATACCGTGGCCTCTCAAATCCAACTCCCAAAAAACATCGTGTTCTCGCCATGACCTAAACGCCAAGATAAGAGAGCACCCCGACAGAGAAACACTCATCACAAAGAAAGTAAAGCTTGAAGCACTGGGAATCCATCTAGACCGACATCATTTTGTTTTATCTTTTGTACTAGTGATAGGAACCATGTAATGTGATCAATAAAAGATGTATGTTTTGTTAAAATACTCAAGTTCCTTATTGTATTCATTAGTACATTCAAGTAAGAAGAAGCCATTTGCTCACTTACATCGATCAAACACTTAGGCTATTTGTATATCCAAATAGGGAGACCGTTGGTTCAAGAATACCCAAACCCCTTAATCTAGGATTTGAATAGAAAATAACCTAAGTGCTTAGTCCGTTAAACACTAACAGTCACCGAGTGCATAGTCTCTCGCTGAGCCATCTTCGTGATACTCAAGATGAGGCGAAGAAGAAGTCTCCCACCAAGAAGGCGGAACTTAAAGAGTGAAGATCGAGTCAAGAAGAAGATGGTGGATTCAAGAGTGATGACAATAACTCACCGAATCCCTCAACTCCTCACCAACTACTTACATCAAGACAAACCAAATCAAGACCAAGACTATGAAGATCAAGAATGGGCGGATAAAACGGTTACATTGAAACGAATAAGACGGAGTACTTATCCCGAAAGTTTCCTTTTAGAATCAAAGATCAAGATCGACATGAAGAAAGTGACTTGGTCCCTTTACCTAATATAGTCTTTAGAATGAGACAAAATACATCAAGATTTTGTCTTCTCGCAAATTGTCGCTTGTCACTTAGGAAAGAGTTAAAACTCATACTTGTATAAATAGCATAAGAGATGGAGTGAAAGTTTAAGCTTGTGAATTGTAAAACACACACACACACAGCCATCTTTCACTCCTCCAAATACAACTTTGTCCCCGAGATAGCTCAATGGTTCCAGTAGTTGTGCTCGACTTAGCCCGAGCTTAGTGAGGAGTTACAACACTTTGTCATTTCAATCCCTAGTACTGCTCCGCAAGTACTAGGGTAACGATTCTTTGATTCATTTCTAATAAGAATATGATGTTGAAAATTACTCTTTGTGTTTTACTTATATCTTTTCACCATTGATTCACTATTAGTTTGTTTACAATACTTAAACTGCTTTTATACTATAGTGAATAGGAACAACATTTAAAATATCCTCACATACATCGTAATCCATAAACAAATTAAAACACATAAAAATAAAAAGATAGGCCCAATTGTTTCGTCATTGCCTAGCTAAGCTATGCGTTAATACTGTACATCTAACTCCCAACCAGAGTTACCCAAGACAAATTTTTCATCAAGGGCCGTTTTGCGAACTTTTGGATGAAATGATTATTTTTCATAAAAATAATCTCCTATAAACTAAGAATTTTGCTGGATCGACAAATTACAATGTTTTTATTTCAAACAATACCCAAAACGAAAAGTTCGATCCACGTTTTTAAACGTCTATGAAATTGTTAAAACTTTAAATTACTAATATACCCTCCAAACATTTATTTACAATTATAGATTTGTCTTTTACGCTATTTTACATCTTATAATTACATTTAATAATTAATTTACTAAACACTTTTATTAAAAAAGATAAATAGAATTTCATATTAATAAATTTTACATACAATTTATACCATAGCTTTATAAATTATACCCTATTACTAAACATACCCCAAGACTTCGTTTTGAACTTTCCTTAATTGATATTTATTTGTCTTCATGAATTCGTTGCCTGTTAAGTATGTCAACCTCTAACATGTTGGACCGCTGGACCCACTAAGTAACCGACACATGCTAATTTCTCACATGCATTACAACTTACAACTACTATGTCGACCCATAAATTCAAAAATACTTCACACATTTGCCATGTGTTGTATCATTAACGGCCCGAGTGGCTGTGATGTACGGGAGCTCGATCGACATTCTATCATTTTCAATACGTAAATTCTCTTATAGTAAGTCCAAAAAATGTCAAAAACATTAAATCATTAATGTGTCACGGGAGTGTTATAAACTATGTCCAGTTTCCGTTATAGGTCAAGTCACAAGGTTACAATTACAACTAAAATTATCCGCATACAAACGTTGAAAAAAGTGGGGCGGTGTAGGCCTTCAAATCCAAGGTCCAAACAAACACCAGTCAATAAAAAGCCAAAAGCAAAAAACGTTATTGTTGTTTCCAGTTTTCCACCACTTTAAAAAACTTTAATAAGAATGAGTAAATTACAAAAACTATCCTTGTGATTTGGCCAAGTTGCTGCCACACAACTTTAAAAATGCAACCGTAGTTTTCGTGAGTTACTTTTGTGTGCAGTTATCGTTCTGCCATAAAACATACGTAGCTTTAAGACCGAAAGGAATAAGACACCAAAAACTATCTCAAACTGTAACACCCCAATTTTGTGACACGCAATGAATTCAAACTGTACTTTTACAAGACAACAAATATAATAATAAAACGACTTAATGGAGTCGTTTAAAAAGGATTATCATTCGATTTATATAAATATCGAGTTTACAAAATGAGGTCCCGATGGTTCCAAGTTTACAAAATACATTAAATTGGTTTTCGAATAATAATAAAATTTATAGCCTTCTTCAAGATCCTTGCTCTTCCGTGCCGACTTGACATTATGGACCAAAATACATGCTTAAAATCACAACACAAAGGTTGAGTGAAATTCATAGAGTTTTGGAAATCGATGAACACATAATGTTTGTAGTGTGAGTTATAAATTCACACAAATGGTTTGAAACCAAAAGAGATATTATCGACCAAGCTCATGATACCGAAAACGTTAACAATTTGCATAAAATAGTAACCGATGCCCTAATAGGTAATTTGCCAATAAACCTATAGATGTTTAAATAAAGTGCGTTTGTTTGCCTACCCGGTCAACACAAACGGATTTGTCATTCCCGATAGATCTATCCACATTATTCGCTTCACTCGCAAGTGATTAATGGCTCATGATAATAGGGACTTAAGATTGGCAATAGTGGTACTTAGTGCAACTAATATATTCAAGTATAATTTGAAAGCAATGTGTTCGATTTAAAATAAAGCATGTATCTCCCCAAGGGTTTGTAAAACAATTAAGTAATAGAAAGTGGGCTATGAACTCACCGTAGAGTAAATGATATCAAATGTAAAATGAGAATGATGGATATGCCGTGAGAACTTCTACGAGCAACCTAAAATAGAATGTTGCGACTTAGGTTTGGAATAATGTTTAGGAAAACATAAACCATCCTATATACGCCTCTATGTTGATCATGATGTAGTACATGGTATTTGTGTATGTCATTTATAGAAATGGTCTAGTTGTGAAAACATGTTTAGTTTATAGATATCGTACTACCGCTCGGGCCATCATAATTCGAGAGGTCATGCAAGAACGCTCGAGGAGCTAGGACACTTTAAATCGTAAATCCAAGAACTCGTCGACACGTTTTACTCAATGAAACTCAGAACACCCCAACCCGACAAGGGTAGAAGTGTCACATTGGTGTCATATCGAACATACAATTAAAATCTTTGCAAACGAAAACCTTAAAATGAAGTATCAAATCATATGAACAATTGATCGACAAGGAAATACAATATTCAAAATGAAAAGAAAACTCAAAACAAAAGCTCTTCAAAATAAGTCCCAAAGTAATAAGGTGCTAGGGTTGGTCCACTCGGATACTCTAACTCTCACCCATCAAGCCCATCTTCCAACCTAAAACCCGCCGCAAGAAAAGAAATGCTACCGAGCTTAAAAAGCCCAAAGGAATGATATAACAAAATGAAAGCTAAATAAAATCGAAATGCGAAATGGAATAATGAAACTGATAACAAAGTCGCAGCGAAATGAGGACAATGAGTCAAAGAGGATCCTGCAGAACACAATTATATAGATATCTAAAACGAACAGATAACAAGGAGAACGAAGCAAAGCAACGCATCGATGGCATATAAACGAGCACATACAAACCAGACATACAAGAACTGAAACATAAGCAAGCATAGCAGGCGTCGCATCCACACAACATATATGTCATACATTCAATTCAAGAAATCAGAAGACATACAAGCCAAACAGATATCTAAAGGAAAGCGGAAGCAATTAATTAGTAAGTGAGCATGGAAATCACACAGGTCAAAAACCCTTAGTTGAAAACATAACTAGTATCATAACAGCGGTCAAAACATAGCAGTCACACGTAACAAGTAGGAATACAGTATGAGCATTATAATTAAATGAACTGGGACATAACAGGCAATTAAACAAGTTAACAAGCCGATGTTATAAGTTGAACTATTTAACCAATCAAACAAGAGTATAGCAGAGATGTAAACATGGCGGTCAACAACAAGCACATAAAGATACTAATGATATTCATAGTCCACGAGTTTTACCGAATGAAGTTTACATGCTAACCGTCAAAACAATTATTTATACACTAGCATGGACCAAACAAATCAAGGGTCACATAACAGTATGATAAACGGTTGATCAGTTATTAGCATGACAATAGGTAAATCAGACAATCACATATTACAAATATAGTAGCAGGGAAAACGATAGTCACGTAGAACATGTATAAACATAATCAAATTCAATAATCATATCATAACCCGGTACGTGAATGGAATGGTAGAAGAATAAGTCACATAAGGGTACAGGGTAACGGGAAGTCAATACAGAATATGGTGCGTTGGGGTAAACAGATGGTACAATATAAGTATATCAACAGTGTAAGGGTTGTCAGAAATCTATCCCGAGCCAACAATACAATACAATATAATCAATAGTGCCCAATATCCAATAGTAGCCATTGTATTCGGAGGGGTGACCTCGGAATACCATATCAATAGGAGGGGAGACCTCAGTAACCAATGGAGTAACTAGCTCCCAAAATGTGAGGGGGTGTATTGCACACACGCACCATATCACCAATACAATATCAATATCAATATCAATCCAATACAATACAAATCTATGATGCATCCATACGCCCCTGCAGAACAATAGTGGCCATACAATATATATATCCAAAGCGCGCATAATCAATACAGAATAGGGACGGTGTGTAACATCACTCGTACACACTAGAGTCATGCCATTGGTGCATCAATGACACGGACATGGAACCCCATGCCTAGTTAATGGCTCGGTATCAATCAAGGTCGACAAAAGTTCAAAGTGTAGCGATATATAGGTCTTCATAAACAAAGGTGCAATATCGAGTTCACAATTCGGATGTTCATAGCAATAATTCAATATCAAGGTCCAATATCGATGTTTCAATAACAAAGTTTCAATAGCACACATATAATAGCACGGGTCAATAGCAAAGTTCAATAGCAAAGGGTTCAATAACGAAAGGATCAATAGCAATGGTTCAATATCAAAGGGTCGCAGAAGCAAAGGTTCAATATCGAGGATCAATAGCAAGGAAAGCATAGCAATGAATATCATAAGCGAAACAAAGTCGAAGGACCGAGAAGTCATGAGAAACCCCACCGAAAGGGATAGAATATCCGTACCTTATTCAAGCAAGCAAATATGAAAGTAAAATCAAGAGATAAGATCAATCCCGCCGTCCGGAACCTATATGAATTAGATAACGCTTAATAAGAATCGGATTACACATTTTAGACGACTTTCCATTTTTAGCAGGTTTCCACTTTTAGTACTCTCCAATTTAGATAACTTTCTATTTTAGGTAACTTCCTAATTTAGGCAGGTTTCATAATTAGTAACTTTGCATAAATAGCAGGTTTCTATATTTAGTAAGTTTCCATAATTAGCAGGTTTCCGTATTTAGCAAGTTTAGCCATTTATAATGCAATTAAAGTCATATTAGGTTAAAGTGGTGAAAATGATTGTCATTATAGTTTAAGGGTCATTTATGACAAATTGTAATAATAGAGGGTCAAAACTGCCATTATTACGAAGTATAGGGTCAAAAGTGTAAATATCATAAGTTTACTCATTTTACTTATTTTAGCCCTTTATTTAACATGTTAACATATCAAACCCTCAAGTTTCAATAATTTACAAGTCTAACCTTTAATTTATATAAATCGTATCTACGTACATAATTCGAGCCTTAGGTTTTAATCATGAATTCAGTTTACGTTATAAGCCATTATATTTCGATTAGTACAAGTTTATGTGACCCTTGTGTGATCCCTTTAATGGTGTCTTGACATATACCCACCCCAAAACAATACTATACGACCCATAACCAAAATCATATGAGACCTCCTATCGATTTTCTAGATGACATAAGTTAAACCAATTGTATATGAGCTTTCATCCTTTTAATTTGACCCATGAAAATTAAACTAGATTGAATATCATGCATGATGGGTCATAACAGTTCATAATCAAATGGTTTACAAGGATAGATTACATGATATTGGTTAATTCATGTGACAAGTTATTTACTCATGCAAATGTGTTACGCTTTCATGCATCCAATGGGGGTCCAAAATGTTTAGGTGACAAGTCTATCCATCATTTTATACAAAATTTGTAATGTGAAAACATGCATACGCCTAGCCCCACGACCATAATCAAGGAAAAAACAAGAAGGAAAGAAAAAAAAGAATGAGATGCAAGACACATTACTTTTACGTGATGGTGGAAAAGAAAGCGAAACCAAGGACAATGACGGCCACGACGCGCACTCCTTGTGACCCTAACACATGACAAAGACCAAGTCCAAAGAGCCTTCTTCGAATCGAAACCCACGACGATGTCTCTCCTGGCTTTAGAAACCCACGGCGTAAATCCAACACCCACGACTGCATTAAGTACCACGGATCACGACCCACACATGCACCCTTCGTACCAAATACTAAGATTTCCAAATGCTATGAACCTCACTCTTTAGTCAACGGGATATGGAAGAGGAAAAGGGATTTTATGCCGTCACTTTAGAACAAGGGGTTTAGGGTTTGATTTAGAATGAGTAATATGGAAAGAAAGAAAAACGTGATAATCAAATAAATGAGAAGATATGGCGTCAATTAGAGGCATGCAACAAGAGTTTCAAAACAGAAAAAAACACCTTCCTAAACTAGATAAATGGGTTTTTCTATTTAAGTGTAATGTGTAAGTAATTTGTGTCAAGGTTCGGCCCATGCGTTTACTTATAAAATAAATCATATTATTCTTGTACATGTTGAATTTTAGTTTCGTTAAGTTCTCAAATTTTGTACATGATTAAATTGATGATGATGTAGTTCAAGGTACAATAGTTATCATATGAGCTAGGACAAAGTATATTTAATGAGCTTAGGATTATATAAAAATTATATAGGTCTCAATTCGAGGGGTAAAACGGTCTTTTCACAAGCTTTAGAATTTTAGGGTTTTACAAAACCCCTCACATGAAGCTCCCTACTTTTGTAGCACTTAGTAGATACAACATATATTTTGAGTGAAGATTTATAACATAAAGTTTATCATGTTTTTAATAAGTATCTAGTTTTTACAAGTTCTCGTCGTTTTCATAAATATGATCACCTTAGTTAACGGTCTTGGGTAAACAAGCCTTAAGGCTTTAGCCATGGCCTTGCCGTGACTTTGGTCTTGACTACCATGGTCTTGAGACTTAGCTTTGACATTAGCCGTAGCCGTGGTCTTGGCTTATGGCCATTAGGCCTCTTGGTTTGTTTTAGTTGTGACAAAAGTATAGTTATGAGACTAAATATAGGCGCTTCGCTTTATGAAAATTAATGGCCTGTTTATGCGTTTTCAAGGTCCGAGCTTCTATGCCATAGAAGGAAAACGGCGTTCGGACAACTTTCATGTTTTAACTTTTGATGAATCGGACCGAAGTACTACTTTTAAAATGGCGTAACCAAAACAGCTATAAAATGGCGCTTTGACGTTTATGTTTCGCTAACTTTTCGCTTATAACTTTTGACTCGTTTGTCCGTTTCGTTGATTCAAATTGCTATGTTTTTGTTTTAATATTATCTACAAGAATATGAAAAGTATCAGATCTATATATGGTCGATTTTGTGGAAACCTTATACAAAAGTTTATCATTTATACACTTACTAACCCAAGTTTAACATATAGGTTCTTATAACTTGTTTTAAAGATTTTTGTACATCATGATCCAACATAGTAACTATATATATAGCATGAAGTAGTTAAGATTATGAATAATAAAGATGAGATGATGGTGGTGATAAGTTGCTTACAACTTTTGGCTTTCAATAAGAAAGGAGTAACTAGTAAGGATCGGACTTTGATTGATCGCTTAAGACTTTGGATTGAGCTAGCTTTCCACACCTTGGCACCCTTGCAAACTTGAAGAGTTGGTGATGAAGTACTAAGTGACTTGAGTGGATTTAAACTCAAGAAGATCACTTAAACTTGCTAGAGATTTGATGAAGTAAACGATCTTTGGAACTTCCTTGCATAAACTTGGGTTTATAGATCAAATGATGGAAGATGTGAAGATTTATGATATGAACGACCAAGAACAGATTATGGAGGTCTTTAGGATGTATTTTACTTCCTATTTATAGGAGGGCAAGTTTGGTTAACCATATATTGGGTTAAATATTAACCATGGTTAAGTTAGGACACGTGTAAAGATCTAAATGTACCATGGTTAGGATGATGCCACCAAAATGATGACTCCCCCCCCCCTTAGGTCGGCCTAAACAAGAAAAGATGACTTAGGTGGTTAGTTTTGGTATTATCTTGGTTACGGAGTGAGTTTTGGTTCTGTTAATCGCTAATCGTGGTAGTTAAGCCATAAACGAAACCGCATCGTAAAATGCGAAACTTGTAGGAATGATGAAACTCATCATTATACTCCATATAAAAATATAAAATGGGTGATAAGTCTCATTGGGTGCAAAAAATGGTTAAAGCCGAAATACGGTCAAAAACGCGAATTCGCAGCTTATCATAAAAGAACGAAATTTCGTGGAACGACCGTGAATTTATTTAGAGTAGACTAAAATTAGTCTAAAAGTGATATGAGATGTTAAAATGTGGTTTTACATCGCGGGATAACTTTACGTTATTCGTGAAATTTAAAAGTTACGCGATTTAAGCAAAATGTAGAACGTACAATGTTAATTCCTTTATGGTCAAAGGAGGAGGAAATATGTTTGACTTTTCAAAAAATGTAAAAGTGTCAAAATATATTAGAAACACATGCATGGGATGTAAGTAGAATTGTTTAAAACGTAAGTTTAGTTTTGTTCATTTGGGCTTATTTGGTAATATTAAAAATAATAATTCTTAAAATTCTCAAATTAATCATGAATGATCTAAAATTTATCCGATGCGAGGAAAATTGTCGGGGTTGATTTTCGTTAAGCGTGATGTTTAAACGATGGGCCATCCAAAACGAAACTTTAAAACGATATTTACTTAATAACTTTTGCGAAAATGATCTAACGATGGTCGAATTCTCAGGTCATTACTAAAATAATTTATCTTACGAGAATGTGAAATAAAAGTTTTACGGATGAATAGTGAAAGTGAATAGTTAATGTGAATAGTAAAAGTGAATAGTAAAAGTGAATAGTAAATTCTCGAAATGAAAAGTAACCTAAAAATGCGGGTGGTTACACAAACACCGTCACATCAGCTTTCTCTCTCCTCAGACACCACCCAGACAACACCTAGACCAAACACACGTAGTAAGGAGATCAAACATTTCTTCTTTTTTTTTAACTAAAATTTCATTTAAAGTAAAAACATTACATTAATATTTCAAATAAAAAATTAAAACATTACATATTATAACTAAAATAAAATTAAAAACATTACAGTAAAATAAAAAACATAAAAATTGAAAGGTCATTGCTATAAACATTACAATAAAATAAAAAACATTAGTCAGTTCATTAATAAAAAGAGTTCACTTTTTAATAAACCCAAATAATTCTATTTTTTTTTTTGTTAAAACCACAGTTAAAAATTATCTGTTGCATCCGTTTACCCTTAGTTCTGATCTTAGAACATCTGAGAGTACGTGACATGTAATTGCATATTAAAGTTGCTCACAAAAACTGTTACACCTACAACGTTAACGTTAACCAAATCTCGTCTTTCACGAGGTATGGAGGAGGTGCGATGTACACAGTCTTACCCTCTATCTGAAGGTAGTGAGTTTGCTTTCAAAGGACCTCCGACCTTTTTATAAAAAATGAGGATCGAGCCCTCAACCTTTGTGTCCAAAACAGAGAGGTTTTCCAACTGAACAGTTACTTGGTACGCCTACAATTTAACTAAATCACAAGGACCGTTTATGCAATTTACTCAAAAATCAACAGATAAAAATTCTTTACTGTACTAAAAAACATATTAAAACGTTCATGTGCACACCACCCAACACACAAAAACACAGACACTACACAACACAACACCCTGAATGCTAAAACTAAACTAAACAAAACAAAACCCTTTTCTACACACATTTTTCTCTCTCATCATAACCCAACTTTTTTGCTTTTTTTTTTTTTTTTCATGGATTCCAAATGGGTTTTGTCAGAAACAAAATCTTGCTGAAAAAAATTGAGGGAAAATGATGGGCATTGTGAAGTTAATGGTGGTGTTTGGGGTTTTGATTATTGGGTGTGTTTGGTGTGAAGAGGGTGGTAATAGTAGTAGTGATGCTGGTGTGTATATTGTGACACTTAGACAAGCTCCTTATGTTTTTAGTAGTGGTTATCATTATAAGGTGAATAGAGGTAAGAAAGTGAATGAGGTTTTTGGGGTTCATGGGTTGAGTTCTGGTGGTGGAGCTAATACACTTGATAATCCAAGGTGAAATTATGCTTTTTTGGTTTTTTTTAAGATATGAATTTGTTGTTTATATCTACTAATTTGTTGGAAATTTTATTTGCATTGGTTTTGTTTAAGGTTATTGTAATTATGTTTTTCGTAGTTTTTTTAAGGTGGAAATTATGCATTTTAAGGCTTTTTTTAGTGATGTTTGGATATGATTTTGCAAGTATATCGTATTAGAATCGATTTTGTTTAAGTTAATTGTAGTGGTTGTTGGCTTGCTTAATGCTTTACGTGTTTTATGGATCATAATAGTATAGTAAGAAAAGTATTTGTTATAGACCATATAAACATGAGCCAATGAATTTTGCATTTTTAGGTTTTTAGTGTTAGTGGATTATTGAATTTGATTTGGTGTTCTTTTGTCAATTTTGTTACTAGTTTGTATATGTGTTTTTATATGCATTTGCTTTGTTTAAGTTTAATGTAGCTATGTTTTTTTGAAGTTTTGTGGGTAGTTAGTTGGTTTAGCAAATTATCAAATTATCACGATAATAGTACCATTTAGTATTGTAATCCGTCATAGGCTCGGCGTAGTAATATGAGTTATGTTGCTGCTTGGTAAAAGGAAATGCAAGTATATTGCTAGATTGAAAAACTATAAGTTATATACGGAGTAGTACGCATACAAATTCTATATGCTATATTTAGAATGCATCATTTTAGTGCTTCATACTTTACCTACAATATATGATGACAAAATAGTGCCGTTATTAATTGATGAAAGTATGGGTGTAATGAATTGGTATGCACTTTGACTTGTGGGGATTAAAGTGGTTGCTTTTCAACTTTAATATTGATGTTGGCTTTTAACTTTTCTGGTGGGAAGGCTTTGTTGGATTTATTTTCTTGTACGTAGTAAATAGTCGAGCAAAAATAACATGTAAGCCTGATTTTGGAAATCATCTACGATAGAATTAAACAAGACTGTTAACAATTGGCAAGGAGAAAAAGTACACTTAATTATGTTTGGGCAATAAGTTCCGCTTCCATTATGTTGGATATTTAACGTTTTTGTATTATTTCCATATTTAGTGCATTTACTTATGCTGTGTTATTTTTTTTTTCCCAATCTAGTTTCAGTAACATCACGAGCAAACACCACCATTATGGTTCCCGTATTGCACGAGTTCATGATTCACTATTGAGGCGGGTTCTCAAAGGGGAGAAATATATAAAACTATACAGCTATCACTACTTAGTTAACGGATTCGCTGTTCTTGTTACCCCTCAACAGGTATAATCTGTATGTATTGTTAGCCAGTCATCCAATTTATGATTTTACCCATCTTACCTGTTAACGGGAAGTATAACCACCATCTCGTGTATCTCTAAAAAGATGATAAGAATCAGTACCGTCCTTACTCAAAGACTAGTATTTTGACCATGAAAACTTTTCAAATGTGTCTTACATTGGTACCTTGTTTCTTTTGCATGTGAACTGTGAAGGCATACAAGTTGTCGGGTCGAAAAGAAGTAGCAAACGTGGTTCTGGATTATTCCGTTAGAACTGCAACAACACACACCCCACAGTTCTTGGGGTTACCTCAAGGGGCATGGCTCCAAGAAGGTGGGTATGAGACAGCTGGCGAAGGAGTTGTAATCGGGTTAATTGACACCGGAATTGATCCGACCCATGTAAGCTTTGCTGACGGTCTTTCTGAAAATAGTTATCCGGTTCCCGATCATTTCACGGGTGTTTGTGAAGTCACTAGAGACTTCCCATCAGGATCCTGTAACCGGAAACTTATTGGGGCCCGTCATTTTGCAGCATCTGCTATTACACGAGGAATTTTCAATGCCTCTCAAGATTATGCTTCACCATTTGATGGTGATGGCCATGGGACGTGAGTAATTTTGTCTTTTAGTATATGGGCATGATTTGGTAGTAAATCTTTTTAAACTATATAGCTTAGGAAAATTGATTTTGTTTTAAAATTTTTACTTTTTTAATGGGGATAATTGCATAAAAAGCTAATTAACTTCAGTCAAATGTCTATTTCGGGTAACCACTTTGCTGTTACTCGTAAGGACCCTAAAACTTCTAGAAACTTTGATTTAAGGTTTATATGTGCAAGTTACAAGGTGCAAGTGGCGGATGACATGTCATTACCTTTGAAAACGTTGACTTATTTTACGTGGTTGTGATGTAACACTAAGAAACCAACATGTATTATTCTAGCTAAGATAAATTGATGTTAGGGTCATTCATTTGCAAACTATATAATATTTTATTTCGCTAATAACCCAAATACTTAAAAAACATTGCAGGCACACAGCTTCTATTGCTGCGGGAAACCATGGTATTCCAGTTATAGTAGCCGGGCATCATTTTGGGAATGCCAGTGGAATGGCTCCTCGTTCACAGTAAGTAAAATGTGCTTTCATGTACTATTATCTTACATCTGACTCTGTCTTTCAACCATTCTTATTTATTGCTAGACTGAAAGAGAACTTAAAAGTATTGCAACATTGACTATTGAGGTCTTACTCTTTTTATGGCATATTTGCTTTTCTTATATATTGTTGTGGGCATTCCTTTTTCAGCCTTGCTGTTTACAAGGCGTTGTACAAAAGCTTCGGTGGCTTTGCTGCTGATGTTGTTGCTGCCATTGACCAGGTATGGTGCTTAAATAATTACACATGAATTTTAAGTGACTGTTAGACCCTAGAATATTTCTCATTTTTATCTTCCAATAATGTTGTGTAACTGTTCAATCATATCACATTATTTATGTTTACGTTTTCCTATTAACAGAATGACATTCACTTATCGAAGTAGTATTTTTCTAAAAGTGCTTATAGTTATTTTCAATCAATTAGTGGCTTAGTTCATTTGTTATTTGTATGTTTTTGTAAAAATGGAAAAATAATGTTGCATGTCAAGCTGACCCGTATTAAAAAGGACCCATTTTGCCACTTCTAATATATCAATGTTTTTGATTGATTTTGCCAGGCAGCTCAGGATGGAGTGGATGTCATAAGCTTATCAATTACTCCGAACAGACGTCCTCCCGGAATTGCAACGTACTTTAATCCTATAGACATGGCCTTGCTATCAGCATTTAAATCCGGTATTTTTGTGGTACAAGCCGCAGGCAACACTGGACCGTCACCCAAGAGTGTATCTTCCTTCAGTCCATGGATTTTTACAGTGGGTGCAGCTGCACACGATCGGAAGTATAGTAACTCTATCGTACTCGGCAACAATCTCACCATTTCAGGAGTTGGACTTGCACGTATGTTTTAATAATTAAATTATATAGTTGTTTTGTCTGCTTTTATTTTCCCACTTTTGGGCTGTTTGGGTGTGTGATATAAAACGGGTAATCTGATTATCGTGACTTGAAGATGCAAATAATCACTTTTAGATATTAATCGTCTTTAGTTTTCTTTCTTGATGTTTCTATTAAGATTTTTTTTTTCAGTTACTACTGACATTTAGCAGAATTTTAAATTTTACAAAGAATTTAGACACTTCACTTTTTGGTCATTTTGCTATGAATCACTAAAAAAATCAACGTTAGTGTTACAGCTTCAAACAATAGAAGCACATTTAAACACTTATTGTTTGCCTGCATCATGTTCTGTTACAAGTTACAATTAATAATCTGATTCTAACTATTCAATAGTTTTTAAATGCCATGCATAACATACCTCCTTTAACTTTGCAGCGGGAACAGATAAAGGTTACACTTTGGTCTCTGCAACAGACGCACTGAATGATTCAGAGCCACCAAATGATGATTATGTGAGCGAATGCCAAGACGCCAGTAGCTTGAATCAGACCATTGTTCAAGGGAATCTTTTAATCTGTAGCTACTCCATAAAATTTGTGCTCGGGCAATCAACTATAAATACTGCTGTGCAGACAGCTAGGAATCTGAGTGCAGCTGGTATTGTGTTCTCAATGGATCCTTTTATTATTGGCTTTCAGCTCAATCCTGTTCCCATGAGTTTGCCTGGTATAATTATTCCGTCTGCTAATGATTCCAAGGTCAGTAGTATGACTAGTATCCTTCAAGAGTGTTACAACCTTTTATAATTACTTTTTTTAAAACTTAGCATGTTACTATTATTTGGATCACTTATAATCGATATAAATAGGATTATTATAATAGATTTGTTATGTAAGTTTTATGGCATGAGTTTTATACATGTGAATATTCACAAGAGGCTCAATTAAATCTTAGCAGATATTACTTCAGTACTACAATTCTTCATTAGAAAGAGATCCTGTTTCAAGAAAGATCATCAAGTTTGGGGCCGTTGCATGCATTGCAGGCGGAGTAGAAGCAAATTTTAGTAACAGCGCTCCAAAAATTATGTATTATTCCGCTAGAGGACCCGACCCACAAGACAATTCCTTTCAAGATGCGGACATATTGAAACCAAATCTAGTTGCACCTGGAAATTCTATTTGGGCTGCTTGGAGTTCGGGTGGCACAGAATCGGTGGAATTTCTTGGTAATAACTTTGTTTATAGATAACCATGTCATAATTTAAAGTCTTCAATCGGTTGTAGTTAGAGGTGTCATAAGAGGCAAAATAGTATGTTTATTATATTGACAACCATGTCATAAATTAACATCCTTCATTGATGTAGTTAAAGCCTTAGAGGTCTATTTCAACCCATTTAAATATGAATGGGTTGATTTGGGTTGTGTTTTATCTCACAAGGTTCAAACAGCGTACTTTTTATTTTTTCTCATTTTGTCATCATACTTTGTCCGGTTTAGTCAACTTGAACCTGTATGGACACGTTCACAACCCTCCCATCTTGCCACCTCTAGTTTTAGTGCAACTAATATTTGTAATACTGATTGATATTTGGATATTTTTTAAGGTGAGGATTTTGCAATGATGTCCGGAACGAGCATGGCAGCTCCTCATGTTGCTGGTCTTGCAGCATTAATTAAGCAAAAATATCCATTTTTTAGTCCTTCAGCAATTGGATCTGCACTGTCAACAACTGCTTCTCTCCACGATAAAGATGGGGGTCCCATAATGGCACAACGGGCATATGCTAATCCTGATTTAAACCAGTCTCCAGCAACTCCTTTTGATATGGGAAGTGGTTTTGTAAATGCCACTGCAGCGTTAGATCCTGGTTTGATTCTTGATCTAGGTTAGTCGATCTTTTGATAGCTCGGGTAGTAATATAAGAAAAGTTGGTGCATATATGCATCTTTTTGCCACATATAATATCTTTTTTAACCATATCATGTATATATGCAGGCTATGAAGACTATATGTCCTTCCTATGTGGCATAAACGGGTCAGCACCAGTAGTCCTAAACTACACGGGCACAAATTGTGGGGCCACAATGGTTAACGGCGCAGACTTAAACTTACCTTCCATCACACTTGCAAAACTGAACCAGTCACGAACCATCCAAAGAACCCTGACTAACATTGGTGGAAACGAGTCTTATAGTGTTGGCTGGAACGCTCCTTATGGAGTTTCCATGAAGGTGACCCCCTCTCACTTTTACATTGCTAGTGGCGAAAAACAGGTTTTAAATGTGTCCTTGAATTCAACATTGAACAACAGTGTCGCAAGCTTTGGAAGAATAGGATTGTTTGGTGATAAGAGTCATGTTCTGAACATTCATTTGTCGGTAATTCAAAAAATCACGTATAACAGTAGTAGTGGCTGAGGGTTGGCTGTATGATTGTTAGCATGGTTTGTGAGTGTTATTATTTGGTTTTTTGGTCCTTTATTTAACCCAATTCATGTCCAGTTTTTGCTGTGTAAATTACTTAGTGTACTGGTCTGAGGCTAATGAATATGTTTGATTTGATAATTAGTTCATGTCTTTTCGACTCTTTTTTCTTTCATAATGTTTACTTTATACGCGGCAAACTTCTTTCAAAGACTCTTCGTAGTATTATATAGAATACAGTTATTATATATTAATGGCCTAGTGTTAAGGCAGCTAACTTACAAGAGGGGCGGAGAAAAGCGGACGTGGGGACTTGGGTCGGGGGCAGTGTAACTAAGGGATTCATTTTTGGGCGAGACTAAATGTATAGTGTTCAAACCTCATTTGAGGTTGTTAAAGAAGAGGTTAGAAACGGTCACGGGATACCTCAATTAAACCACGTATATTTAAGTCCGAAAGCCGCCCTTTCCAAATAACATAAACTAAAAATACAGTATCTGTTCAATTATTTCAATGTACTTTTGACATATAAAATAAGTAATGATATACCATATATTCGGTTAAATGTATATTTGGAAAAGTTAAAGCTATTATCCTTTGTTTTATTAAAAGTAAACAAGAAAAAATAATGGAAACAATGTGGTCATGTGACTTATGACGGGACTGAGCAGTCACTTTCTCACTAGAGCCTAACATGTGCAATGGGCTGTGATGAGTCTCAGAAAAAGCCAAAAGTTTGATCCACTTTGAAAACTTTGGTAGCCAAAATGATTTCAGATTTTCAGTAAAGTAAATTTAACAAGGGCCTCCTATGCAGTCACCCCGTAGCAACACAAAATATGAGGTGTTTGTGCTTTCTTTCTCGTAGCCAATCATTGGGTACATCGGTTTTCGTGCCAAAATTTAAAGTGTTTTGTGTTGTGTTTGTATGAGTTAGTTTTTTTACCTTTTCTTTTTTTACAACTTTTTCGCTTTACAATTTTTACAAGTTTTTACAAATTTTTATAACTTTTTTAGTTTTACAAGTTTTTTTGTGTGAATTAGTTTTATAACTTAAAAACGTAGTCGGAAAATTTTGAGCCGATTGAAAGTTCGAAGTGAGATTTTATCTCACTTTCGTCATTCGATTTCATTATCGCCTCGGAAAATTTTAAGGCTAAAAATCATCATCGCCTCGGAAAATTCAAGTAAACGGTATGTATTTTAAGTTTATGCCTATCAAGTTATTCTCCTCGTCAATACCGATAATTTTAACTAGTCACTTTTTTCGAATACTGATTGCCTATTCCGCTTGATTTTGTTGATAATTTTGGAGAACACTAAGCGTTCCAAGGCTGTTGTCCGAAATACTCAAGAACTCAAGAGCCTCGAGGGCTGAAGAGCTCAATATTTTTCTTGTCAAGATGCCGTGAAAAATTCCAAAATATTTTACCAAAGCATCGTCGTTTGTCAAGAAAAATATGTTAAACACGCCGTGAGGTATACACGCTCCCGAATCTGTGTCAACCCAACAACTGCTTGTTAAAGAAAGTAATCGTGGACGTCCGAAAGCAAAGGACAACAAATCCAAGGCTAAACAAAATATCCCAAATTTGAACAAAGAACCCCATGTGGCACCGCAGGCTATACAAAACCTAAAAGTCCGAGACTTAAATGAAGAAGTGCGAGACATAGTTCATACGCTGGAGAGCCTTCTAACGTCCCGCACTTGAATGAAGAACTTAGCGAGGCGATTTAAGACACGACTTGTACATTCCAGATGACAGTAGCAAATATTTTATGGCTCGAATTCCACCTCTTTTCCGACGCTGGATCCTAGGGATCGTTAACGTGGAAGGTGATGGAAATTGTGGATCGAGCTCTTGCCGTAGGTCTTGGTCATCACGAGCGAATATGGCCCGACTTGAGCTCTTGTCGGGGAAGAGGTAGACAATAACCTGTAAGATTACATGCAAATGTGGGGACTTGGTTTACAACTTTTCAGTAACTCATTGAATTGGTTTGAAGGTCCAAAGCACCTACTAAGCATCGGATGACTATGCTAAAAGCAGGCGTGGCTATTGCTGACTCTTAACCGTCCATTTGTATGCATATCCAATTCACAATCTATTATGTGTCTTCCGCTTGAGATGGTCCAAATCGCACTATTATTGTCCCCGTTGTGATTCTTCGTGTGGGGAAGAAGCGGTCGCCACTTCGTTCATGCGGTTCTTGATGAAAACTCACCACTCCGTGATACTCACCCACAATGGAGATGGTTCGAAATGACTTGGCGCGGGATGGGCACATATGTTTACTCAACGACAAAGCATGTTTAGAAGGACGTGAAAACGATTATTGATTTATATTGTAAATGACAAAACATGTATAGACGATTCTCGATTTATATTGTAAATGACAAAATATGTATAGACGATTCTTGATTTATATTGTAAATGACAAAACATGTATAGGCGATTTACGATTTATAGTAAACAACTCGTCATCTTTTATTACAGATTTCTTCCTCTGCTCCGGTTCTTCCTCATCTTTTGTTACGAGAATCGGATGACATTCGGTGGAGGACATTCATCGTGTCAACAACACACCCGCCGTGTTGAGAGTCCGGATTATGTGCCTTCTTCTCCATCTTATGTGCCTCCTCTCCAAATACATCTCCAAATGCAGATGAGGAGAATTTTATACACCGCCTCCGGTTCTTCCTCATCTTTTTATTACCGTCTCGCTGACGAGTACGAGCGAGATTGCCGATTTAGAGACGATTTGAGTTAGAGTTTCGTGTGGATGATGGCGATCATTGGGCGACTACGCCTTGTGGAAACGTCCTTTCTTGGGGGGGGGATGAATACGTTACTGTCAAAGGTTAAAAACTTTAGATCTTTAGTATCAAATCGCTTATGAAGCTTGTTATAATATGAAAGTACCAATTATTGTTTGTGACTAATATAAAGCATGGTAAACCAAGTTGTCACACAATCATGAACATCAAACCACATCACAAACAATAGTATAGTGCAAGTATAAAAGTAAAGAGATAAAGAAAGGAAAGTGCAAACCGAACACGAGGATTTATAGTGGTTCGGTCACGGATCTCCTTTCCGCCTACTCCACTCCCCGAGTACCCAACTCGAGAGTTACTTCACTAAATCAACAAGCTCCCTTCTCGGCGGAGAAAACCTTACAATCGTCCGCTACACTTTTTCCGGTACAAAGCTAAATACCGGGTTCTAGTTCGAGGTAGAACCAACCTAACGTCGCTTATACAATATTTCCGACACTAAGCTAGATGTCGAGTTCTTTTACAAGGGTACAACCACTCCCAATATGTTTTATGGCCCAACATAATAAACCTTGTGTTTTATGGCACAAACACATAAACCATCTAATCTAGTTTGGTGAAAGTGTTGTTATGATGCAATGATGTTTACACTAATGATCCATGACACAAATGTCTAATGGATATGAATAACTACTTCTAAATGAACTTCCATTGATAGGAAGCCTTCATGATGAAGATCACAAGTTCCCTAAACTTGTTGTGATAGATCTTCAGCTTGTGGTGAGTGGGGATGGCTAGATCTCCAAGCTTTCTTTGGTTGATCAAGATGTAGAGTATGCTTACAACAAAGATGAATGTTAGAAGCATTATGATCATGTGATGGTGAGGGAGATTAATGTATGTTTCTACATTGTTATCTACAGATCTAAATGATGCAAGAAGGGTAGAGAGAAAGTGTGTTGAAGGGATGAATAAACAACTTGGTTTGGCTTGCTATTTATAGCCAAAATGGACAGGAGCGTCCACGGACCACGGAACCCTTAAAGGGTTCCGCCTGTACCATTTTGGTACCGTGGGGTCCGACAACAAGATTACCAAAATCTTGCCAAAGTCAACCAAATCCATCCAAGATTGTGTAAGCTATGTAGAGTCCAAATCTAAACAAAATATTCTATGAAATCTTTTAGAGATTACAAAGATGATGCATGCCATGATGTAACATGTATTTCCATTTTAAGATTAAAAGGTTTATCAAAGTAAACTTGTAAAATGTATTATGTAACTAGTTAATGAAATGTCTAGTTACCTTTTGAAATACTTGTGAATGCAAAATGTAAAATGAGGTTCTAAATAGAATGGTTAACCTATTAAAATACTTAGTGACTCTAAACGTATTTTAAACATTCTATATGATTTGTTAATGGGTTTGATCATAATGCCACATAACAAACATGTACGAACCTGTGTTGTAACATACGAGGACTTGAGACATCGAGAGGTGTTGAATGTATGTTGAGACAAATGTGATTACAAGTAACTTGTACATTTTACGTTATGTATTACAAGTTACATGTTTGTCATCAATCAAAACAAACGAGACTGTATAGATTAAATATCGTAATATTTGCACTAACAATCTCCCCCTTTTTGATGATGACAAAGATATGTAAACGTAATAGAAAGTAAAATGTAAAAGGTTACTTGTATCCTTACTACCTTTACATTACCTTCTCCGTTTACACTCTTCTCCCCCTTTTGTCGAAACAAAAAGGGCGTGTCCTTGGAGTTTAACTTTATTTCTCCCCAAAAGAGCGAGCTTGCATCATCTCTAGTGAAGTTAAATCGTCCACTTCAATCCGTCCCTTGTTTGGTAGCGGATCCATGGATCAAATAAAGAGGCTTAACCTACATCAAGGTTAGTTTTATGCAACAAAAATTATGAGAAATATATGAAAAGGAAAAATGCATAGCAATGTTAGCCTATTTTCTCCACTTTTATCGAAGCACAAATGCTTGTTGAAAAGTGAGAATGATGCTAAATGCGTGCATGCTCCCCTTGACGGTTGCTCCCCTTGTTTGAGGCGTCGGTATGATTAAAACCTATAAAACAAATATTAGTGCAAAACTATATTCGTCATTGACGAGTAAGTGATATACAACAAAGTGTGTATAAGATGCATTCAAGAAATTCTTGACGGAAGCTCCCTTGCTCTAGGCGTCAAGATGAACCTTCAAAATAAATATTAGTATAATAGAAGCTTTGTCTTTAGACAAATATGTCATATACAACCAAGTGTATAGACGATGCAATATGAGTGCTTAAAGGATATTCCTCCTTGTTCTAGGGTGTCAAGAAGCACCTAAAATAAGAAAAATAATTGATGCAAACTTCATCCTTAGATGAGTAAGTTATATACAATCGAGTGTATATGATGATGAACCTACAATGAAAAACATTAGTGCAATATATTTCATCTTTTTCACAAAGAAAAATAAGATGTATATATGTGATAAATGATATAATCAAAGATCTCATGAAGTGTAGTCTCCTAATTACAATCATAAGAAAAGTGAGAATATAATATGATAAAAGCCTACAAAATAATTCCTAGAAAGAAGATATGAAGTCTTCCACCGGGTGTGCCACTAGTGGTGCTAGTGTTGGTGTCGGTTTACTAGTAGGATTCATGTGGTGATGGTAGATGACTCGAGATTTACAAAAGTAAGTTTTCGCTAATCCATGGTGGTGATGATTAGTGAAAGTGGTGATGGAAGGTGGTGGTGATTAGGTAGGAAGCTATTAAGGAGTTAGAAACTTGTATGTATAGCAAATATAAAAATATGGATTCATGGAATCCTTTCGTCATGTCAAGTGACCAAAGCTAAGAGGAAAAAAATATGAATGGACATTGCATTTCAATGATGCATAAGGGTTATGATTTGAATGATTTATTGATGCTAACAACCTATTGTTTTGAGCAAGTTCTCATATGCTTCAACCCAAGAGTAATCAATAATGCGTTCTATCTAAGAATATATAAAAGTGATAACATGAAGATAAATTCATTCATTGATTGACACGAATTATAAAATGACCTATTCTAGGTGACAATGGGAAAGGTAGTATTAGCATGGTTTTGACCGACATGGATGATTATCACTTTGAAAAGAAGTGAAGACAATATGGAAAATACTAATAATAATAATGAGTACCTATATGAGGATGAGAATGACATCATATAAGTGAGAGTTGGATGGACCAACGTGTTGGAAATGGTCTTTTGATTAATATATCGTTTGCGACAATGACATGCATGATATATGTCAAGCGAAAAGGATAAGATCCTATGATGGTGTTCTAGATAGTGAAGTTGTAAGGTGCTAGTTTAAGGAAAATCCTAGATTCGTTGATTGTGGAGATGAAGAAGTTTGTAAAACACATGATGTGTTTTTCACTTGATGAGGTATTGGTGCAAACTTGTGATATAAGGTTAAAAGGTTGAACTAGTTGTGGTTTCGTGAACCGGTTTTAGCTAAGTGGTGTTTGCCTATGTGTTGGTATTTTAGAGTCTAAGAGACATAAAATTTGACAAAAGACAATTATGTGAATGGATTTCTCTCCCCCTTAATTGGTGGACATCCAACATAATGTGTAATGTATCAAATAAGGAATGACAACAAAGTGTTTAGGAGGTTATTCGGGTTAACGAAAGAGATGAGCTTAGTGATGTTTTTCTGGATGATGGTTAGCATACAATGAACTTCATCCTTAAAGTCACGTACCTCTTCTCGATTAATACGAGATGATCGTATGATGAGGCATGTGGTTTCCTAATAGGAAGTGAAGAGGATTAGAGTATTGTTATAACTAAATAATGATGGAGGTGATTTTGGAAAGCGGAAGCAAAAATGAGATTTGGAAAGAGGTCGGTTGAAAGACAAAAATGAAAGTCAACCCTCTGGAACTTAATTCTATATGCTTTTAAACTATATGCAAGTGTAGGGGTCCCATAAAGCATAGTACTAATCTACGTAGCAATATACGGGATTATGCAAAATGAGAATATAAAAGTTAGAACCAAGTGAGATAACAAATAATTTGTTATCAACCTACAAAACAAATTTGTTAGTGACAAAAGATGTTAACATGATAGAAATCAAGTGATAACATATTATATAAGCAAAACAACACATTGCACTTAGTAGACAAGAAATCACCACACAAGATAGCATCAAAACAATCATATTATGCAAGAATACGACTTTATTCAAGACATTTCATTATGAGATTGTTTTGTCGTTAGACTTAGACACTTAAGCATACTTGGATATACAATAATCTATGTGATTAATTTGTAAGATAAAAAGCTTCTAAAAGTTTGTCATACCAAAAGCACTTTGACAGATTATATGTGCACACGTAGCAAACAAATAGTGTGACAAGAAGCAAAAGAAACAAAATGAAAGATTCATGCAAGCCATGTTTAAGACATAACAATTTGGAGCATGTATCATTTGGATCGTACTACACATAGATGTAATGAATGCCAACTAATAGCTTTCAAACACAAATATATCATATCAAAATTATCACGTATCAAAATGGCATATTATGAGTTCATAATTAACATGTTAATCATGCTAAAATAATTCAAAGTAAGTATCATGCAAATAAAGTTTAGGTTTAAACGTTTAGTAGCATGAAACAAGAATACAAGCATTATGAAGATAAAACCGTACTAAGGTTTACACATTTGACTAGTTATCAAACACTAAGATAATGTCAAATCAACTTATCGTATTAAACAAGAACATGTAATCAACACATGTAAGTGCAATGCAAGTGGTTTTACTAAGGTTTACACATTTGACTAGTTATCAAACACTAAGATAATGTCAAATCAACTTATCATATCAAACAAGAACATGTAATCAACACATGTAAGTGCAATGCAAGTGGTTTTAAAAGAAAAGTCATATATACTACTTGTTTGATTAGTATTCCTAAGGCGAGGCAAACTATCAATGTTTTAACACTTACTTTAGGCAAGTATAGGAAAGCAGATTTTCAAGTTGGAGAATGAATATGAGACTATTACTAGCGGTGCTCAATTAAGGCTAAACACGACCATTTTACGGGTGATTCCACATACCCAACTTCTCTCCGAAGCAATTCAACCGTTAGGTCAAATTGAGTTTCTAGTGCAATAGATTCTCCAGTAATCATTCTCATGTTAGAAAGATGGGAACTCCTACTTTTGCCTATTAAAGTGTATAAAAGATGATAGTTTACCAATACTTGGCTTAATGTGACACAACTAATATGCAATATAACTAAGGTGATGAAGATGTCATGTTATACACATGAATTTTAACAATGGTGTGTTGATAAACAATATGTTTTAATCTTGTGTTTAGAATCTAAGGTTTGTTCAAATTACAAAGCTAATTGTATGATCTAATGGATGACATCTTTTATGTTGAAGTGTATACTTTAAAAGTGATTTGATTATCTAAGACTAGGGAATGGAATATGTTAAATTAAGAATGTTCTCAAGAAAGCTCTTTGGAACTTTATTTAACAAGAATCTAAATAAGGTTACCAACTTCAATAGATCATGTGTATGTTCTAGAGATGTGTAGTTTTAACCTTGGATGTGCACAAGGTTTGAGCAAGGTTAGGTTATGATGTACGCTTGAAAGGAAATGAATACAAATAGTATCTTTCAACAAATGAGATTATCGCATGGGATAAAGTTATCATGCTTATGAAAATAAGTATGACAAGATGAATTGGATATGCTAGTTCATAGAACTTTTAGATGTTTGTTTCAAGATCATTTAGCCAATGAGGTGTAATGAAATCTCTTGTAACACAACTATTTATGTCGCAAGAATGATGCATAGGATATACAATATCCTTTTAACAAGATGAAATCTTAACGCATGAATCTTAGTCATAATGTTCTTCAAAACATCATGTTTTCCTAAATGAAGATATGAAGCCAAAGTGTTTGAATCGGATAGTCCCATCTAAATAAACTTGGTCTCAAGATTATATTCACTAGATGATGACAAGAGGAATTCACTCGAGTTTCTTATGTATACTCCTCAAAAGTCATTGTTGCTTGGGGTGTATGATGTTGGCTTTGAGATTGCATTTTAACATATGTTGTTAAAATGTTGATTTGAGGTTTAACGAAATTTATGCGAAGTTTAACGACAAAGTATTACTAATACTTTGATAATTTGTGAAGGTAGTACTACTTATACCTAGTGGAAATTGACAACAATTACCAAGAGCACCATGCTTATTTGATAGTTGAGGTTCTAGCCATAATGAATTATCTAAGTCCTTATATGTTGGAAAGGATGTTTGAGTTTGTTCAAACGTGCATTTGATTCAAGACAAGTGTTGGACACAAGGGCTTTTGAGCAATACACTCAACTAATTCAAATGATGGTAAGGATGGTGGATTGGTTGATCTAGGTGGTAGGTCTTCTAGTGTCTAAATAAGGATGTGGTGATGTAGGGGTTTGTTGTGCTATGGGAGTACTTAGGTTGAATATTTGTCCATAGATGTTGAACACAAAAAAATACGGATACTAATTCTTATGGTTCATTGGTTGCTACAACTAGTGGGTGAAGTGCTTGAAGTTTTGGTTATGTTTATGAAGCTTAGGGGCTGAGGTATAGGTTCACCTTGAAAGGGCACGTTTGATTTAAAGTATACTCTTGGAAGTTCATGAGCAATACGGTTAATGGTGCCAAAAGATGGAAGAGGATAGTAGGTGTCAAAGAGGATAAGTGGCACCGTGGGTTGTTTGTTTTGGATAAGTGTTTCAACATGTGTTGTTAAAATACTTGGGTGTTGATTTTTCGGATATGACTTTTAATGACTACAATCGTAAGTCGCATATACTTGAATATTTCGGATGAAATACTTAAGTTGTCAATCCTAATTTGTTGAGATTATAAAGCTTAGATTGAACTCAAGGATAACAAGACTTGATAATATGTATTTAACATATGTGTGAGTTATGACTCGATGTAAATACTTATCGTCTTGAAGGATGACACATTATTTTCATGTTAACCAGGTGAGGCAATACATGTAGATACAAAACAATATCTATAGTCATATGTTAGACTTGTGTATGATATCTTTGCAAATAATGAGTCCAGTTTATTAGTCTCGGTAAGTCATCTAAGTCATCCATAAACGGGTGAGGAGATGTTGGTGGTGTTGCACAAAGTTTGATAGGTACAAGCTTTGGAGACTTTGGTAGTGAAGTTGTTTTGGATGATGGTGGGTGATTTTGGTGGTGGAGTTGGAGTACTCAAGTTTAGAAAGTTCACATCTTGAATGGGTGATGAGATGTTGAGAGGTAATGAGTCTGAGGATGAAGAGCTCAAGTTAATGAAGCAACAAGATCGAATGCTAATCCTAGTGGTTTTCTTAAGTGGCTTATTTGAGGTTAAGGATTTAGTCATTTTGACTTTGCTTTAAGAAATGCTAAGCTTGAGGAAAAGTAACAGTGAAGGTGTGAAAATGATCATCTTGAATGTGTCGATTTATGGAACTAAGGATTCATGGATTTGATGTTAATCCATACAAAGATGGTAGTTTCTAATGAGATGGAAGTGTCTAAAATCATGTCAAACATCCTAAGTTAATCCATTGAGGATGTGTTGAGTGAGGTATGAAAGATATGCATTAACAACTATCCTAGAAACGAAGTTTGGTAAATTAGATTGCGGGATTTAGTAAAATTCAATAACTTACCTGTAGGATTCACGGCACCATTTCTTTACACAAAGGAACCCTTAAATTGGTGCCGCCTGGTCCGCTTTGTCATGTATGGCGGTACCAAAATCCATAACGGACGGAACCAAATTAATGGTGCCGTCTGGTCCGTGGAGACCAGAAATCTTTACAGACCCATTTTTTAGGTGTCGGAGACTTTTCTGAAACCTGAAATTTTGCTTATAACATGTGACATTAATTATTTCTAGTTAGGAAAAGTCGATAACACATATACAAACATAGTGGAGCATAGACTTTGACCAAGGGCTAACGATTTTCACATATAAGTGAAAATGGGTAAAATTTGATAACACACTTGTGCTATCCCCCGCATAAACCGGTTAGCATACAACATTGTTTTAAGTCATGTTATCATCCTACAAAGCAAAACAAATAAATTACATCATACAACATTGTTTTTGTCCTTGTACCAAACACTCTCTTAAAACCTTCATTTTTCAAAGTACTTGACTAATTTACTTAGTACTCATTGCTAAGTGAGTTATGACATTTCATAAGTTATGCGAGATGTTAGTATAACCTATGCAAAGGAAGTGATCTAATTCTACAAGCGATGGTAAAACAATTTTCCAACTTAGTGCACAAAATCTAGCAAATATCCTATTGTGCATAAACAAGAAATCGTCAAACAAGCGAATAAATAACATGGCAAGATTGACACTTATATTATGCAAACAAACAAGTGTAAACAACAATTTGAAAATAAGCAAGCAACATATATGCAAACAACATAAACAAGTGGTCATTTAGCATAGCATAACAAGAAAGACACTTTTCGTCATTTTGTGTTTAAATATGACGATGTATTCCAAGCTTGATTAGTTTCCTTTAAACATATTACCAAATTAATTAGTTTCAAAAGAAGTTGTATCAAAGTTCTAAGAATACCAACTTAAATTGTTTGATTCAAAATTTGAGTTTTTATGTTAAAGCGAAACTTAATATTTTAGACATACTGTAGTATTTGGTCTATTTTACTTATTTAAAATTAGACTCAGGCCATGAAAGTATTTTTAAGTGAAAGTAGACTCAATTCCCTTTAAAATGATAGGTGGCTCGACTGCATGCGGACTTACGGTTAATTAGTTATGATTTTTGAAGTTGCCCAAAAAGCGCATCTCAGACAGACGGATTCCACGGAACCAAATAAAGGGATCCGCCTTTATAAGATTTGGTGCCGTGGTCCTCTCGAGACAGATTCACCAAAACTAGTATTTGACATAGAGAAAACGTGTGTGACTTACTAGATTTCATAGTAAACATATAATACACATATTTAACAACATATCTACTTATGTAACTTATCTTAAACATTTACTGAGGTGATTTTTCAACTAGATTTATAGTTATCCCAAACACTCCTTTAAAATCATATTTCTTCGTAAATTTTCTATGAGCACACAATACAATACTTACTAGTTCTTTCAACAAACTTTTATTTTATTTTTCAAGAAAACCTTCAAGCTTGTATACAAAGTTACATTTAACAACAAAATTTCTAAGTATAACAAGCAAAGCATTTTCATATTATTTTTCGCTTCAATGGTAATTTGATACATGGATCGTACTCAATTTTAAAACCATTTGTTTTGAAAATACGAGCTACGTGGCTCGATACCAATTGTGGAAACGTGGGGGGTGAATACGTTACTGCTTAAAAACTTTAGATCTTTAGTATCAAATCGCTTATGAAGCTTGTTATAATATGAAAGTACCAATTATTGTTTGTGACTAATATAAAGCATGGTAAACCAAGTTGTCACACAATCATGAACATCAAACCACATCACAAACAATAGTATAGTGCAAGTATAAAAGTAAAGAGATAAAGAAAGGAAAGTGCAAACCGAACACGAGGATTTATAGTGGTTCGGTCACGGATCTCCTTTCCGCCTACTCCACTCCCGAGTACCCAACTCGAGAGTTACTTCACTAAATCAACAAGCTCCCTTCTCGGCGGAGAAAACCTTACAATCGTCCGCTACACTTTTTCCAGACAAAGCTAAATACCGGGTTCTAGTTCGAGGTAGAACCAACCTAACGTCGCTTATACAATATTTCCGACACTAAGCTAGATGTCGAGTTCTTTTACAAGGGTACAACCACTCCCAATATGTTTTATGGCCCAACATAACAAACCTTGTGTTTTATGGCACAAACACATAAACCATCTAATCTAGTTTGGTGAAAGTGTTGTTATGATGCAATGATGTTTACACTAATGATCCATGACACAAATTTCTAATGGATATGAATAACTACTTCTAAATTAACTTCCATTGATAGGAAGCCTTCATGATGAAGATCACAAGTTCCCTAAACTTGTTGTGATAGATCTTCAGCTTGTGGTGAGTGGGGATGGCTAGATCTCCAAGCTTTCTTTGGTTGATCAAGATGTAGAGTATGCTTACAACAAAGATGAATGTTAGAAGCATTATGATCATGTGATGGTGAGGGAGATTAATGTATGTTTCTACATTGTTATCTCTGATCTAAATGATGCAAGAAGGGTAGAGAAAGTGTGTTGAAGGGATGAATAAACAACTTGGTTTGGCTTGCTATTTATAGCCAAATGGACAGAGCGTCCACGGACCACGGAACCCTTAAAGGGTTCCGCCTGTACCATTTTGGTACCGTAAGTCCGACAAAGATTACCAAAATCTTGCCAAAGTCAACCAAATCCATCCAAGATTGTGTAAGCTATGTAGAGTCCAAATCTAAACAAAATATTCTATGAAATCTTTTAGAGATTACAAAGATGATGCATGCCATGATGTAACATGTATTTCCATTTTAAGATTAAAAGGTTTATCAAAGTAAACTTGTAAAATGTATTATGTAACTAGTTAATAAAATGTCTAGTTACCTTTTGAAATACTTGTGAATGCAAAATGTAAAATGAGGTTCTAAATAGAATGGTTAACCTATTAAAATACTTAGTGACTCTAAACGTATTTTAAACATTCTATATGATTTGTTAATGGGTTTGATCATAATGCCACATAACAAACATGTACGAACCTGTGTTGTAACATACGAGGACTTGAGACATCGAGAGGTGTTGAATGTATGTTGAGACAAAGTGTGATTACAAGTAACTTGTACATTTTACGTTATGTATTACAAGTTACATGTTTGTCATCAATCAAAACAAACGAGATCAGATAGATTAAATATCGTAATATTTGCACTATAGCATTATTGTGTATGCTCGACTCTCTGCGTTGTGTACTTGAGTTTTGTAAAGAGAGGAAAAGAAAAGAAATAACAAGTTAAGAAAAGAAAGGAAAGGAAAATGAAAAAAAAAAAAAAAAAAAAAACTTCATTTCATTTGTTCTAGATAAAATAAAAGAAAAAAACTTCATGTAATTTTTATTCTCAAGTTGAGGTAAATTAACATTTTATATTTTTACCCTTTAGGTATAAATACTTGAAACAAAACAGTATAACAAACAGTTTATATGCAAATCTTGTGAGTCAAAACTAATAAACTTGTGAAAAATGAAATCTTTAAAGTAATAAATAAATGTCATTCATCTGTCATGTAGAGTAACAAATACAACCAATAAAATAACAAAAAAAAATGATTATGGGGCTTATTAAAACGTTCCAAACTGGGGACGTCAAGTTTCTTAATGAAAAAACAAACAAAAAATTAAGAAAACTAAAATGATATGTTATTTAAAGGAAAACACTCAAGCTGACATATATCACAAAGGGAGGTGATACTCACACCACATTTTTTGATTCATGCACCACTATTAATGCATTACAGTATTGTATTGTACAATACTGTAATGCGTTAATAGTGGTGCATGAATCAAAAAATGTGGTGTGAGTATCAATTCCCATATCACAAATGGTGTAAGAACTAGAAAGATTAGGAAAAAGAAAATATATTTTGAAAATTTGGGTCTTACAAGGATAACTAGGCCATTTCAAAGATGTTTACACTTTTTAATCTCAATTCATTCCCAATCCTCCTGGGAGGAAGAAATTAAGGTCACAGTTTCTCCCATATCTTTTCTTTCTGTCCAGTTCATTCCTTAAAAAAACTCAAGAACACATGATTATTTTTACTTCTTTCCATTTTCTTTTCTTTCTCCTCAATTTTAAACTCAAGAACACAGTGTTGGTACATGAAAACGCGGTTAAACACTAGAGTTTGGTTACATTGAGTTTTGAAGTAAGTTTAAGTTCACAACAGAAGTTGAGAACATGTAAAATCTACAAACGCGGATTATTTGGTAGTTTCTTGACTTCAAAAACAGTAAGAAGAAGAAGAAGAAGATAAAAGGTGAAACACGTAAATTTAATTGAATAATCTAAAAATTTGCATTACAATGTGTTGGGACGTGGTTAAAATAGACCTAAGAATTATAAAATGAGCCAAACAAAGTTTCCTAATTAAATAATAATCATAATCAAACAAATAAAGGTAAACCTAAAATATAACTAGACTTCATATAAATCCTAATTTAATTCTAGTTCAAATTAAATCTTCCAAAACCATCATTTATTATTTTTTTCTAGTTTGGGTCCTCCATCATTCTCTCCTTCTTGAAAATAACTCGACCACAAGTCCTCAATGGAGATAGCACCTGATCCGGGGGAATAGTTGTCGCACATATCTTATTTTCTTTAATATGCTCTGTCTTTACTTTTGATGTTCTTGATTGATCATTATTTGAACAAGGACAGAGTGTAAACCTCTGACCATCTTTACTAATGGTCTATGTATTTTTCTTTCCTTTGTGCACCACATTTAAGATGGATTGCCAAGGTCGTCCTAGTAGAATATGACAAGAATCCATGTCTATTATATCAAACAGAACCGTGTCTTTGTATTTTCCCATGGCAAAAAGGACCTCACATTGTGCAGTTACTTTTATCTTACCAACGGATTTAATCCAACCAATCTTGTATGGTTTTGGATGTTTCTTTGGTGTCAATTTGGGACGTGTCACAATGTCCCGTGAGATGATATTCTCACTACTTCCTCCGTCAGTGATAACGTTGAACACATCTTGATTGATCTTGCACCGCGTTTGGAAGGTTTTGTCGATGACTGTCTTCACTTTTCTTAGTTCTTGTAAGTACTAATCATCAAACAAGACCTAAGAAGGCCTCACTATGATCATCGTAATCTTCGAAAACAACATCAGGACCAATAAGAAATTATTCGTCTTCAAATTCATTATATGTCTTATCACCTTCAACTAGGTTAACAGGATTTGTAGCTCGACGTTGATTTGAGGTATGACCAACTTCTTGGCATCGATTACACTTTAGGCCTATGGGTAGAGCATGTTGGTTGTTAGATGTCTCTTTACGGCTTGCATGGAGGTATTGGTGGTTGGTTACTTCTTCTTTTCGCTATCAACTTCCTGCATAGATTTGGAATGATTTACTTGGGTATCACCTCCCAGTTAGTTATTGCTGCTTTGGTTTGCATTTGTTTTGGTTTTTTTATAGGGCTACCATTTCATTGCTTGTTGATTGTTTGTTAAGCTTTCAAGGCTATGCGAACAGCTCATCCAGAGCCATGTTGTTTGAAGGGATACTATGACTCGAATATCATATCAAAGGTCATTGTTGAACCTTACAACTTGTCGTGCATCATATTCACTTAATTAATTACTAGATGCAAGTCTCATGCATTCTTTAGCATATTCAGTGACGGTACGAGAGGATTGACAACAATTTTGAAATAAAGAATATAGCATGTGGAAAACTAGAAGGGGGGTTAAATAGTTTTACAGTTTTAAAATTATTTTGCTTTGAATAACAATGGGTGATTTCAAACAATATAGATAAACAAGAATAAATAATATGCAATTAAAGGAAGAAATGATCAAACCACAACACGATTGTTTATAGTGGTTCGGTCTACAAGGACTCTTTTTTCTTGCCCTACTCCACTCCCCGAGTGTCCAACTCGAGAGTTATCTCTAATAATCAACAAGCTCCTTTAACCGGCGGAGAAAACCTTTACACGTCGCTTACACAATATTTCCGACACAAAGCTAGATGTCGAGCTCTTTACAAGGGTACAACCACTCCCGACACACTAAGTATTTTATGGACTAAAATACTAACCACTCACACTCAGGAGTTTATGATGGTTTGGTACAAACAGTGATGTATGAATAACAATAATTCACACAATAATAAACAAACAAGACTTGCAACAATTCGTTGAAGCTTGGAATGCCTTGATTTTCTTTGCTACAAAAGATGATCACTAAAAATGAAATGAGAATGAGTTAGATGAAAGAGAATGAGAGAATGTATGTGTTTTATGATTAGAAGCGATGAGAAAACAACTTAGTTTGGCTTGCTATTATAGCCAAATGTCTCAGCAAACCACGGATCACACGGAACCAAAAATTTGGTTCCGTCCTTGTTAATTTTTGGTTTCGTAGGTCCGACAGAAAATCTCAACAAAATATTTACCATATCTTACTAAGATCTTAACATATCTAACCATGATTACATTTGATATGTTGAGTGAGAATCTAAACAAGATATCCAAGAAATTTTTCAAGGATTTTCATGATGATGCAACACATGATGTAATATACATTTTTCATTTTTAGTTTCATATGTTTATGTAAATAAACATTGTAATGTACATGTTAGCAAACTTTGTGTAAATACTAATTTGCTTGTAAAAGACTAGAGATGTAATGTGTCTCTTTGTTTAATAACCAAAATGACAAACTACCATTTTCACATTTTGTGTTTAAAGAAATACTTTTAGCTAAATGTAAAAGTCTTGACTTGATTTTATACTTTTGCTAAAATGAAATTTGTTTTTGTTAACAACAAAATATAGCAAAGATCGAACAATATAAATAACGTTTTTTAGATGATATTTGTATTAACAATCTTCTTTTTTTTGTTGAGGACAAAACATAAATTTTATTTTTAAATGTTTGTATAAAGTTTTTCAAGAATTATAAAAAAATGAGTTTTAACTTGAAGATTTTGATAAACTCACTAGTTGAAGAATAAGATGTAAGAATCATCTCATTTCAAGTTATAACTTATTTTCTCCCCCTTTTTGTCGAAACAAAAAGAAGAGGCGAGGTGGAAAATGTAATGATCCTGAGCCAAATGCTCCCCCTTTATTGGATGCCAAGAGAAAGATACATGGATTATGAAAAGCTACAAAACAAAGGTTAGTAAACATACTATCATCAAATATACAACCAACATAAAATCATAAAAGTTGTCACAACCAACAAATAATCACTTAGAGTGACCAACATCATTATAAGTTTATAACAAACATCATTCATTAGTAAATTTTTTATGACTAAAAGTCATAAAATGGACAATAATGGATGTGTGTTGACATAAGAAAGAAATGAAATCCTAAAAAGAAAAAGAAAAAATAACTTAGAAAATAAAAATCCTATAAATAACTAATAACCATCCTATTGTGGTGGCGGATGAGAAAGAGCGTTAATACGCTCAAGAATGTGGTTGAGGATGAACCTCATTTCATCTTAAAGTTCGTGGACCATAATACGGGTCCTTTCACTTAGATGAGCGCTTCGCTCACAATGGGAGCAACCATGGCGAGGTTGGTTTGGTGGTAGAGTAGGTTCATTGTTTGGTGGTGGTACATTGATTGAATGATGGTTGGGATTGGGTGGAGCAATGAGAGAAGAAAGCAAAGCGGTTTGCATTTATACCGCCTCATTGAGATGAGAGTCCACCATGTTGGAAAAGGCTTGGAAATTATATAGGTGAGCTTGGATCTCTACTTGAGATTGTAGGTGGTCTTCTCACATGGATTCATCAATATCCTCAATATGTGAGGAAAATGAGTGAGGTGGCAAAGCATGGTCTCCATATAGTGGCCCATGGATTTCTTTATGGATTGGGTGAAAAAGTAGAGGTCTAGGTTCATCTTAAAAAGGCTTGTTTGGCATAAAGGATGCTCTTGGAGGTTCATGAGCAATACGCTCAATGGTGCCAAAGGATGGAAGAGGTGGTGGATTGGTTGGTCTAGGTGGTAAGTCATCCAAATCATCCGCAAATGGATGAGGAGATGTTGGTGGAGTTGTAAAAAGTTCAAGTGGTATAAGTTTTGGAGATTTTGGTGGTGAAGGTGTTTTAGATGGTTGTGATGGAGCCGGTGGAGGAGAGGTGATGATTGGTGTTTTGGTTGGTGGTGGAGTAGTCACAATGATGGTTGATTTTGGTGGTGGAGTTGGAGTACTTATGTTAAGAAAGTATTCAATGTTTAATGACCCCAAAAAAGTTAATATCCGACTTTATCCTAGGCATATGGTGTTTTTGATTATCCGCGATATCAACTTGATCAGCTTATTTGTCTTCGTCACTTGAGGAGTCATAAAGGTGATGTTCATGTTTAGGTTGTTCCCCGAAAATTCGTATGCTTAATTGCCTTTGGTATTTTGTTCAATTTGTTGTTGTGATTGTTGTTGCAATTGTTGTGTCTACTGTTCCAAAATTCCAATTGTTGTTGAATGCTTGTAGGGTTTGCAAAAGTGCGATATTATTAGTCATGTCACTTAATTTTTTTTCGTGAACAGTGCGATGAACTTTATTTTATTTAACAAAATAATACACTAAAAGAAGAAAATGAATATTAAGAACAATCGAAAAAACCCGAATTGTTTAAAGATGGAGACTATGTGGTGACCTTATGTCAATATGGGAGATACCCAAATTCAATTGGCTCTGATTACCCCACCTGAAGTAGGACAACAGAAGGTTTAAGTTTACAACAAGCATTGAGAATAGAAAAAAAATCTGCAAACGCAGGTTACCTGGTAGTTTCTTGACTTCACAAATAGGAAGAATAAGAAGATAAAACATGAAACATGTAAACTTAGTTGAATATTATGAAAATATGCATTTACAATGTGTTGGGCGCCGTGGTTTAAATAGATCTAAGAATCATAAACTACTCAAACAAAGTTTTCTAACTGAATAATAATTCTAATCAAACAAATAAAGATAAACTTAAAATATAACTAAACTTGAGTTAAATCCTAATTTAGTTCTAATTCAAATAAAATCTTCGAATTCTTTTGTCATTTTTTTCTTTTCAGTTATGGTACTCCATCAAGTTTTGACCACCAACCACTTGCAATCACACATTCTTTTGTCATTATGATAAGGTTATGGTTTTGTACCAAAAATACAAATTTAAAGGTTGAAAGTGATCTCAATTTAGGCTGATCGTAATAGAAACCAAACCCAAGGTCGGTCTACCTTTGGAGCCGCCCCTTACGGCAACCCAAACAGAACGCGTCACTCAATTTTTTGCTTGATTCGATCGACAAAGCGACCAAATGGTTTGAATATGGTTTGTGTGCGCGTGTGTTTTTTTAATTAATTTTTGTGGTGTATGTTTTTGGCTGTGACCAAGGTCGCCTTACTACGGGCATCTGGTCATGTGTTTGGTCTTAAAAAGAGAAGCTGAGGTGGCAATCTGGTTTGGTCACCCATAATGTCACCATTACTACTAGTCTCATGATTTTATAGTCCATTTTTTTGTTGCAATGGTTCTATAGTTGATTGACATCCACTCCCAACGAAACATTTGATTGACGATGATTCTATACTTTTTTAGTCTGATTTTCATAATCAACAACAAAACTAGCTTTCATGTTTTGATTTTTGACTTTGGATATGTCATATTAGAGTTGATTTTTTTCAACCGATAAGACTAGACATAATAAGTCCCTGACCACGCGTGGTGTCTTAGGTGGCACCTATCACAACGCGGCGTTATTGCTACGTATTGTGTTCTTCACGTGTGAAAGGAGAGAAAAGAAAGGGGTTGAATGACGCATACCACCGAACAAAAAAGAGAGAGTTGTGTGTAAGTGAGTTTTAAGTGAGTTATTTATATATAACTGACAAGAAATGTTGTGACTACTAAGACGTTTTGCGAAAAGTTCAACAATGTGAGTACACAACCACACACCCTGATACAGGGCTGAGCAGGGTCCGAAAACCGAACAGGACTGGACCAAAATCTGATTTGGCCCAAAATAGAGGATCGAAATGTTCGGTCAAGGTCCGAGTCGCCTTCGATCCAGTCCGGTTCTTTATTTCGTCTGTCCGGTCACGGTCATCCGATCCAACAAAGATAATGGCACGGCCAGATAAGATCGAATCGGACCGGACCGGACCAAAGCCGATCTAAGAAAACACGTGGATCGAAGACTGGACCGAAATACGTTCGATCAAGTACCGTCGATCCAGTTCGGTCCGGTTTCTCGATTCGGTCCGCTCCGCATTATGTGGGTATCTCGGCCATGAAATATAAGAAGAGAAGGAATGATCGTCAACATTTTATGCATTTAACAAGGACCCGAGTTGCAAAAAGATCATCTCATTTATAAAAACCCTAAATAAATCTTCCCCATCCCCAACGCAGTCTCACCACCATCACCAGCACCACTATCACCTCCTTCTTTCCATAAAAAAATGCCTCCAAAAGCTGCAAAGAAGGAAGCACCAGTCGAACGCCCAATCCTCGGCCGTTTCTCTTCTCATCTCAAGATCGGAATCGTTAGTAACCTTTTTATTATTTCATTTTATACTTTTTTTTTTTTTTTTTTTTAATTACTTTACTTGAAAGCTGAATTGATTACTACGAGTAGTATTAGATAACCTAATTGCTTATAATGACTTTATGGAATTATTAGCTTCATTTTGATAGTACGGCATGATGACGTCATCAGTTTAGTCTAATCGAACGCGATCGACTGTACCGTGTGTTTTATAACCTAATTTAGTTTAATCGAATCGGATGAACTTTAAGCTATACTGTTTTGTGACCTAATTTAGTTTAAATTAGACGTAATCTAGATTTTGATTGAAATGAACTACATGATGATGATGTCATTACTTTAGTCTACTTGAACGCGATTTTGAGCGAGTGTACGGTTTTGTAACCTAATTTAGTTTATTGAATGAGATAATGATCGTTAGTACGGCATGATGATGTCATCAGTTTATTCTAATCGAACGCGAGAGTATTACGTGTTTTATGCGGTATTGTAAGCTAATTTAGTTTTATCGAATGTGATATTGATTGATTGATAGTACAATACTACATGGTGACGTTATCATTTTAGTCTAATCGAACGCAGTTTTGATTGAGTGTACTGTATTTTATGCGGTTTTGTAACCTAATTGAGTTTTATTGATTGAGAGTACTACATGATGATGTCATCAGCTTAGTCTAATCGAACACGTTTTACTGTTTTGTGACTTAGTTTAGTTTTATTGAATGTGATAATGATTGTAGTTTACCACGGTTTCACCGAGAGTATTACATGTTTTATACTGTATTGAGACGTAATTTAGTTATTATTGAATGTGAATGATTGGTACTTTGGTAGTACTACATGATGACGTCATCAGTTAGGCTAATTGAACTCGGTTTCGACCTAGAGTATTACGTGTTTTATACGGTTTTGTAACCTAATAAGTTTACTTAAATCTGATTTTTGATTCCATGTATTGTATAAAGAAATTATGAATTCAAGCGTTATATAGTGTTTATTTTTATTTATTTATTTAATGTAATTTAGGTTAATTTAGTTTGATGTTGAATCAAAGTGCTACATGATGAGATTACCAACTTCATGTTTTTTTTTTCACGGTTTTCGAAACTACTTTAGCAAGTGAACGTGATTTTTAATGAATGTACTGTATGATATAATGAACTTGGAGTTATACAAAGTTACATGACCTAATTTAACGTGACATGTTTGCTTTTATCATGGCCCTAGAACTCTCTAGGCGGTACTCGAGTGGTCGACTACCTTGTATCGAGCAATCGGCCTAGGTGGGGAGCATTGGGATATGAATGTTTACTATAAATTTTGAACTTATATGTATGACATGTTATGGAATTGCTCATAGGACCCTAGAAATATCTTTGGATACATTGACACTATTGTTCTAATACTTCAAACCGAGTTAACACCGAGTTTTGACTGAGATAGTTTGATCGAGTTTTGACCAAACTGATTTTTTGCCGATTTTGCTCAACTCGCATCGGTCACTGACTTTGTAGTGATTAATCACAGATTACTTGGCTGTGTAATCCTAGTTTTACATTACCGGATTTTGTGTTATATGAAATGGACTGTTTCAGCAGGATCTTTGATTTTTCAATTGTGAAATGTTTATATGATGTTGAATTTGTATTGCAATTAGAATGTAAGTTGATTTGTTGATAAAGGATTATGGAGTAATATTGTTGGTTAATATCGGTTTCAGGTTGGATTGCCGAATGTAGGGAAGTCGACTCTGTTCAATACTCTTACTAAGCTGTCAATTCCCGCTGAGAACTTTCCATTTTGTACCATTGAACCCAATGAGGCTCGTGTTAATATCCCTGATGAGCGTTTTGAATGGCTCTGTCAACTTTTTAAGCCAAAGAGTGAGGTAATATATATGCTTCCCTTTTATATTAATTTATTTACTATTATTTGATGATGTTTTCTAGTTTCACAGCTAATGTCAAGTTTTATGGATTGTCGTAAGTGTAACTGTTAATGTTGTGTATATTTTGGTAGGTCTCTGCATTCTTAGAGATTCACGACATTGCTGGTTTGGTTAAAGGTGCTCATGAAGGACAAGGGCTTGGAAACAATTTCTTGTCTCACATTCGTGCAGTTGATGGCATTTTCCACGTTTTACGTAAGATTTTCTTTCTTGTGCTCCTTCTAAAAAATTTTCTTTTGATAAAAGGTTTTGCAGTTGTAGATATACGTATTCATGCATGCTTGTTTAGCTGACAGATTAATAGGGAGTGAAACAATATCTGAACCTCCAAAGATGCTAAATAATTCAACCTGTTGATTACTCATAGTTTTTTGTTGCAACTTTTTGCTTTATATGGTTATTTAAAGTGTTAGAACGTTTATTGTGGTTTATTTTCATATGGTAGGTGCATTTGAGGACCCGGATATCATACATGTTGATGACTCTGTGGACCCTGTAAGAGATTTAGAAGTTATTACTGCAGAATTACGACTGAAGGTGTGTTCTCAATTCCTGTATGGATTATTGTATTATCTTTATATTTCTTTTTGTTATATCTGCATTTCACCCCCAGTTTTAGCTTTATTTATTTATTTATTTTTTCGTGGTAAAGGATATTGAGTTTATGGAAAGAAGGATTGAAGATCTTGAAAAGAGCATGAAGAGGAGCAATGACAAGCAGTTGAAAGTAGAACATGAATTGTGTTTGAAGGTACCTTAATATATTCAACATATGCTATGTTCATGGAAGTACTTTGTGAATTCCTATTATAAAAATATAGTCTTAAAGGCTACTGCATTATTGATGACTCTGGTTGGTTTACTGCAGGTCAAAGCCTGGCTCGAGAGTGAAAAAGATATCCGGTTGGGGGACTGGAAAGCTGCTGAGATTGAAATCTTGAATGTCTTTCAATTGCTCACTGCAAAACCCGTTGTTTATTTGGTAAAATCATTTGTCTTTTCAATGTCTTTTTTTATTCTGAATTATACCGTGCCATTGTCTGTGATTCTCTTGATGTGTATGTATGCATGCTGAATAGGGAATGAAGGTAGTCCAATAAGGTTTAAGAACCTCTTATAAGGTGGGGCATATTGGCATAAGATAAATGATTGTACAATGACGATTAGCTCTTGAGAAATGAATGTCTAGCATTTTTTTTATGATCTTGTGATATATGGGCCATTTATCATAGCATATACTCCTATGATTTAGTACATAGTATTTGAGGAGTCATCTACATCTTTTTATTTATTTATTTATTTATTTTTTTTTTCCAACTTGAACAGTCTTCACTTAAGGAAAACTATAATAGACAGATTCTAGGACTCATCTCTTTTAGTTGAATAACTGAATTAATTAATACGTATCATTATCAAGAACCAGTTATGTGTAGTTGAGTTACATATCTTTGATTAAGTAGGTTTAGTTATATTGGTCTAAGTTTATGCTAATTTGAATTGAGTGGGCATATATTCCTAAAGTGCAAGGGAAAAAAAAGGAACATTGATCGTTGAATGTAGCTACTGCAAAATGTGTCCACAAATTATTATTTATCTAGATCATTTTTTTACAAAATATAATACTAGTAAGATGAGTGCGTCAACAACAAAGTAAGGTAATCACCTATAAATGTTATAGATACATTTTGGAAAAAATAACTGAAAGACCAACAATTTGGATTATAGCACGGATTAATAGGTTAAAAAACATCTGACTTGCAAACCTGAAATCTCTATCGTATGGCTGCTCGCTTTGCCAGATCTAGTAAAACACACATGTACTGGTGAGTCATAAAATTGAAAATACGGATCAAGCTACATCTTACAGTGGTAGCGCTCTGCGGCATAGAGGCTTGCCTGAATCTGAGTATGAGCTGCATTGACTGCAGCTACCAGGTGCTTTGACCATTTCAATGCAGCTTGGAATTGTGTATCACTCGTCTTGTTATGCCTGTCTGTTACGGTTAGATGACTATGCGTGGGCACTAGTTACGCATATACTTGTTATCACCCCTTAATCGTAATGGACCAGTCAACCAAAATGAGGGTCAACAGTTGCAGGCTGCACTGAGACGAGCAGGGGAACATGATAATCATGGCCAATGTGATCATACTTAAGTTTAGATCATTCAAGCTTCTACGCTGTAGAGCGTTACAGATATGATGAGATGCAATTTTGAGGGACATTATATTTTACCGGGGTGAATTAACCCTTTTACCCAAAAAACAATTTTGAGGGACACGCAATTTTGTGACTCACTTGTCCAAGGTATTACTGCCATTGGCTTGGTCTGTGGGAGTCAACACCAGATTATAGGGATGTCTATATACTTGGCTACAGTATTTATTATTGACTCCTATTTTGTTACAATGCAATCTGGTTAATGGATGATTTGGTAGAAATATGACGAGAAGGGACATGCATACGGTAGTACAGTACAAAGATTTAGACTAGCGCGCACTACTGGACTACAAATGTATAAGCTGAGGCAGATCGTGAACACATTTTTTCACTTTCATAGAAACATAATCAACTATTGATTACTTGATCTTAGAAGATTGAGAAAAAAAGAGAAGGGAAATGAATTGGTATCTCCGTAATCTACCCCATCTCCATTTTTTGATGTTCTAGAGGAGAGTGAGTTTGAGGAGAAAATAAGTTACTGGATCGAGAAGTTTGAGTTGTGTAAAACAAGACCGAGAAAAAGAGAGGTAAAATGATGAAATGTCAGCTTCTCCAACCTTGGCTCCAAATATGGAGGAACGCTATACATTCCTCAAATAATATTAATACAATAACACATCTTTTTAACTGATTTTTTAATCATTTATGAACCTGTTGGTTATAAATATAAATACGTTTTAAAAAGGAAATTTTATTTAACTAAAGAATTATCTAAAGATATATAAATTTTTTATAATAAATTTTGGAGTGAGGAGTATTGGAGTATATGGTTAGATATATATATATATATTTTTTCTTTTTGAAATAAGAGTACTCTTGAAAAAAAATGGAGATGGCCTAAGTGAAGGATGTGATATTAGATATTCATCTAGCATTCTAGCTGGAGATGGTGGTTATAGGAAAGCTTGAAGTGCATTGGTGCATGAATGTGTTGGTGATATGTTATGCTGTTAAAGATGTTCTGATTTTCCAATTTATATTTCAGTATTTGTTGAATCGGGCTTTGGCATTAAGCAGGATACTTTTTTGTGCAGGTGAATATGAACGAGAAAGATTATGCTAGAAAAAAGAACAAGTTTCTCCCCAAGATTCATGCCTGGTATGCTTGATTAACTTGTTACATTCTTTTGAGTTATATTCATCAGAAAGTATGTTTAGGGAGTTTTGTGTTGTCGTATGCGATGGGATGTGTCATTCTTGAACATATGTGCTTTCTTCCGTTTGATTGATATATGCGCCATGGTATGGTGTTGCGTTTTTATCATCCCATGGGTTGGAAATAGATAATACTATAGAAGCTATTTTATTCCTGTAATCTTCAAACACAAATCTTCTTATTTCAATCTGCTTCAAAATTGTAACTATTTTATGTTTAATTTGTAGTATTATTTATACATAGAGAATTCAGAACTATAATTAAATAATTTCTAAAGTATAGATAATATTATATATTGTCTCTATATGTCATATAATTCAAGGTTTGCAATACATTATTTTAAAATATACAAACTATACTATAGTAGTTCACTCTAGAAGACCTAATCTGACTATAGTTAGTAGTAGTATAGTTTAGTTAGATTGATGGCATCGATCGCTTTTTCGCGCATCATGTACTTTTGGCCTTTTTTTTTTTTTTTTTTTTTTTTTTTTTTACAGAAGAAGAGCTTGACTTTCTATTATATTAGTCAACTATGCGCTAGCACCACTATAGAATAAGGATGTCTTCTGATAGCTGAGTAAGCCTTCAATGTTGATATGGAGACTTTGCTTCCTGAACTATGCTTTAAAGGACGAACTCCACCTATTTTTGAGCTATTGAATTAGGCGATCCGAAAATCCATTTCTTTCTCACTCCCCTCTATCAGAAAAGACAATTCCCGTGAAAGTCTTTATAGTGATTTAATTGTAGATTGAAAGCCTATAATTTCATAAGGTTCAATAATGCCTGCATCAACCTATTTCTCACTGTTTGCGAAATGTACGCTAGAATTTTGAAGTTAGAACTGTTTTGTAGGGTGCAAGAGCATGGGGGCGAGCCAATTATCCCTTTTAGCTGTGCCTTGGAGAGAAATCTGGCTGATTTGCCAGAAGATGAAGCAGCAAAATACTGTGAAGAGAACAAGATTCAAAGGTCAGTTCAATTCAAATTGTATTGAATATTATTACATTGTTCATGCACCTGAGTAGTTATTTAATCAATAGTTGCATATATATCATTATTTGTTTGTGGTCAGATTGCAATTTATTATTTGCTCATTGATATATTTTTACGTACTTTTAGAACATTTTTTTTAAGATCTAGCTGTTAAAGTACTGTCCCGAATTTTAATAATTCCAGTGGTGAAGTACTTTTTGAATATATGAAGATGTTTAATTGAAACCAACTGATTATCTGATTAATTGTTCGTGTGCCACAGCGCTCTTCCGAAGATTATAAAGACTGGGTTCTCTGCTATTAACCTCATATACTTTTTCACTGCTGGCCCTGATGAGGTAATGCGTTTTTATAACAAAACTGATTTTTTATCTCTTACAAATCAAATTTTGCTGAAAATGTGCTCAGATTATATACCAGATTTTCTTGTAGTTACTAAATTTCTCCTCAGTTTAAAAGTGGGTTATATTATCATGCTTTAGTCATGTGTATAATCTAAAGCTTATGTGGCGTGGTCTCATGTAGGTGAAATGCTGGCAAATTCGAAAGCAAAGCAAAGCTCCTCAAGCTGCAGGAGCAATTCATACTGATTTTGAAAGAGGATTTATTTGTGCTGAGGTCTTTACTTGCTCCAAGAGTTTCCTCAACTTTCTTTATTCTTCTAAATTGTCAATTCAAAGTTTTGATTTTGGTCAAAATTGTACTTTCTGTTTATTATATTTTGGTTTTTTATTTTATTTTTATAAGAGGTTCGAGTTTTTTACAAATGTGTCTTTGTTTTCTGTATTGTTTTTGAGGTGTCACCCATGCATATCCATAATGTTATTTTGAAGCCGGAAATTTTGTATCAGGCATCATAGTGTTGTGATTCTGAATCTATTTGGTGTGTATGTTGAAGATCTGAGACTTGAATTGATATGTGGCAGGTAATGAAGTTTGAGGATCTTAAAGAGCATGGAAGTGAATCTGCTGTAAAGGTATGCTTCCAATCTCCATTTGTGTCTCGATGTTAAAATGTTCAATTATCCTGTGTCTACTTTCCACATTTTAATAAGAAGCTTCAGTAAGTTTGCATTGCCGGAGGTCTCGTTGGAAGCAGTCTCTCTACTTCCGGGTTTATCCTGGGGCAGGGGTAGGATCTGTCTACATTTTACCTCCCCCATACCCCGCCTCGGCGGGATTGGGTATGTTGTTGTTGTTGTTGTTGTTGTAGTAAGTTTGCAAACTTAAATTTTGTCAGTATATTGTTGTGTGGCGACTGACTTCTCTTTCAACTTTCCAAGAACCAAGTAATGCTTTACCAGTCTTATTTCTAATAAGTGGCAAAGTGGGTGGGATGTGTAACAAACCCAATTGTGTAAATTTTTATTACTGGTCGGTGGGTTTCACACATAACACTTTTTTAGTCAACCAAATGCTCATAATTGTGATAAATCTTTGAATAGTTTTATTTGAAAGGTTTTCTATGCAAGCAAATTAACACTTTGGGCGATATAATTTGTTTGACCATTTTAACTTGTTTGCTTGTAAGCTCTTTTATTCCTTCTATTATACCAGTTTGATCTGTTTAAATTTAAATTATTACCTGCACTGCACCATACGTAAGTAATGGATGGCCATTTACTGCCGTAACTAATTTCTGATGAGGATATTCTCAAACTGAAGTGCGTGAAAATGTTGGGGTTTGTGTTTTTAGGCTGCTGGGAAGTACAAGCAGGAAGGAAAGACTTATGTGGTTCAAGATGGCGATATTATATTTTTCAAATTTAACGTCTCTGGTGGTGGGAAGAAGTGAGCTACTTTTTCCCCATTGGTTTGAAAAAAGATCTTTAGTGAGGGATATGTTACTATCGTTTGGATTGTACCAACGTTGTATCGAGTATTAAGATGCAGGTTTTTTTTTGGCACTAATGTATTCTTTGACACAAGTTGTAATGCTATGCTATGAAGATGATGGTGCAACATTCTGAATATTTTTACGTAATAGAGAATGCAATACATGCCATGCCATTAGTAATGAAAGTTCATCTAAGAAAGAAAATCAAAGCTGTGTAGCAAGTTCATAACTGGGAGACCATTATGGAAATGTTAGGTGTGTTATATCATTCAAGTGGTTGTGAGAGAATAATGGAACATCAAAGGTGGTTCTTAACCATTTTTTGCTTCACTCCGAGGTATATATAATGCCATCATTGGTAATGGCATAGCGGCCTGACTTAAGGTGCACATAAGATCAAACAGAAATTTCAACTTATTTGTAGTTTAATATCTGTGTGACTTAAATTATTTAAAATATTCGCGCAATCACTTTTTAGTTGGAGTGTTGATTGGCATACTCTGATTTTTTATCCGCGCACTAATGTACAATCTTCAAAAGATGTACAATGGCTAAAAGTACAGTTTGGAGTGTGCAAATAAAAAATGGGAGTGTGCAAATCATTAGCCTTTTAGTTATGGCTCCACAATAGATCAAATATGCAATTGAGGGTACTCCTATTTGAAAACCTGATGTGTTGACGAATATAGGTATTATGAACAAACAGGCAAGTCTACTTGCATCTTTTTCTATATGAGAAAGGCAAAGTTCAGAATAAGAACTACTTAAACCATGGGAAATGCATAAACAAACAAGGGCTAAAAACTGAGGCATCAAAGAGAGCTATTCCCAAACAAACATTGATAGCCCTCATCTTTGCTATATCATGGGAGCTTACAATGCTCAACAACCATTATAAATTGAAATCAGTGGTTGTTGGTGAGACTAACAACCAGAATACTCAATCTAAACTCTAACTACGATGCCAAATGAAGCCTCTTTGAACAAGGCAACGGAAGTTTTATTTGAAAACCTGAAACAACAGTGTGCTTGCTTTCCACCTTAACTTTTGTAGTCTTTTGTGATGTCCGAAGACTTAAAGATAGGGCTATCAACTCCAACTCCCATTATATTCAGACCGTTGTCTACGTACATTACTGTCCCAGTGATGGCTGAAGCGAGTGGTGAAGCCAGAAAAGCAGCAGCATTTCCCACCTCCTCTGTTTATATACATTGATTTTCAGGATGTTAATGCAAAACTGACACACACATATAGCCACTCACAATCAAATAGAAGACGACTAAGACGGCAATATATGGGGGACCAGAAAGTCATCCGGAGCTTTTGTCAAAATTTTAGTACTATGTTGAAGTGACATTTTGACCTGTTTACTTATAAATGAGTTGCTTTTGTTTATATTTATCTCTAACTAGTCAGTAGGATCGAAAGTTCGCCAAAGTGTACTTTACTAGTAAAGTTAGGTCCTTAAATTATTCCAGTTTGTTTTGATAATAAAAATAAAGTTCCAGCGGGAGATTCACACTGACCTGCGAAAAGTTCTTTCTGCAGCGGTGCATTCTCAAATGAATAATCAATAAACATCTCAACAAGACCGGTCACCTTGGCAGCACGACTTTTTAGTGGTCCTGGGCCATTCTCAAGATAGATCAATACAGTATTATCTATCAATCAGTTTTGTAATAGTTTGTATAGGGTAAAACAGATGCAAAGTTATTGCAGTACCTGCAGATATAGTGTTAACTCTGATTCCATATTTTCTTCCAGTTTCAAACGCCAGCACCTGTGTGCATTAAACGAAAATTAGTCACAATTATTAGAAAGAAGTAAAACACCACTATGATGAAAGGTTCTTTACAAAAGCTTCCGATTAATAAAACTTTTGAAGTACTTGTGCTAGTATTTTCCGTAAAAAAGGAAACACTAACTTTTGTGTCACTCTCCAAAGCAGCCTTGGCTGAACTCATACCTCCACCATATCTGCATTAAAAAAGCGTAGTTAAATGTTGTGTAAAAAATGATTCCAGGCAAAACAAGCTTGAAATGTCAAATAAAAGTAACTACCCAGGAAAGACCCTTTCGGAAGCATTGAAGCTCAAAGAAATTGTAGCACCACCTGCAATAGTAATCAGACTCAGCTTTGATGACTAAACATTTTGTTTATGTTTTATTTTAACAGGTAAAATATAAAGAAGCTAAAAGTGAAACAGGTCCCCCAACAAGCCTTTGGTCATATTTGAGACACTACTTGTAAAAATTTAAAATATTGGACAAAGTGTTACTGGTCAAATTCTACCCGATTCGTCCTTAACGAAAAATAACCTTGCTTGACCTGTACTCAACCCACCACAACCCCACTGAAGATGAAGTATGCGATGAAAATGATACCAGGGTTCATCATCGGGACAAAATATTGGAGCAAAGATATGAAAGAATAGCTTGATGCTGAGATGGCCGCAAGATACCCATTTCTTGATGTGTCTGCGAGGCGTTTAGTAACCTGCAAACCATGCTTCATTAGCATCTCTAACACTGACCATTTTCCGTATTACTAACTTCGATTAGTGAGCATGGCGTGGAATTCTTCATTAAAAAATAACAAAAAATCCAAAGCATATACCTCAGGTCCATTGGCTAAGGAATGAACAAGGATGTCAATGCTACCAAAGTCCTCTTTCACAGATTCAGCTACTTCCTACAAAAACATAAACATTGAATAAGCTTTGTGACATACAAAACATTAATCAGTTAACTTTAATCATAATTAATGAGCTGGTACCTTAATGGTCCATTTTGAGGACCCTGCGTAGCGTTTATTAGATTTTACCTACATAATTAACCATAATAAGTATGGGTTATGTTGAACTATATTAATGAAAGTTTGAACTTACATCATCCGGAACATCTTCAGGAGTATCATAAACAGCATCTAACGGATAGACTTTAGTAATATTCATCAAAGATCCATCTGGCAACCTGAGAAACAGTTTCACTTGCTGGTTAGTTGATAAATCACCATATTGATCCCTAATAACTGGAAATAAATGGTTGAACATAGCCACACTTACACACGCGATTCATCAAACTTTCCTCTTCGAAGACTAGACTCGAATATGTTGAGTGCCTACAAAGGAAAAACATATCCGTACTTCAAATTTCGGCCCATTTACACATTAGAAGTAAGCCGATTTGTGTTGTGTTGGTTCGGGTCCCAGGCCTGCCCGTTTGGATGGTTTAACTCGGGGGTCGGATTTCAAGTGTGGTGCCTTTCTAAAAAAAATAAAATGCATACGACATTCTGAATCATTTTATTTAAAGATTAAAATTATCTTTATAGTTATATTATTTTTGTAACCCTAAGCAACATATAAATGAAAATAGTTTTAACAGGCCGACCCAAATTGTTTTGATGTTTACAAAATGTCAATCTGTATGCGCCCAAACCTGTTTTGACCCATGACCGACCCACTCATCTTGCCATGTTTAGTATTTAGTAGCAAATGATTAGGCATTGTGGCTAGGATGAGTAACATACTGGGACCCATGTGCCAACAAGAATCTCAGCACCAGCAGCCGCTAGGGATTTGGCTATTGCCCAACCATATCCGTTATCATCAGCTATACCAGCAATGAATGCCCTCTTTCCTGCACATGCCTCCCAAAGAAAATAATTTAGCAGGATTTTGACTGTTCTCTTTCAACACTATTAAATCATTTCCTAAATTATTTGAGCTTAAAAACAGTTATCAACAAGAGACATTAATATATAATCCACAGTGCTTCAAAAAACTAACCTCTAAGATCAACTGGTAGCCCTGGAAGGACTTTTGTGTTATTGGAATCGGACATAGCTTTTGTGGTCATCTTTCCAAATCTTGAAGGACTGGATTTCACATTTTGACATAATAATTGTGTAGAAGATATGTGACATGAGCTATTAAGTTTCGCACATGATGCCCTTCTAGCATCACTACCAAAAACTGCAATGCTTGACTTTGAAACTTCACGAAAAGAACCGTTAGAGGGTCTTGATATAGCAATGTGCATACACGTAGCAGTAGTTGTCATTTCAGTAATTCGACCACAAACCTGAAAATTATGAAAAACAAGCTTTTATATTCATAAATCACCATAAAAGAAGTTACGAAATTCACATAACTAAATCTGCGCGCATTATCTGGCTCAAAGCTAAAAGGCTTCACGACGTTTACGACAATATTAGGCAAACTTAGATAAATGTTAATAGTAATACAATCTACACAAATCAAATCAAAACTAGGATCAATGCAATATATATGAAACAAAGTAACATATTGAAGCTATGTACATTGATCAATGGAGTCAATTGAGTGTGGCTTACTGACTAACCTCTTCTTGAAAATTTTGAAAAATCTTTTAAACTCCTATGTAACCTTGTGCATGTATTTATATTATAGTAGGGGAACAGCCAAGTGTTGGCCCCCTAGTGTTCCCCATGACAATAACCTACAAAGTACTTTAATTTTGATATATCACTTTACCAAATACAAACTAACTATCTTGCACTATAAATACCACAAGCATCACACATATCTCATATGAGACTTGAACTCGCAACCACTTGGTTGGGTTACATTCTTACACGATACATGTACCGCCAGGCAACAAGCCTTTGATATTTTACTTTATATAGTAAACGTTTATAATCCTTTGCATAATTTGTTAGGGAAAAATTTGCAAAACTGTGACCCAAGATGACACTTGTTTCCAATTTGACTCAATTTTGTGTCATATTCGTAAAAATGGAATTTTTTTTGTTGAAATGACGAGGTCGTCCCCACTTTAAATGCTAATTATCACTTGTGTTATTACGAAATCTGACACTATCTTTCATACAAAAAAATACCACCAACGTCTTTTAATCTCATGTATATGTAAAATTATATAGTTTTTCATCAAGAATATTACATCAATAAACATATTTTTTGATCTCTTCAAGTTGATGTCGATTTTGCTTGTTTTTGAAGAAAATTTTTTTGAATTTTTAGGCAATGTATCATGAAATTCGCAATACATTCGTAAAAAAAAATTATCTTTGAATAAACCTCCTCCATCCTCCATCCTCCATCCTCCATTGAACCCTCAACTTCTTCCCACCCCTTCTATTTCGAAGTACTATATTAATCTTTGGTTAACAGAATAAATGCTTGTAAGTTATGCTTTGTGATTTGTATAAAATGAACTAAAGTCAGTACTATTTTTTGTTATTTCTTTTGTTATTTTTTGTGGATTAATTTGAGTGGATGTAACATTAGTGTTTCTTTTAGTCAGTGACTTGGTAAGATGAAGAGCATTTTTATACTGGTCCAAAGACATGTGTATTAGCAACGGTTTCATTGTCCATGAAATATATGCTGGTATTCTTTAAATCTTGTATAAAGCAACTTTGTATTTTACGGAGAGAAATGATTTGGGTGAGTAAGACAACAAATGTTTTAAAAACAGGTTTTCTAATTCACTCAGCTGAGCACCGGGTTACGATTCAACCACTTTAATCGGCAGTTCAATCGGGTTTTTCGCTTAAAACCGTCATTCAATCACCTCACCGGTTCACGTTTTAACCCGGGTTTTAAAACACTGCTTACGACTAATTTGATGACCAAAATATATGTCCACTATCTATTGGTCTTGGAAATGGTACTTATTTACTCACAGACCAATAAATGAATGACACGTGTTGTAGCCATGAAATTAGTGATATGTGTTAGTTATTCCAATAATCTCTCTTTACGAATAGAAGAAAATAGCTATTATGATTCACCAACAGTTTTGGTTCGTTTATGAACTCATTACTTAATTGAGACTGGTCCCTTCGTATCTATTGACCGGCCCCCTTTAATGACAAATCTTGACTCTGCCTATGAATTTAGGTTGATGATTATAGGTTTTGTTGGTAAACTATGTGCAGTATTCATTGTTATAGTAATGTTAAAGTTTAAAGAAAACATTGTGTTACTAGTAGCCTACACTAATGCATATTTTGATAAATTATTACGGTGATGCTAAGACCTAAGTAATAAAGAGGTTTATCATATTATCACTCACTTGGAACTAGGAGTGTCAATTTTCGACACGACACGATAAACAACACGAACTCAACACGAAGTTAAACATGTTTGGGTAAAAAACGGGTTAACCGGTCTAACCTGTTTAATAAACATGTCGTGTTTGGGTTGAGTAAGTATTAAACATGTCAACCCGTAAACCCGTTTAAGTATATAAGATCTTAAAATTAAAATATATAACCTGGTTTTTATGGTGGATGTGGATTAAATGTATTTTGTTATTTACTTAGTATGAGTGAATTATAATTTTATACCTTGGATATCATGAAAATTGACGCTTGTAATTCGTAAAATTGTCGATAGTTATTTGTATCTTATTCTTATCATATTTTAGATCCTTATATCATTTTTGCGCTTAAACTAGTTAAATCGACAAACCACTAACTTCATTCACCGCTGACCTATTTACTTAAATGGGTTAAACGGGTCACAAATGGGTTACACGTGTTATGCAGTCTCCGTTAGGTTGAGTTTCTGACACGATTAATAAATGGGTCGTGTTTGGGTAAAGGCTATAATAACCCGCCAACACGCGAACCTCGAATAGGTTAACACGAACACGACACGATTGCCACCCCTACTTGGAACTCCATTATAACTTGTTACCAGGGTTCTCAACCATAAGGCCACTAAAATAGAGGTGCACATCGTAACTCGTTAACCGAACCGAACCGAACCAGGAAACAAACTAAAAAACCGGACCGGTCAAAACCAGTTTTGACCCAAACCGGTTTGGTTTTTCTACAAACCGCCGGTTTGGAACCGGTTTGTGATTTTAAAAAATGGATCGGTTAGGGGACCCGTTTTTAATAACCGGTTAGTCGAACCGGTTTGGTTAACCGGTTTCAAACCGGTTTGGAGTGGGGTTTATGGTTTTTTTGAAATTTCAAATTTTGAAATTTAAACTTGAGAGGGAAGGCGGAAGGAGCGTGAGGGGGGAGGGGATGTTTAATTTTTTGGCCTCGCAATTTACCATTTTGCCATTGTATGTTTAGTATAAATAGAGCGGTCGTGTTTTTGTTTATTCACAACTTTCATACAAGCAAAATACACTCTAAAAAATCCAAACCGAAAGTATTTCACTAATGGCAAGTTCAAACACCACCGAAGCTGGTTCAACAAGTGCACCGACAATTGTTAAAACTTTACAATGCGACCGTGTACACGATCCTAGGGCTAACTTCAACTACTTCCTAATGTCGGATGGCAAGAAAAATGCTCAATGTAAGCATTGCTTGAGTATAATGTCTGCCGGTTCCAACTCGACGTTGATGGCTCATATCAACATGAAGTATTGCAAGGCACTCAAAACGGTTTCGGAAGCAGTCAATCGTCTATGGGTCGGGACGGGAGTATTTTTTTATACGATCATGAAGTAGTTCTTCATAAATTTGCCGGTTTGGTGACGAGGTTTGTCGTTCAACCATTTCGACGACCCTTTGACGACGACGGTGTTTCAGAATCATGTCCAACCAATGTATAATCATGTAAGTCGTATGACTCTAAAACGCGATGCTATGAAAATGTGGATAACGGCCAAACAAGAATTAAAGATTTTTTTTTTTTTTTTTTTTTTTTTTTTTTTTAATGCTTGTGTTAATTTAACAACAAATGTTTGATCCGCTCCTCATAATTTGCCATTTTCATACATTTGTTTTACCGCACATTGGGTTGATCCCGAAAGTTGGCAAATGATGAAGCGAGTCATTGCATTTGAAAATTTTCTGGTTCCTCACACGGGAATTGCTTTATTCAAAGTGTTGAGAAAAGTGTTCGTCAAATATCACTTGTCAGATATTTTTTTTTCAATTACGTTGGATAATGCTAGTAATAACACAAATGCAATGGGTAAACTGAAAATGGAATACGAGCCACCCTTAAATGGCGATTTTTATCATACTCGATGTGTTGCACACATCATTAACTTGGCTGTGCAAGTGGGATTAGTGGAACCCATAATGCTTCAAATGAAAGAAAGTTTTAGAAAAATGTTAGCCGATGTTTTTATACAGGGTATTAGAAGATATAATAACTACATTCGGATGTGTATTGATGCAGGAAAAGTCTAGAGGTGGCAAAATGTGCCCAAAAGCAAAAAGACGGGCTAAATGGGCACATTTTTAAAAGATTTGGGCACATTTAGCCCCCTCCTTTTTTTGAAATTGGCACATATAGCCCATTGAAAACTTAAATGGGCACCAACGGGCACATTTTGTTTTTCTCAATTGTAGAACATTACGACCGTTTTAAAGAATTTTTTTTATATAATATATTTAAGTTTTATAATATAAATAAGATATTACGTTTAAGGAATTTATTTCGTCGTTTTAGGTATTTTATTAAGCGATTTGTAAAACATGTGCCCGTTTGGCCGTGCCCGCTTAGCCCGTGTCCGTTTAAGCCCGTGCCCATTCTAGCCTGCACTGTTTTAGCCCGTGCCGTGCCCGCCCGGCCCGCCTGCTTTGCCACCTCTAGGAAAACCTTATTTATCACCTAATTTTGATATTGAAACAAGATGGAATTCCACTTATCTTATTTTCCTAAGTGGTATAAAACAAAAGGTGAGTTTACAATATTTTCATGACAAATTGTCAAAAAAGGGTAAGTGTGCTCCATTTTCGGTCGACCATTGGGATACTATTGAAAAACTAACCCGATTACTTGAAGTTTTTTCAACGCCACAAAAAAATTATCGGGAGTTTATTATCCAACATCTCATTTGGTACTCGAGCAACTATACTTAATGTGTTCAAGTATGGCCTCATTTGAATTAAATGGTGGTATATATACACATATGATTTCACCAATGAAAGAAAAGCTTAAGAAATATTTTGAAAGTTGCCACCAATATTTACTTGTGAGGCCGCATTAAATCCATGTTATAATGTAAGCGGGGTAGAGTTACTTATCGACTCGATTACAATTGATTTGGGTTGTTTGCGACTAACGTGAACTTTGGTGATGATGCAAAAGTGTCTTTTAACAATTCTTTTGAAGGTTTATGGGAATATTATTTTGAAAAATATGGTAACCCAACTCCTTCAGTGAGTGCGACTTCTTCATCATCGAGGTCGCATAGAAGGAATCCGATACAAGGCTTGCTACAAAAGTTAAGAGAAAATCTCAACAAACGGCAAAAGGGTGACCATTTCACGAACAATGAATATGCAAGATATACCACAACCGATTTTATCTCACATATTCCGCCTGAACAAGTTAAAAACTTTGATGTTTTGGCGTTTTGAAAAGCAAAGGAAACAATGTTTCCCGTTCTATCCCGAATGGCTCGAGATCTACTAAGTGTACAAGCTACTTCGGTAGCTTCTGAACCGCTTTTTCAACAAGTGGAAGGGTGTTATCAAACAGAAGAATAATGGCTCGAGATCTACTACTGTTCACTTTTTTCATCACTAAAGGTCCCTTTAACTAAATGCCATCAGTCAACATCCGTTAAGTTCCCCATGTGCCTTGCACATGAGGGTATTTTATGACTCACTTCTATTCTTCATCTTCACTCACCACCACCAATCATTACAACCATCCACCATCACCCACCATTACAACCATCTACCACCCCCACCACAAAGAATTAAAACAACAGAACGAAATTAGTTCTTAGAATTTATGTAACTCTGTTTAACTATCATTTTATTAACGCAAAGGTGACATCTCTTTGTTGAGGTAAAAAGTTGTAATTACCCTAACAAGCTAATCCTTCGGTAAATCCTTCGGTCAAGCCCTCCGGATTAGGTACCTTCGGATCTGTAAACACAAAGACAACACGCGTTAGCCTCGCCCAGGGTTTTATCCCTAGACCCAGCTCCGACGTGAGAATGAGTATGATAATATGTCAGAGTAAAGTATAATGAAATGGGATTAGAAATCAGTTACCCTTGAGTGTTGTAGCTTGGATCCTTTTATAGGAGAGGAATTTTTGTCCTCACCCGAAGGTCACGTGGGCAATAGTGACTCTTTCGGGCGGGAGTTGACTTTACTCTATTTGGATTCCGTCTGGAAAGGGTCAGTGGTTCTGACCAAGATTCCTTTCCTCATATACATGATGATGTCAGGAATCTGTTATGCCGAGGGTTACGCCTAACCCTCCGGTGTATGTTGATCTAGTTGCGTTTGGTCTAAGTTGACTGGAGTGCTTTATCCGGAAGATTGTATGTTGTGCCGGACGGTTTTTTATTAGGACCGGAGAGTTAGGTTCCTCGGCATTTTACTAATGTGCCGGGGAGTTTATATGTTGGGACATACGCAACATGTCCCCCCCAGTATCATGTTAATGGATGCATTCATTATATGATATTGGGAGTATAAGGTGATCCTCGGCGAGTATTTCCCTGATTGTTCTTCTTTCTTCTCTAGAAAACTTTTTTTTTTTTTTTTTTTTTTTTTTTTTGCGCGGTTATGATACGTCGCCAGGATACGTGGCAGTGTGATGCCTCGATGTTAGGGCACGTGGCAACGGGCATATGCTGTGTGGTGAGGATAGTGCCACGTCATCTCTGACACGACAGGACGCCTCAGCTACCTCCCTTTTTCGCTTATAAATACGCTCGTTGGTCTCATTTTTACCACCGTAAATTTTTATTCACACGCCTCCTCTGCGTTATTTGGCCGGACGATTTTGTTTGCTCTTCGTCTTCTACCCAGGTACTATTCTAGTTTTCCTTCTTTAGCTTTTAAGGTGTGATCATTCCCTTCCGGCCTAAATGTCAGAACCGTCCGGCTCTTCATCTGCTAGGGGATCTAGGACAGTTTCCGAGGGTCCATCAAATCCAAAACCTAAATTTGACTTAGATAAATATACCTCGATTATGACTGCCGAATCGTTAAAATGGGCCGTGAAGGAATTTGGGATACCCTCCGATCTTCATCCGAGGCTTCCGCCGGATGGTTTTACGATGGGGCAACTAGGAGATGACGCCATAGGATTGTACTTAGAATATTTTATTGAAGGTGGGGTTTCCGTCCCGTTTTCTAGTTTTCTTTTAGACGTTCTTCATTATTATAAAGTTCATATATCTCAGTTAGTACCGATAGGTTTACATAGGGTTACACTCTTTGAGGTATATAGCCGTAGCCTTCATATTACTCCCACGACTTCTTTGTTTCGAGCCTTCTATAAGTTGCATAAGCAAGGGCACTGGTTTACTTTCGCTAAGCGGGATGGTAAGCAGCGCAAAGTTTGTTTTCAAGAGATTTTGTCTTCACTGAAGGGTTGGAAAAGGCAATTCTTTTTAATTGATCGCCGGGCTGTACCTTTTGCTATGCCGTGGAGGCATCCGGATTCAGATGTCTCTGATCCTTTTCCTACCGGGGAATTTTCCATGCCTCAGCGGATCTCTTCGTCCGCTAATGTTATAGACTTGATAAAATTCACGGCTTTTTGTATGCCGTGGGGTTGTCTCGCCAAATGGAAGTATCCGGTTATCGGGCACTCAAGGATGCCGAGGGAATGGTACTTGGCAGTATTTTTCTTTCTTAGTTTAAGATTTTGTGTTTTCTTGTTACTAACGCTTTCATATGCTTTGCGCCTTTAACTATGTCCGACTATCTCATCGCCGAACTTCCGTAGTGGGGCGCTATGTCCCGAGGGGATAAGTATCAGGAGGGACAGGCTCATTTGATGCATGTTACCATTTCGAGTCCGGCCGGCACTAAGGTTCCGCCAAAGACTGAGGCTATGAAAAGGGTCGAGGTGGCTGACCCAAGGGTTTTGGAGGCAAAGGATAAGAAGAAAAAGGCTGCTGAGGCGAAAGCTCAGGGTTATAAGCCGCGCAAATGTCAAGTTGGGGAAGGCGGCTCTGGGCAACCGAAGCGCCGGAAGAAAAGCCCCACCCCTGTGGTCAATTTGGATTCCCTCACGAATCCCACGCCGGTGAATACCGTTCCGCCGGAGGGTCAACAGCTGAACGATCCACCTTCCGTCGAGAAGGAGCATTTGGAGGGTCACTCCAGCAACAAGTTAGAGAATGCCGACGCTGGTGTTGACTTGGCCGTTGGGGTGGGTCCCCAAGATCAGAACCCAGATCCGAAGGATCATAATGCTGAGGTTTCTCAATTTGTTGAACAGCCTGCTCCAAACGAAGACGGTGAGTTGGTCTCCTTCTTTTCCGAATCGCTTTTTCTTGTTGCTATTTATTCATGTGTGCTTATCATTTATTTTGTAATATTTGTAGCGGCTTCTCCTCCTTTGCGTCGCGAAGGTAAGGGTGCCGACGAAGAGGAAGGCGCTTCGTCCAGCGCTACCTATGTGCCGGGGTGGTCGATAAAAAAGGATGAGCGGGTTAAGGGGTACGAGAAGTACAGAGATCTGATGGTTCATTTGCCTCCCCCTGCTGAAGAGGAGTATATGCAAACCTTATCGGACACCGAGGCGGCCCAGAGGTCATGGGCTATTCTGGCCCGGGGTTCTCTCGCTTTTGTGGATTTACTTGTCCGTTTTAAGAGCCTCGATCTGGACCATAGGGAATTGGCCGAGGAGCATAGTGGTTGTGAGAAGCGGCTAAAGATAACTTCGCCTTTTTGGATAAAACTTTGGGGGAATTGAAGACGGCGAGGGATGAGCTCGGAGAGGTTTCTGCCCGGGAAGAGGCTTTGAAGAAACAGGTGCGTACTTTGGAGGTCGAGAAAGTTGAATGGTCTAAGTTATCCCAAGCTCAGAGCGAAAAGATATCCGGTTTGGAGAAGGAATTGATGGAGACAAAGGGGGCTCTGAAGAACGAGGAAGAAGAGAACGCTGCTCTGTTGAAGCAACGTCAGGACTTAGCCGTGGCGGCAGGGAATCTCGAGATCGAACGGTCACATCTTGTTAGGGACTTCATTCCTGCTTTTGTCACTCGTCTTCATGGAAGCCATGAGTATAAGGCTTCATTGGCTGCGCCCTTTAGTCTGAGCGGGATGGCTGGGTGGATAGATGGCGTGTCGATTGGTCGTTCGGCGGAGGAGGTGGAAAAGATATTGGCCGACACGGAGGATTTAGACGTGGATGCTCCCAATAAATATTTGGCTATGTATGATGAGCTTTTTGTCAAGGAGTACCCTTATGTCGCCAAGGTTCGAAATGCCTGCCACCGTCCATTTGATTTCATTTCGGCCTTGATGCCCGATTCTGCGCCGGAGCGTGCCGTTGATGAAGAGGTTAGGGACAAGGGAAACGACGGAGAGACCAGTGTTCCTCCTAAGTGAAGTTTAATTAATTTTTCTTTTGGACAACTCTTTTGTAATGGCGATTCTGCCGAACACTTTTATTTATCGAAACTTGTAATGTTTAAGGGAATTTGTTTTAGGAATTTTTATTTGTTTAATGAAATTGTTAGTAGTCGTTCTTCTTATATCTTAGTGTGCATTTTTTTTTTGCTTGACTGTCCAATGAAATCGTTAGTCGTTCTTCGGTAGTTCCGTTAAGGCATAAATCGTTCCGTGTATCCCTTTGGTATATGGCAATCTCTTTTGGATATGAACCATTTAATATGTTGCCTGGGCAACCCTTTTTGGGTATAAACCGTTCGGCCTTTTCCTGGCAATCCTTTTTGGATATGAACCATTTAGTATGTTGCCTGGGCAACCCTTTTTGGGTATAAACCGTTCGGCATTTTCCTGGCAATCCTTTTTGGATATGAACCATTTAGTATGTTGCCTGGGCAACCCTTTTTGGGTATAAACCGTTCGGCATTTTCCTGGCAATCCTTTTTGGATATGAACCATTTAGTATGTTGCCTGGGCAACCCTTTTTGGGTATAAACCGTTCGGCATTTTCCTGGCAATCCTTTTTGGATATGAACCATTTAGTATGTTGCCTAGGCAACCCTTTTTGGGTATAAACCGTTCGGCATTTTCCTGGCAATCCTTTTTGGATATGAACCATTTAGTATGTTGCCTGGGCAACCCTTTTTGGGTATAGACCGTTTGGCATTTTCATGGCAATCCTTTTTGGATATAAACCATCTTTGAACACTGATCACTTTTCCCCGGAGGTCGCGAGCCTATCGGGGAGATCACTTACTAATTATGTTTAGAAAACAAGACGTGCGGAAAATTGCCCTTCCGATATCCAGGGGCTAATCATTTCATTAGTAATATATGTCAACAATTGCCTCGCGGGCTTTACGGTTACAATGATTTTCCTACAAGAAGCACTTTCTTAAGTTCATCGCGTTCCAAGTGCGGGGGACTTCTTTTCCTTCGGCCGTCTGTAGCTTGTATGAACCGTTATCGTATGCCTCTATTACCTGGTACGGGCCCTCCCAGTTGGGTCCCATCTTCCCTAAATCTTCTTGTCTACTGGCCTCATTCTTTCTGTAGACGAAGTCTCCTACTATGAGTTTTTCGCCTTTAACCCTTCGATTGTAATACTGCTCCACCTTCTTCTTGTACCTGGCTTCTTCAACGGCCGCTGAGTCCCTTCTTTCCTCCAATAGATCCAGGTTTAAACGCCTCTCCTCTTCGCTTCCTTCTTTGGTCATCATCATTGTTCGGAATGTAGGCATGCCAATTTCATGAGGATCACGACTTCGCTCAGATGTCAAACCGAACGGTGTTTCACCGTTGCTTGTCTTCAGGATGTCCGATGAGCCCACAAAACGCTTGGTAGCTCATCAACCCATCCGGACCTACTTTTGCCCACCTTGTCTTGAAGCCGTGCATTAAACTTTTGTTTGCTCGTTCTACCAGACCATTGGCTTGAGGATGTGCTACGACAGTATTTATCTGTTTGATGTTTAGTTTTTTGCACCATCGTTTGAAGGGATCGTGGATGAAGTTGCTGCCGTTGTCAGTTACAATTATGTGCGGCAAGCCGAAGCGACAAACGATGTTATCCCATACAAACTTTATGACTTCTTTTCCTGTGGTCTTTGCCAGGGGCTTGGCCTCCATCCATTTTGTAAAGTAGTCGATGGCCACGATGACATATTTTACTTTCCCGGGCGCTTCAGGGAGGGGACCAAGCACATCCATTCCCCATTGGAAAAACGGCCAAGGAGACATGATGGAAGTCATAAGAGTCTTTGGTAACTTGGGAACCGGGGAGTGTATTTGGCAGGACTCACATTTCTGGATGACCTCTCTGGAGTCCCTGTGCATGGTTGGCCAGTAGTATCCCTGCCTGATTAGTTTAGCCACCACAGATCTTGGGCCGGAGTGCATGCCACATGCCCCTTCGTGCACTTCCCTTATTACGTAATTGGCCTGTAATGGACCTACGCACCTCAACATTGGACCTAAATATGACTTCTTGAATAGCACCCCGTCCTCCATTGTATAATGGGTTATCTTCATCCGCAGGGTTCTTGCTTCATTTTCATCATTCGGCCATTTTCCTTCGGTAATGCACCGGATGATCGGGGACATCCAGTTTTCCTCCTCTTCTTCCACTATTGCTCCGATAACCTTCTCTTCCGTCGATGGTGTCTCCAGTACTTCTACAAGTATTTCCTTGGTCAAATGGTCAAATGCGACGGATGCCAACTTGCTTAATACATCGGCCTTCTGGTTCTGTGCCCTGGGGATATTTTGTATTATGAACCGTTTGAAACAACCGATGTATTCTTTTGCCTTAGCTAAATATCTCGCCATGCTTTCCTTGTAAGTGGTGAACTCTCCATTGATTTGGCTTGACACCAGGTTGGAGTCTACCTTAGCACTTAGCACTTAGCACTTGGATCTTCATGTCCTTTGCTATCCTTAGTCCGGCCAGCAATGCCTCGTATTCTGCCTCGTTATTTGTGCTGGGGAAATTAAGTCGAAGAGCGTAAGTATACTCTGTTTGTTCAGGACTTATCAGCACCAACCCTGCTCCGGAGCCTTTTTTGTTAGATGCTCCGTCTGTGAACAGTGTCCATTCCCCTTCCTCTGTTGTAGAGATGTTGCATACTTCTTTGCTTTTCCCTTCTCTCCCTACTTTGCTGACCGGTATCTCATTTATGAAATCTGCCAGGACCTGGCCCTTGACGGCATTTCTGGGGATGTAAGTAATCTTGTATGCTCCCAACTCTACCGCATATTTCATCAGTTTTCCTGAAGATTCAGGTTTGCTCAATACGTCACGAATGGGTTGGTCCGTGATCACCTTGATGTGATGTGCTTCGAAATACCTCCGGAGTCTTCTAGAGCAGTGCCGTAGGGCCAAAGCCAATTTCTCCAGAGGAGCATAGTTTCGCTCAGCGTCGTGGAGTGTTCTGCTGACATAGTGTACCGGCATTTGTTTACCCCTTCTTTCTACCATCAGTACAACGCTTATGGCTTTTTCGGCCGCCGCTAGATACACAAAAAGATCCTCCCCTGCTACCGGGGCTGTTAGATTGGGTAGCTCTAAGATTACACTCTTCATCTTCTGAAATGCCTCTTCGGCCTCCTCGCTCCACCTGTACTCCTTTTGGTTGTCTTTCGTGACACTTTTTAAAGTGTTGAAGAAAGGCAAAGCTTTTTCGGCTGATCGAGATAGGAATTTGTTCATGGCTGCCAGCTTCCCGCTGAGACTTTGCATTTCCTTAAGTGTTCGGGCGATTGCATATCGGCTATCGCCTTCTTTTCTTCGGTTGGCTCTTATTCCTTCGGATGTTACTACATAACCGAGGAATTTTCCTTCTTCTACTCCAAAAGAGCACTTTTTAGGGTTGAGCTTCATATTGATCCTTCGGAGGTTGTCGAACGTTTCTGCCATGTCCGCCAACAATTCTACTTCACTCCTGCTTTTGATCACTATATCGTCGACGTACACTTCCAAATTCCCGCCAATTTGCTCCTTAAAGCTTGAATCCACCGCCTTTGGTACGTTGTCCCGACATTCCTTAAACCGAAAGGCATTTTTGTGTAGCAAAGGTTCCGTGTTCTGTAGAAGGTCGCTTTCTTTCGTCCTCTTTGGCCATCCGACTTGGTGGTACCCTTGTATGCATCCGTAAAACACTTGTACTTGTAACCCATTACGATTCTATTTTCCAGTCGATTTATGGGAGTGGGTAGTAGTCCTTCGGGCACGAAGCATTGATGCTTTTGAAATCCATGCACATTCTCCATGATCCGTCCGGTTTCTTTACCAATACTGGGTTGGAGATCCATGTAGGATATTTCACTGCCCGGACAATTCCTGCTTTCAGCCTTTCTTCCACTTCGGTGTTGATTGCTTGATTCTTTTCGGCCGAGAAGGTCCTCTTTTTCTGAGCTATTGGTTTGTCATTCACGTTGACATTCAGTTTGTGCTCTATGACTCGACGGGGGACTCCTGTCATGTCCGCCGGTTGCCACGCGAATACATCCTTGTTGTTTTTCAGTAGTTCTACCAACTGCCTCTTGCATTCTTTGGAAAAGTTGCCCCCGATGGTAATCATTTGCTCAGGGAATCGGGGGTTTATCATTACTTCTTCTGTTTTGTTGTCGGCCCCTTTCTCTTCCGAAGGGCATTCTTTATCCCTGCTTTCCAGCCCTTTTGTCATGAAGTGTTTTTCTAACCTCCTACATTCTGAGATGATTATTGATCTGGTAACCAAGGTTGCCACTCCCCTTGGTGTTTGGAATTTTATCATGGAGTGGATGGTTGAGGATCGCCTCAATTCTCTAATACCGATCGTCCTGTGATAATGTTATACGGGAGGGGATCTTATTACCGCAAACGCCATTGTGGTTCGCGATATAGGCCATCGCTTCCGAAACAAACGCTTAGGTTTATTTTCCGAGGGCTTTATTGCTTCGCCGAGAATCCTACTAGAGGCGTGTTCGCTTCTCTTAGCTTCGCTTTGATTTACGGGCATAGGTTTTGAAAAAGTGTTCAGACATTACCTCCACAAATGCCCCGGTCAACATAAACCCTCCTCACAAGTATATCCTTCCACATCCGCTTCGATTATCGCGGCTCTCGAAACGCCTCCGGCACAATGGACGGAATGCTATAGGGACGCTCATCCAATCCTCCTCTCATTGCTTGTCTTCCTTTTCTATCGCTTCCTCTCGGGATACCATGTTTATTACCCTTCCTCTCGGGCCGATTATCTCTCGGGGGGTTTCTTCCCTTTGCTTCACTTCCTTTAACAAATGATCCAATTTGCCCGTCTCCAAGGCTACTCTTATTTGTTCTTTGAGTTGGTAGCAATCATTGGTGAGGTGACCTTTTTCACCATGATAATCACAGAACTTATCTAAATTTTCTCTCCTTGGTGCTCCCCTCAACGGTGCGGGTGGTGGTAACTTCAGTTGGAGTTCCGTTGCCAGAATTTCTTTGGGTGCTTTTGAGAGAAGGTTCAAGTCAAGGGGGCGAGTATCATTCTTGTAATGGTTCCTCCGATAATCACTTCGGTGATCGCTTCTGTAGTTGTCAGTCCTTGTCGGGTAGTAGGGATTGTATTGGCTTCGGGATTTTTGTTCCGCTCTTCGGTCTCCTCTTCGCTTGTCGGGGGTTCACCATTCGGTGGTTCGATCCGGCCGACTTCACTGTATGACTTGCGGTTCCATTCCCTTTAGGGAGTTCCGTGGTGTTGTAGGCTTCTTCCGAACGCATAAAATCGCTCACCCTCTTCATCATTTCCGTGATCGTTTTGGGATTCTGTCGAGAATCGCTTTACCAATTCCGGCATTTGCTTCCGCAGTGAATGAGGATATCTCGCATTATTTCGCACACCGGGATGTAGCCGGCTTCGCTTGGTCCATCTTTCTTTGAACTCTAACAGGGTTTCATGAGCCTTCCGCACGATCTTTGTGAGTTCCATCGGATCTTTTAGACACTTCCTCCTGAGCGCGAACCTTTCTAGGAAGCTTTCTCTGAGCTCCTCCCACCGCAATATTGCCATTGGGTAGCCGCTCGAACCATCCGCTTGCTGGACCGTCCAAAGTTTGTTGGAACATCCAGCACCATACCGGCATCAGCCAACCGCCATGATTTGCTGCCCCGGAGAAACGAGTAACGTGGTCATCCGGGTCTGAAGATCCGTTGTAGAGCTTTATGTTCTTAGGCAGCTCGTGTCTTGGTCCGGTGAATTCCACTATACGTCGCGTGAATGGGGATCTGGGGGCATCTTTGTATGGTTTGTGCCGATCTTCCACGACCTGTTTTCCTTTCAGATCTTTTTCCTTTTCTACTCGGGCGGGTCCTTCGACTTCATCTCCAAAGTCTATCCGTATGGGTTGCAACGGGCTCTTTCCTTGGGTGTTATGCTGTTGTATCAGGGCTTTTAGCGACGATATGTGGTTTAGTATTTGTTCTTCTAAGTTAGGTGGGTTGCCTCCCATGGCGGTGTTTCCGTGGAGGTACCCGGGTGTTTTGTGGTAGGACCCGCCATTTTCTAGTGTTGGTAGTTAGAATAGCGGTCCCACGGATGGCGCCAATTTGTTGAGGTAAAAAGTTGTAATTACCCTAACAAGCTAATCCTTCGGTAAATCCTTCGGTCAAGCCCTCCGGATTAGGTACCTTCGGATCTGTAAACACAAAGACAACACGCGTTAGCCTCGCCCAGGGTTTTATCCCTAGACCTAGCTCCGGCGTGAGAATGAGTATGATAATGTGTCAGAGTAAAGTATAATGAAATGGGATTAGAAATCGTTACCCTTGAGTGTTGTAGCTTGGATCCTTTATAGAGAGGAATTTTGTCCTCACCCAAGGTCACGCGGCGATAGTGACTCTTTCGGGCGGAGTCGACTTTACTCTATTTGATTCCGTCTCGAAAGGGTCAAGTGGTTCACCAAGATTCCTTTCCTCATATACATGATGATGTCGAATCATATGCCGAGGGTTACGCCTAACCTCCGCAGTATGTTGATCTAGTTGCGTTTGGTCTAAGTTGACTGGAGTGCTTTATCCTGAAGATTGTATGTTGTGCCGGGCGGTTTTTTATTAGGACCGGAGAGTTAGGTTCCTCGGCATTTTACTAATGTGCCGGGGAGTTTATATGTTGGGACATACGCCAACACTCTTGACACGCAATAGAACTTCAGATACTTCACACTTCCATTTTCGTTCAACATATGCCATATGGATTTGGCCATAACTTAGGTGAAGGAGAAATTTGGCAATATGGATTTAACTTATAAGCATTAACTTAACATTAATAGTGCTATGTACCAAGTTAATTCAAGACAAGAGAAGCTGTGAAAAACTATACAAATATCTTTTAAAACAGTTTAATTTTCATACAAACAACCTTCCCACGTTTCTTATTCACAACATCTGACTATCACTTTAAAACTGATAACATGTTTTGAGTTCAGTTACAATACAAGAAGAAGAAAATAGATTCTCAACACAAAGTTGAGAGAATACCAAATAAACACAAGCATAAACTTTTGAGAGAGAAATGATGAAAATAGATAAGATACAAATGAGAGAAAAGACTTTATATAGTCTTGACAACTAGGCATCGAGTGTCTTTGCTTTTCCACATACATCGTAAGTCTTTCACCGCTATATTTAGACCCCGCAATCACAAAAGAAACATAAGCACTATCTAAAGAATATAACAAAATTACCTTTTGTAACATATTGGATTTCACAAACACATCAAAAATAAATATCATAACATAAGTAGGCGATGGATGAAGTTTTAGAGAGAGAATATTCGTAGAGAGATAATTGGGAACTTGATGAAACAAAGAAAATGGTATTGAACAAAGCCCAACCCTCTACCTTGGGAGGTAGAGGGTATTTATAGTTTCTTACAAGACACGCCCCTACGGGTCGTGGATCGTGCATACAGCTGGTAAAGACCGTCTGTCCTCCACGGTGTTACTTAACTAACTACTTATTAACATAACTTGACTATGACTACGAGCTTAACGAATACATATACTTGAGGTGACCGACACTTTAACTAATGGATTTTCTAAATCCTAACAATCTCCCCTGTGGAGGTCACCTCAATTTACATTGAATACAAACAGATATTACATTTTGATTGTTCTTGGATTCTTGATTAAGTTCTTTGCTCTGTAGCCCGTAGTCTTTGATTCTTCATGTTTTGCATGTTTGGTTAATCCAAGTGGAGGTCTTTAACTGATCCACGTGAGGATGAGTTTTGAGCCAGCTTTGAGATCATCAACTACCGTAAATCTCTGACTCTTCCTTTGTGTTGTTGACATTATGTGATGTTGTGACATTTGGACCGACATGCTCACATTTTGGATCATGATATCTTCTCATCAGAGTAGCGGAAGCATTGTTGATTCATGATATTTGCAGCAGCGTAGCAGAAGCATGGAGTGAAAATATCAGAGTCGTTGATGAAGTTATGCACTTATCATGAATTCTTTAGATATGAATGTGATGTGTGAGCATGCGGCTATGGATAGACTTCTCAATTCGATCACCGCAAACGCTGGGTGTACCGCACACAACAATTAGCAATAAAGCGCACGAAAGTGTCTTTGATCACTTTCGTTGAATCGAGGTACACGCCCACGGTTTCCCGCTGATCAAGACAAGTATCGCCTGTGATCGTGTATAATTCAAGAATCTCCTTGACAGGGTTTCGCAATGCTTCTAGTTGTTCTCAAACCGAACGCCTCAAAGAAGACAACACGGAGTGAGTGAACCAAAGAAATTGAGATTCACCGATTGATGAAAAGTGATTTGAAAACAATCGTATTGCTTAATATAAAGTGTTTTGCAATACAACGAAGGTTTTAAGGAAAATCAATTATCAATCATAAACACCTTTTATTTTGAAATATTAATACACAATGATGTGCTAGAGAAAAGAATTTTAAGCACAACGACCGGTTTTTCAAAGGTATCCGTCAATCCATTTCTCGACCAAGGTTGATTCAATAATGAATCGCCCCATCGTTTCAATCCAGCTTGTCACAAGTTTGATCTATTGATAGATCTCACATGTCACCTACCAAGAGCTTGTTTGATGTTGGCTCTAGAAGGTTTTCCATCTTCATTGTGAATATGTGAACATATCACTCGATGTTCCGCAATACCACAAGGATAATGCGAGGACTCTTAAGATATATTCTCACTTTCCACATTGTGTGAAACAGTGAGTCTTCATTGATTGTGTCCTAGTGAGATTTATTGATGATCTCGTGGCTCTAGACTCAATAGTGCACATTTGGTTCCTATGCCGAGACTAGGAGAGGGTCTCCTTCTTCAATATCAACAATCTCTAAGAGAAAGTCGATAGATAATGTAGGTTCCCGTGAGAATGAAACAAGTCCTTTAAGAGGAACTTGAGTAGCTTGGGAAGTTGTAGTGCAATGCGCCATCGGGTCCATGACGCCTTGTCTTCAATACCGGTGTTACCTAGGTAACCACCAAGAGCATATGAATTGAACCCGGTTTCGCCCTAAGGTTGAAATAATGGAGGGCTATTTCTTTTCACCCTTTCTCATTCATTTCTTTTTCATTCTTCAACCCTTCAAGCTTACCAAAATTTCATAACTAGAACCTTGTTGGGTTTGTTCCAGCTTCTAGCTCTATCTCATCCGCACTCTTCCCATTTCTCACTTTTCTCCTTTTTCCATCATACCTAAGGACTTCTACACTATCTAGTGGATTGTCCTCGGTAGATCCCTCCGCTCAAGGGATCGTGGGAACGAATACCTAACCTAACCATCCTTATATCTCCATGCATAAAATAAATTTGGTCGGTCTTTTGGTATTGTTCTTCCGCCATTGAAACCAATTGAAAACCATTTGAATAATCAATCCAGTACTTGTGATATATGATCAAAGCATTTTGTACCGAATTGTTTTTGATATTTCGTAAAAGCTCCCTCAACATGTGCATCGTATGTTTGAAATTGCTTTGGCACATGGAGGCAAGAGGACTTGAAAATCTCGATTGAGAATGAAGAATTCACTTTTTGATCAACATTTTCTAAAAATATCGACATCACTTTCCGATCAAAATTAGTATTTTAAATACTTTGTTAAAGATATTTTGGGAAAGGATGTGGTTTTCTAAAAGTTGCTCCCCTCAATATGTGCATCGAGATTCAAAGTGTTTTGCACATATTAGAGAGAACCCGCACTTAGAGACAAATCAATCACGCTTTCAATCCTTTTGGTTTGATATAGATGCTCCCTTAACATGTGCATGGAAAATTTGAAATCATTTGGCACATGTAGGAGGAGAGCTTGTTATAATATTTCTAAACCATTTATCGAATTATCGCTTTATATCCAATTTAAATCACAAATTCTCCCCGATCACAATTTTCAAATCCATTGAGATTTGTGATCTCTATTGATTTAAATTAATTTTGAAAACTTTGGAGGAGAATTGTGACTTGCTTTTGAAAACATTTTAACCGATAAGGATCGATTTTGAGACTTTAAACTCCAGTGTTCAAGCATGCTTAAGTATCTTATGAAAACATAACATTAGCCAAGGTCTTGAACCAATTGTATAAGACATTGCAATTGTTTGACAAATAACCTTTTTGATTTAATTGAAATCATTCTCCCCCTCAATCAATGACATAAGTTGTTGATTGAGAGATAGAGATTTTGACAAGAGACAAGTCCAGATGATTTTCAAAAATTGAGTCCGAGTTATTTTTTCAAAGCTATTTAGTTTTCATTAGATGACAAATATTTTTCAGAAGAATTTATAGAAGGAAAAATATTTGTGAAGGAAACATTTGTATTTTTGGTGACAAACATTTGTTTTAGAATCGAGCATGAGATTTGAAAATAAGATTAAGCATGGCTCGTTCTTTCTTTTAAAAACGGGTTATTGCCTGAAATGACAATAAACCACAAATTTTCTCCATCCCAATTTTTATTTTTATTTTTTTTAATGTACAATCGAACTTCATCTAAAGACCCGTGTCATTCTTAGAGTGACAAATCAAAGACTGTAGATGTTATCGAAGAACAGAAAAATATGGGAAAAATAATATTTTTGAGCTTTTTTCAAAGATTTTCTAATTTTTTATGGATTTTTGAAATTTTATAATTTTCTATTTTCTTTTTGTGGGTTTTATAATTTTGTATTTTGCTTTTTGAATAAATATTTACAAGAGATGGATGAAGAAAAGCTTTACTCCTCGCCTTCCTCTTGAAGACGCTTGAGTGTTTCCGGTCGTAGACTCTTTAGACCAAGTCGTGGAAGGATAAACTCAAAACGTTCTCTAGGAAGAGCTTTGGTGAAGATGTCTCGCTAACCGATATTCGCCTTCACAAAATATAGTTCCACCACACCATTCTCCACTTGCTCCCCGATGAAATGATGTCGAATGTCGATATGCTTTGCTCTTGAATGTTGAACGTTGTTGCATGAGAGAGCAATGGCACTCTTGTTATCACAATATGTAGGGATTTTGTTGAATTCAAAGCCATAGTCGATAATTGGGATCTCATCCATAGGATTTGAGCACAACAAGATGACATGGCTATGTATTCTCGCCTCAGAGAGGATATAGAGGTACTCATTTGTTTCTTTGAAGACCAGCTCACAAGCTTATCACCCAAAACCGAGCACCTCCCGACGTGCTTCGACGTGTATCTTGACACCGCATGGTCAAGATCCGATAGGTCGTTAGTGACATACCGGTGTCCTTCGGTACCAAAGTCCCATGTTGATGGTTCCTTGAGATACCGAAGACCCGCTTAACCGCTTCAAGGTGCTTTTTGGTAGGCTTAGCTCGGTATCTAGCACACATGCATACAACGAATGTAATGTCCGGTTCATCGCGTAAGGTACATCGTGACCCAATCATACTACGATATTTAGTTTGGTCAACCATGATCCCCGAGTGGTCCTCATCCGCTTTAGTACGCTCCACCATGGGAGTGTCAACAGGTCACAAGAATCAAATCCAAATTTCTTTAAGATTTCATTAGCATATTTAGATTGATTGATAAAATGCCTCCGGACTTTGTGAAATTTGTAATCCCAAGAAAATGACATTTGTCCCATCATTGACATTTGAAATTTGGAGCCCATCTCCTTAGAAAACGGTCACATTCATTGGGGTCACCGAGGCAAAAATAATATCATCAACATAGATTTGAACATGAATTAAGTGTTTGCTCGACTTTCGGTGAACAATGTTGGATCAATCGCCCTTTGTCAATCCATTAGATACAAGAAACTTCGATAGCGTGTCGCACCATGCCCTTGGAGCTTGCTTCAAACCGTAAAGGGCCTTCTTCAAGCGATAGACATGAGTAGGATGCTCGATTCACAAAACCTTCAGTTGGTCGACGATACTACTTCTTTCGGATCTCCGTTAAGAAAAGCCGCCTTTACATCCATCTGATAGACTACCATGTTCTTACCGGCAACGTTAGCCGTGAAGATTCGATTGCCTCGACACGCAACTAGTGCAAATGATTCTTCAAAGTCAATACCTCCTCTTGACGGTATCCTTTTGCAACCAATCGAGCCTTGTTCTTTAGCACATCACCATGCTCATCAAGTTTTACTTTGAAGATCCATTTTAGAGCAATGATCATAGCACGCCAGAGCATGTACTAATTCCCATACATCTAGTCGATCGAACTCATGAATTTCATCTTGCATGGCATTGAACCAAATTGCCTTCACCATGGTCGTTTTAACGCCTTTGGTTCGACCTTAGATAGTACGGAGTTGAAGAAGCACCACAAGGCATCGCTGCAAGTTGTTTACGAGTGGATACCGGACGAGAAGGGTTTCCAATGATGTTGTCCAATGGATGGTCATGTGTCCATTTTCTAAGGTGTTCGTGTGGTTGTTGTTGAGGGACCAAGTAGCGAGTTTGGATCTCCGATGAAGATGGTTCAAGTTGGTTCAGAGCAAATATGTTCTCAAATGGAGCATCTTCGGAGTAGCAAAGGGTTATCTCCATCATAGGTGCCGTAAACATTTCCATGATGTACACTCGATGATTGAGGATTTGATGATGATGATGAGTGATCCGCAGAGGCGCTTCTTGACTCAATGACATAGAAACCGAAGGGTTATCTACGTTGATCGGGTTAGGGGCAGCCTGTTGATGGATTAGACCGATCATTAGCAATAGGCTCATAGTGTTCATCAAACATTGGATCAAACAATTTCTTCAAATCATCTTCCGAAGGGGTACATATGGAATTGCCGGTGAGGATTTTGTACAAGAGAAGAACTAATGGGACTACTTAACAAATGTTGAGATGCGGGTCCGTAACTTGATTGTCCCGGAGCCATTTGCCCGCATAACTCATCGAACGTGACGTGAATAGTTTCCATGATATCTCGAGTTCTTTTGTTGTAGATTCGGTAACCCTTCTTGTTTGGTGCATAACCCACAAAAACTCCAATGTCCGCCTTAGCTCTTAATTTACCTAAATCTTGACCATCATTCGTTGGATAGCACAAAGCACTGAATACACGAAGGTAGGAGAGATCAAGTTTTCGTTTATGGACAAGTTCGTATGGATTTTTTCCATGAGTGGTGTGTATGAGGAACGATTTTGGGTGTAGCAAGCAATGGCAATGGCTTCACCCAAAGAAACATTGGAACCTTTGAGTAAATTAGCATTGTTCTTGCAGCTTCCACAAGGGTCCGATTTCGCCTTTCAACTACACCGCTCGCTGAGGCGCACGTGGAACACTTCTTTGATGACCGATTCCAATGCTTTCATAAAATTGACTTAGGTCTTTGTTAACAAACTCGCCATTGTCCGCTCGAATAATTCTAACAGTCTTGTTAAGTCGAACTCGCAATGCTTGATAAGTTTGATGATGACATCCGAGTTTCATCCTTTGTCCTCAAAAACTTAACCCAAGTAAATCGAGAGTAGTCATCAACAACGACTAATACATATTTCTTCCCATTTATCGCTTGCACTCTCATGGGTCCGCATGCATCCATATGAAGAGTATGAAGAACTTCCATAACCGAGTTTGCGGGTTTGGGTTTGTGGGCATATTTCTTGCTTTTTCCCAATTGGCATGCCGAACAAAGATGATCTTTTCATACTTTAACTGGGTAAGCCTCTTACTAGGTCCTTTCTGGAAAGATCATTAATGGTGCCAAGTTCAAGTGATTGAGACGACGATGCCATAACCATGACTTTGTTTTCAAGCCTTTGACAACAAGCGATTGAGAAGACTTCATCATATCTTCGATAGAGATGGTGTATAAGTTTGTACCACGTGTTCCTCTTAAAAGTTCCACACCATCAAGTTCTCTAACGAAACAAGTATGTTTTCTAAAAGCCACTTCTAAATCGTAATCACGTAATTGACCGACGAAAACAAATTATGACCAAGACCTTCAACATAGTATACCCGGAAATTACACTATCACCAACCACATAATCTCCATAACCCATAATTGCCCCAAAATGGTCGCTCCCGAATCTAATGCCCCGATAAATTTACTCACGAAGTTCATGAGTCATGAGCGATCTCCAAATATATGCTTGGAACAAATGAGTCCAGTACCACAGAACGATTTGAACGACCTGCAGTTGAACACAGACAAGTATGGATGACTAGATAGTTTGGATCCCCATGCGAGAATGGGTTCCACTTGGTTAGAAAACGAGATTGGAACATCCACATCAGAAAAAGAGTCAATGAAATCATTAGAGGTAGATGTCGGACTAGTAGTAACAGTAGATCTATTCAAAGTATGTTCACTTCTTAAAGGTATAGTTCTACCAGTAGGCATCCATTTCCTAATGGGCATTGATCTAGATAATTTAGGGCACAACTCATTAAGATTGAATTTACGGCCAGTAGGTATCCAATGATAACCTACATTACTAAATTTTCTTCCTGTTGGTTTCCAATGTTTTCTAGCCCTCTTCCACCTTGGTCTTCTGACCTTCTTAACCTGTTTTCTAGTGTTAACATTTTTTACCGGAGATATAACAAAATTGTTCACATCATTCACAACACATTCATGATTAATACCAGAAATCACACAATCATTACATGTTTTGCAAGAAGTAGCAAAATTCGAATTAATTACAGTACGCTTATAGCTAATACTAGAATCAACACGATTCGCCTTATTCAACACAAACTTATTGTTCCTAGGGTGGTCTTCTACTTTCTTCCATTGATCACTCTTAGCTTGCGAGGTTCTATCTTGCTTTGTATTGCCTGGAGGCTTTGACCCGCTTGCCTTAGTGTCACTGATTACTCCTGTAGAGGGAATGATGGGAAAATTAGTCGGTTTTACTACTTTATGCATTCCTGATCTAGAAGTGTTGGGATTTGAAGTACTTGCAGGTACATCACAGTTCACATGCTTGACTTTCGGCACATAACAAGGCATATCATGGGTTGCATGCTTAACACCAGGCATAGAGCAAGGCATAACGACTTTATCTTTCTTACAAAAGGATTTAGGGCATGTTGCTCTTAAGCATTCTAAAAGTTCCTGAGATCGTTTGGCATATAAGCATGCATACCTAACTTCACTATCAAGTGGTTTATTTATGCTATCCTCTTCGACAATCTTACTGAGACATTCTAGACTATCCTCCTTAAGGTATGAAAAATATTCTTGAAACCCAAGTTCGTTATTTCTGAGGTGAGGAGGAATATATTTTACAGTCACAACATACTTAGAATCCGCAGATGCCTTTGATGCAACATTCTCATTACGCATAAGTGGCATTTTCCTTTTACCGACTTTTGAGATTCTCAATTTCCTTTTGCAAAGAAGTTATTTTTTCATTGTTCTTGTCACGAGTGACTTTCATTGAATCATATAACTCTTTAAAGTGTCGTTTAACCTTTTCATTTTCTTCTAGAAAACTCTCATTTTCTTGTTGTAATACATTAATGATGTTTTGAAGATGAAAGTTTTGAGAATACTGAGAATCTAAAGGAGGAGGCATTTGGGAGCCATTCACATTGTTCTTTTCACCCTTTAATTGTGAAATTTGGGTTTTCATCCTTCTGATCGTGTTACGTTGAGCTCGAATCGCTCATCACGCTTTGTTTATTTCAAAACTCGCATCAAACTCGTGAACATCCGAGGATGTCTTGATATTTGAGGTTTTAACATTTTCTTTGAGATGTTGATATTTTAGTTGCAAATCAAAATGTTCAACTTCCAGCTTAGAATAATGTTTTACCAAATTATCATGATCATCCTGTTCTACTTTATCATGCAATTTTGAATTTGTGGTTTCAAGCTCAATGACACGATCATGGGAAACTTTTAATGCAACAGTTAATTCATGAAATTGAGACGCAATAATAGAATAATTTGTAACAGTGTAGAACACATCTTGAGCAACACATTGAGAGATCGATTATCATTAATGATGTGCGATTCTTTATCTCTATTTCATTACTCTTAAGCTCACGCTCATACATACTGACCTCAAATTCCATATCATTAAACATCTTTTTCATTTCTTTAATCTCTATGTCCATTCCCTTTTGAAGACTCTCAAATTGTCCTTTAAGTTGTTTAAAGAAAGGCATGACCTCGCTTAAATAGCATTCTTTAGTTTGTTCAAACCCCTTTCCCTTCAGCTATCCCAAGGGTGTGATTCTCTTCTTACACGCTTTTCTCAAAATCAACAAATAGTTGGTAAACTACATAAAGGCCGATTAAGGTCTTGCTATTAGTGGGAAGATTTCTAGGCACTAAATGCATTGGTGTATTTGGGGATACACAAGTGGTCGGAGGCACTTTCCTACAAGGGAATTTTTTCAATAAAATCATCGCTTTTTGTTTGTCCGCATCCTTTTCCGTAAAATTTGTTCAGGGGTCACCGGTCTCGAGGTCTAAATTTATTAAAGGAAATCCAGTTATCCTTAGAATAATTTGGTGTTTTAATGATGATTTTATCTCTTATGCACAAGGGACTATTAAATTTATCATCCAATTTTTTCTAGAGACTTCTTCTAATTTTCTATCTTCTTCGAGCACTCAAAGACAAGTGGGTTTCGCTCTAGGCTTAAGAATCTCATTTCCATCATAGATTACCTTTTGAGTCGCTTTAGCCTTACTACACGCCTTAGATTTGGTTCATCTACAAGTGCAACGCTATGCTTATCACTTAGAACTCTATGCTTAGTGATCATGTGAGCAATCAATGGTGTTCCTTGTACGTACAATTTATTTTCAAGTTTGTTCTTCAAAGTTTTTAGGTTGGAAAATTCATTTAAAAGTTTTGATTCCTTAGCATTGAATTCTTGTTTAAGTACTTTCACATTATCTTGAAGTTCTTGTTTCGCTTAATGCTTTGTTAAGCTTTTCTTGTAAGGAATCTAACTCTTGTTTTAACATTTCTTCCCTAAAATTGCTTTTTCTGATAATTGTACGCATTTGGTTATCCATCTCCTGCTCACGGGTAGTCAGTTCAAACTTAGCACGTTGTTCATATATAGCAACTTGTTCTTTATAGGCATTTAGTTCAGAAATAATAGAATCATCAAGGGCACATGCAGTGAATTCATCAAAAACATAGTCATCATTGACTGCAGAAGATGCATTACTTGGTACAATTTCACTTTCATTTTGTTTCACATATTGATCATATGGGACAACATTGCTATTACCCATATTTTCAATATCTGATTCAATAATTTCAGTTGATTGTACTTTGTCATGCGTCTTTTGCACATCAACCTCATCGTATAGTTTTAATACCTCTGAAATGATAGATTCCCTGGAAGGAGTGGTCTGTTTTGGTGAAGAAGCCCTTGGAGTTACCATTGGTGAGATATTAGCCATGAAGATGGTCCGGCGCTTGGTTCATCATCAACATCTCAATCAATGCGCACGCCCGCGACTTGAAATGCATTGGGATTGTTCGACCCATACCCTACATCGGGCTGCTCATCCACATCAAGATCATAAGTTCGGCATTTCCTCAAGAAGAAACAGCAATTCTTCCTCATTCAACATAGCTCCACTGTCTTGAGCTTGCACCAACAAAGATCTTGTCCTCAAGTACTCGCATTTTGTGGACGTTTTGGAAGAGTGCAATTCCTTGCGATGTGTCCTTCTCCACCACAGTTGTAACATTTAATGGGATTTACTTGAACCTGAGCCATGTTCCTTCCACGATTCTGATTACCCATATATGCACCACCACCGCCAGCATTGCCATATCCAGCACCAACATTCCCATATCCAGCTCCAACATTCCCATATCCAACACCAACATTCCTTTGCTCATTATGTGGAAGGTATGCATTCTGTCTTCCTTGCACATTTTGCACCACTACCTTACCGTATTTAACCGTAGCATGATTGTGAAGATTGGATGCAGTTCTGATATGATGGTCGGTGTGTAGGGTGAGGTTCAAGTTCTGCTTGACCATTAAAGCCAATTGATTAACAAGATGTTCCATGAATGTGTCTGAATCTGGAGGCTTATACCCTGGATCTGGAATGAGTTTGTGATTACCATTTGTTAGGAATTAGAAAATTCCATGTTAAAGAGTCGGTCACCCCAATAATGGTCTAGCATATGTTAGCTCGTAGACTTATAGTTATTTACGTTATGTAGTAGTTAATTAGTTAATTTGTAGCGTAGTTTAGTTTAGAGCAACACCGTGGAGGAAGGACGGGTCTTTACCCATCGTATCCCCGATCCACAGCCGATAGGAGGTCGAGTATTTGTAATTATAAATACCCCTTCCATCCATGGAAGGGTGGTGCTTCTAATCTAATCTTTCACTTTTGTAAACCAACTCTCTACCAAGAAACACCCAACTCTCTAACTTTCTCTCTAATGGCAAACATGTATTTTGATCTCCCAAGACCACCCGAATCATCAAACACATAAAAATAATGATCCTACAATTGGTACCAGAGCCCAGGTTGTTGTGTTTTGATGATTTCTTGTGGTTTTGATTCGTGTTTGAAACTGTTTATGCTGTTGGTGTACTAGTTTTATTGGCTGGAAAACTCTCTTTCACATCTTTGTTGTTAACTGTTTTTATACGAGTTATTTGGTCATTGTCCAATAGTATCTCCAATGGTTACATCTGTTTTTGTGTCAAATGTTTGTCAAAACTGCAGTTGTAACTACTCATCATCTTTGTGTCTTTTTACCAAATCGTGATGTTTTTTTTGGGGGTCAAATGGTCATATTACAGTCCAATCAATGGGTCAAAATGGGTAATATATATCTCTTTTCAAGTCTTTTTCTTTCTGGGTTTACTGTCAAGTTCTAGTGGTTTAAAAGGGTGTTATGAAGTGTCTTTTTTATGCTTTTCTGGGTTTGAAACTGGTCATATTCTTGCTAACGAGTTGCCTGTAAAAGATGTCCTGATTCAATGAATATATCTAGCGACTTGGTAAATTAAGCTAGCGACTTGTTTTTAACAAGTTAGCGATTTATGACAACGACTTGTAATGAAAAAAAAAACCCTAGCGACTTGTTATTGAACAAGACGTAGCGAGTTGGCTAGCGACTTGGCTAGCGAGTTGGCTAGCGAGTTGGCTAGCGAGTTGGCTAGCGACTTGGCTAGCGACTTGGCTAGCGAGTTGGCTAGCGAGTTAATGCTAGCGACTTGACTCCATGACTTATACCTAGCGACTTGACATGTACAGAAAGGTAGAAGAAGAATGACCATGACCAACAACATATACCAATACCATCAACAACGTTGTCTCAGATCTATTCGTGTATCAATGAAATAAGTCAAGACCACCATGGGTCTATTCACACAAATCAATAATCGTCATAGATCAACTCATAACTGAAAACGAAAAACAAAGTTATTCGATCTCGAAGCCCTTATACTTTTGCTCATATCAAAACCTATAAGGTTTTAGTCGAAAAGAATAAGGGACTCATCATCGATTTAATTTGTGAAGCCTTGCCTCATTAAGTATTCGACACTTGTAAAAATGAAAACAACAATTATGTTATCATTGCTTTCTTGGTTCGATTTAAGCAAACACAGATTCAATTGATGGTTTTACTAAACTATAAACCTTTCACTCACTTGGTGCTTATATTCGAAACATTTAAGAAACGCTTTCTAACAAGTATGTTAGACACGCTTTCTTGTTTCGTTAGATGAATCTTGTAAACTCGAAAATGATAATCAAACACATTTGATCAACAACAATCTAACCTTCATTTTTTATTCGATTGAGGTTCATGCCATCCCCGTGGCGAACTCCTAGCATCCGAACAAATCGAATGAATGAATGAAAGCCTACCCAATTTGATGAGATTTGGTTTGGTATGCATTTTCACGAAGAAAGTATTATGAGATGTCATGGCTGTTGTGTTAATTGATACTTTGGTTTAACATTTTCAAGTTGACTACGGGAGAAAATATTGTTTGGGTTGTTTGGACGATATTTCTTATTTGGATTTGAAGTGAGATTTTCCGGACACGCTTACTTATTTCGCCTTCTTTTTTCTACCATTCCGCCAAGATGACTTGTTTGGGCATTTATAGAGTGTGATAAAGACTTGGCTATTTAGTTACGTTTGTGATTCTTTCTCGCTTAACCCACAACGTAACTATCACTTCGTGTCTCACTCTTTGAGAATGTCAAGAGGTTTTGTACATTGGGTACACCGCTTTCTTCTTCACAAGGATTAGTACAAGGTTAAGTAACAACTGGGAAATTCTACTTCATGATCAAGTTTGGTATATCGGGTTTACTTCTCCATGTGGTCATTACAATAGCCGATGATTAATGCGTGAATGATGTGTTTTCCAAAGTGTTGATTGGATGGTTGATGATGTTGGATAATGAACCATTGATGAACCGCCGCATGTTCCCCAAAATGATATTCACCGAAACCAAAGTCGTCATAACACATTCAAGTCGACATTGTTTACGGTTTTGTCTTGATTTTGTAAAATCCCGCGAAAGAACCTATTTCTCGGTTTAAATCATAGACTTGTAAAATCCCGTGACAATGGAAACATCCCGGTATTAGTAAAGTGCATTTCGGATCTATCTTACGGTTTATTCTTGGTTTTGTAAAATCCCGCGAAAGAAACTATTTCTCGGTTTAAACCATAGAATTGTAAAATCCGTATTGATGGAACCATCCCGGAGAAAGGAAAGTGTATTTCGGGATCTTTTCCGATGTCGGTGCTACGGTTTTTGCTTCAAGAAGGGATAAAAGGTGTACTTCATGAATTGGATGTGTGTTTGGATATTCGTCATGGCAATTTGGTTATTACATGGTTTTACGGGTTATGTGCTTTAACCATGGTCGGATGAAACCATTATCAAAGTTCATTTAAATGTCAAAGAAGGCTAGATTTGAGCTTTTAATTAGAAGATGTGACAACGGGTTAATTCAATATTATTTATTTGAGGTTGAAGTGAATTATCACGGCGAGTGTACTTAGTATCCAAGGTATCGGGATGGATGGATGAAGATTCTTCATGATCCTTGTTCGAGCTTATTATCAAAAACGAAGACTTGGAAATCTAGTTATTGTTGGGTGACTTTTACCTTTTCTTTTACCACTGGGGAATTGGGCTCTTATCACCTCAAAATAACTATCACTTAAAGGAGTTACGTTGTAGTGCTCAAGGTCACATTCAATTGTGGATTTTCAAGAGGTAATGTACGCCTTATACTTGATGGTTGGTTGGTTGAAGAGTATAGAGTACTTAGAGATTCAAATGGGCATGAATTCTCGACACCGCTCTTTGTTACATATGTGCAAGTTTAAGTCACGAGTTCGGGTTAGTTTACTTGTGGTCAAATTCATCATATTGGGTTTTCTCCATCACCGTCACTACAAAGAGCCTACCGAATGATAATGGGGTTGATTACATGTTTTGCTAAGAGAGATGAAAAGAGAGAGATTATGACGTCTGCTCACACAGCCTCAGCCTCGTACTCTAAAGAAAAGAAAAGTGTACGCTTCAAGGCGCTTTATCTTCAAAAGAAGAGAAATCTTCTTATGACGTGACGTATGAACACAGCTCTTCTTATGCCTCGCCTCGCTCTCTAAAGAAAAGAAAAGTGTACGTGTCGTTGGCGCTTTATCTTCTCAAGAAGAGAAATCTTCTATATTATGACCATTCTCATCAACATGCTTCATACTTTTTCCATGCGCTTCACCATCAAGTGAACCGGCTACCATTGATTGTTTTCTCATTCCACTTGCTCAACTATAATGACGATGGCGACATCATGTGCTAATTTTATGGGAGAAGTGTGAATAGACTACATTTGGATGATGTTCACTTATTTAGTCAAGAATGGCATCTCCGTATGCAATTCTTGAGGGGAGAAGAAGTGTGAATTTTTGCATTGTTGATTGATATTTGAGAATATAAATGGTCATACGGCTCTAAACTCATGTAAGAACCGAGCTTCTTCTTATCGGGTCATCTTCACATGGAGTTTTTCTTCTAAGAGCCGTTGGTTGACATCTTCACCGGATTGATGAGTTTATCGACAAAGTGCTTCCGTTAATGCTTCACGATACATCAACATGATGATTCCGAACAATCTATCTGTTCTTGTTTGATGTGATTGGTAGTTTGGTGTTACCATCTTGTGTGTTCGCTATGCCCCGATTGTCGATTTCCTTGATGAACATCTTTCGTTCTTGTTTGATTGGGAGGATTTTAGTTAAGGGATTTGCAAGATGTGTTAATTGGGATGCTTTTGGTGGGATGCTTTTTGGTGTGAGTTGAAGATGTTAACTATCTATTCCCCAACCGCACAATCTTGAAGAAGGTCGAGTCTACAATCTGTTCTACATTTTCGCTACATGTTAGAAGACTAAAGACGAGTTGCATTTAACGATCTAAAGACTTCTTCTTAATCTGGCATTTATCAAACAGATTGTCGGTTTAGGGAGAGCACTAATTGGGAGAAAGTTATAAGTCGATTCAATTCCCAATTAGACTTGCTCATATTCTTTAGCAAAGGACTACTCGAGACGTTGATATTGACTATTGTTGGACATTTGACACAAGTTGATTACTTGAGTTAATCATTTATCACTTATTTGAGATTGAAGTTGACTTTCACAAAGGCGTGTTCTTATTTGATAACTTGCTCGGGCTTAAGAATTTGAGTTGAAGACTTGGCTTATCTAGTTACCAGCAATGAGGTGGATGGTTGAAGACCGTTAACTATCACTATTAGGAGTTACTTTGTTTTACTCAAAGGTCACACGATATGACGGTGTGGATAATCGCAAGAGGTGTTAATGTCTCATACTTTGTTTGGGTAGTGAGTACTTAGAGATTTGCTTGAAGCATAAATTCTCTACACCGCTCTTCCATCATTAGGTGCAAGCTTAAGATACAAATGTGGGAAGTTGACTTCGCTTTCAAGTATGGTATAGCGGGTTTTCTTCTTCAAGGTCACTTCAAATTGTCTACATAAGGGTTGATAAAAATAGTCGAGAGAGTCTTCAAGAAGTTGATTCTCACAAGAGTTCAAGTGTTCTTCTCAACAAATTTCTAGTATATGGGCTTATAAAGAGTTGTTGATTCAAGTGTCAAAACCAAAGAGGGGAAGGAGACAAGCATCTAAACGCGAGTAAACTTGATGAACTTAATACTTCTAAGTAATTGAAGATATCCCGGAAGACAAATGTTATTACAGCAGAGAAACTCAAGGTTTGACTCATGGCGAGTAAACTTGATGAACTTAATACTTCTAAGTGATTGAAGATATCCCGGAAAACAAATGTCATGACCGCAGAGAAACTCAAGGTTTTACTCATCAAGGCGCTTTAGTGTTCTTATTTCAACTATGTGGGGAAGAGATGTTAGAGAATGTTTCAAGATATAAGAGGTACATTGTGTGTGATGATCTCGATGTTATCGCAATCATCGGGGAGAGAGAATTGTGTACATTGGGGCGCTCAAATGTTTCACTTGAGGGCTTAATCTGTGATTCGTAGATATAATCACTTATTCCGTGTTGACATCCGCAGAGATTGTCACCCGCAGAGATAATCGATGATTCGCCCGCTTCTTCAATGTTATCGGTTGTTCTCTCCTTGGGGAATGTGTGTACTGGTCCTTGAGCTTCATACACGATCATCGTGGAAGAAAGCCATTGTTTACCACAAACATTGGGAGGTGTTTTCCTTCCGGCATGATGTGTATTCGGAGAGTTCTTGGATATTGGTGTACTTGGTTCTTGAGCTTCATACACATTCATCGTGATGAAAGATGTGAACATTGGGAGTTGTTCTTCATTACCCTCATGATGTGTATTCGGAGAGTTCTTGAGCATTATACAAAGAGACCGATCGCATCAATTCAACTACTTGGGGAATTGTTCTCTTGACACCTTTTGGAATGGATCGCCTGACGCCGCTGAAAAGGAAATTTGAGAAGATTTATTTATGTGTGGATGATACGTTGTCGTTCTTGTTGATGATATAACCTCGAACGAAGAATCACGGTGATTATTCTTAAAAGGAGCAATGGATTTATGATAATGGTGTGCTTCTTTGTGCACCGCTAAGGCAAGCTTGAAATAGAGCTTTGAATCGCTCATCTATAGGATTTTCGGTTTGGGGAAGTCGCCAAAGTCTCACTTTCGATGGTTCAATTTCTTTCTTCAATGCAAGAGCCTCGAAGCTTTGGTGGTGAAAGTTTAAGAGATGATGACTTCTATCTTCTACAACGGGTCGCTTGATATCCTTATCTCTGGTACTCGTATCATCATCTTCTTAAACTATATCATCTACTCTATCCTTGTAAATATTTATTCGAAAAACAAAATACAAAAATATAAAACCAAAGAAACAAAATACAAAAATATAAAACCAAGAAAATAGAAAATATAAAACCTTCAAAACCCATAAAAATCGAAAATTTCAAAAATACCAAAATATGTTTTCACATGACATGTCTTCGTATCGATAACATCTACGGTCTTAGAAATGTCATTCAATAATGGCACGGGACCATAGATGAAGTTCGAGCAGAGGTGTAAATATTCTTTTCTAAACATGTCTCAAACTATGGCTTACGCTTATTTCAGATCAGAACCCGCGCTTCAAAAATGGCTTACGCTATTTCAGATCGTGACCCGTGCTTAAACTATGGCTTGCTATTATTTCGATAGCAACCCGCTTTTAAAGGAAGGAAAGTGTTGCGCTAAACCTATTTTCAAAATATTTCGTGCACTTATCCTAAAAACTATTTGAGGAAAGTATGTCAAGGATCATTGCTCCTACACAAATGTTTTTCCGCCTAAAATTCTTCGTAAAAATATTTGGTGTTTTCTAAAATGGTGGTAAATGAGTTGCTTTTAAATCAATCGATTCGTAGTTTTTGTTAATTGAAAACTCAATCAATGACTTCAACGCTTTTAAACTTTTCAAAAAATAAGTCATTGATTGAGGGGAGAATGTTTTCAAATTTATATCATCTAACGGACTTTCTTAATTATCCTACGTGCTTATCCGAAAAATATAATTGCCTATGTTGAAGGACTAGGTTTCTAGGATATGATTGTTAGGTTTAGATGATTAGAGTTTGATGAACACATTATTCCCATACCTTACATGATCCGATTGATATGTTGGATTGACTTTTATTAGTCGATTGTTGTTTGGGTGATGTCGACCACCATATATTTGTATGTGTGTTCACTAACGTGCGCGTATATTGGTATATAAGAATGTTCCCGATCCGATCCCACAATTGAAGATGATTGGATGCCGAAAGGAAAGGGTAACTATATCTTGGGTTGACAAATGAAGAAACGGAGCTTAATTGGACTTCAATGGAGAGTTGGCATAAATGCAACGTAAGAGGTCTCATCGCATCGCAGATGGTTTTCTTCTAAGTGATTGAAGAAACGGAGCTTAATTTGACCTCGCTTGGCATTCAAAATGCAACGTAAGAAGAAGTCTCACCGCATTTGCAGACGGTTTTTCTTCCAAACCCTACAACAACAACAACGTGCTTCTCAACCACCTAACGATCTTTGTGCAGATACCATTTTTAAACAATTTTGAAAACTTTGATTAAATTGTTTTGAAAATGGAAAATATTGTTTTGAAAATATATTGACTAAATTTTGAAAATCACCGGACTTCTTTTTATCAAAACCTAAGTCACTCAATTATTGACTTCGTCATGGATTGAGGGGAGAGTGATTTAAAATAAAATATTTTCAAACGATATTTCTTCACAAAAGTTCCGGATTGTACAATATAAGTGGTGATCTAAAGATTTAATGTTATGTCATGGTATGATTTTTTCTTTAGAATCAAGGTCTTTCAAAATGAAATTTTTTCTCGTTTTGTTTGATTGTGAAATTGTTTTGTTTTACTTAAAAGATCTCTTAAAACTATCATACCGACACTAACAATCTTTAATGTCTTAAAATGGTCCTTATCTCGTCATCTTTCAAAATTGAATCTTGCCACGCCTTTCCCCAAATTTTCTAAATGATTTAATCATTGGGATCACAAATCTCAAATGGTTTGATATTTTGATCGGGGTAGAGATCGTGATTTTAAATCTCAAACTGCTTTTAATGGAATTGGTTTTAGTCCTTCAAAGGCACTCCCGCCTCCATGTGCCAAACGATTTCAATATACATAATGCACATGTTGAGGAGGAGGATTTATCCAAAACCGATGAGTATTTAAACAAGGCCACATTTTCTCCCATGTTTTCTAAACCTAATTAAATCACTTGGGATCCAAAATCTCAAAGGGTTTGATATTTTGATCGGGGAGAATTTGTGATTTAATAATGAAATTTGATAAAAGGTGATCGCTTTGATTTAATTGTGCAGTCGCTTCTCATATGTGCTAAACGCTTTCAATCTCAAGCACATATTGAGGGGAGCATTTTAAAGAACTATCGAGGTACAAAAGTTTTTATGAGATTTATAAAGTACCTTGATTGAGTTTTCAAATGGTTTTCTTAATGGCTTTTGTGATCGTGGATGTGCTTCAAAAGAACTCTTGCCTCTATGTGATAAAATGATTTCACTTATCCTATGCACATATTGAGGGGGAGAATTTTACCATGAAAATCAAATGGCTTTTTCGTATGAAAATTGTGATCAAAGAAAATATTTCAAAGTCCTCTTGCCTCCTTGTGCTAAACAATTTCTAAATCATACGCACATGTTGAGGGGAGGTTTTCTAAATGATCAAAACTATTAAGGTACAAAATGCTTTGATCTCGTATCACAAGTACCTTGATTGGTTTTCCAAATGATTTTTCAATTGGTTTCAGAAGGAATGAACAATACCAAAAGACCGACCAATTTACTTTATGCATGGTGTTATAAGGATGGTTAGGTTAGGTATTAGTTCCCACGATCCGCCGTAACCGGAGGGATCTTCCCAGGACAATCCACTAGATAGTGTAGAGTCCTTAGGAATATTGAAAAAGGAGAAAATGAGAATATGGGAAGAGTGCGGATCGAGACAGAGCTAGTAATCGAATAAACCCAACAAGGTTCTAGTTATGAAGTCTCGTAAGCAATCAAGGGGTTGAAGAATGAAAAGAACCGAATGTGAAAAGGGTGAAAAGAAATAGCCCTCCATCAATTCAACCTTAGGGCGTAAACCGGTTCAATACATATGCTACCGGTTGTTACTAAGGTAACACCGGTATTGAAGACAAGACGTCATGGACCCAAAGGACGACCGCACTAAACTTCCCAAGCCACTCAAGTTCCTCTTAAAAGGGCTTGTTTCATTCTCACGGGAACCGACATAATCTATCGACTTTCTCTTAGAGATTGTTGATATTGAAGAAGGAGACCTCTCCCTAGTCTCCCACACAGAAACCAAATGTGCACTATTGAGTCTAGAGCCAAGAGATCATCCACAATATCTCATTAGGACACTAAATTCTTGAAGACTTGTTTTTCACACAATGTGGAAAGTAAGTATATATTAAGAGTCCCACGATTATCCTTGTGGTATTGCCGTAACATCCGAGTGATATGAAAATATTCACGATGAAGATGGAAATCCTTCTAGAGCCAACATCAAACAAGCTCTTGGTGGGTGACATGTGAGATCTTTTCAAAAGATCAAACTTGTGACAACCGGATAGAACGATGGGGCGATTCACTCTTGAATCAACCTTGGTCCAGAATGGAATTGACGAATACTTTTGAAAAACCGCTCGATGTGCAAACCTTCTTTTCTCTAGCACGTCGAATGTGTACTTATGTTTTCAAATTCAAAAGTATCTCGATTGAAAATACTTTTAGAAAACCGCTCGATGCGCGAATCTCTTCTTTTCGCTAGCACGTCGAATGTGTACTCATTCTCTAATACAAAAGTATTTTGATTGAAAATTGATCTTTCTCATAAAACCTTCGTCAGATTGCAAAACTCTTTCTTCAAGCAATACGCGATTGTTTTTCAAATCATTTTTCATCAATCGCTGAATCTCAATTACCGGTTCACTCACTCCGTGTTGTCTTCTTTGAGACGCTCCGGTTTGAGAACAAATAGAACACCGCGAAACCCCGTCAAGGAGATTCTTAGGAATCCTACCGATCACAGTGTAGTATTTATATCGATCAACGGGAACCGTGGGCCGTACCTCAATTCAACGAAGTGATCAAAGACACTTTCGTGTGCTTTATTGCTAATCGTCAGATGCAGTACACTTGGACGATTGCAAATGATCGTAATTGAGGAGTCAATCCAAAGCCGCATGTTCACAACAATCCACACTTAATTTGAAGAAATCATGACCGGTGCATATCTACATAACCCGGCTCGATATTTCATACTATGCTTTTATTTCACGCCGCAAATATCATGAACCAAGAAGGCTTCCGCTACTCGATGGAAAGATGTCATGATTCAAAAGTGTGAGCATGTCGGTCCAAAAGTCACAACTTCACATGAAGGCAACACAACTATGGATGATCCAGAGATTTATCGTGGTCGATGATCTCAATGAAAGCTCAAGATCATCAAAGATGTGGATCGCTTAAAGGCCTCCACCGAAAGTACAAATCAATGCGGACTTTGAAGAATCGCTACAAAAGCACAAAGATTGCGGAAATTGAAGAATTCAAGTCTACGAGCTCAAGAACAAAGTCAAAATAGAATGCTAGGATTCAAAATGTATTTCATGGGGTGACCTCCTTGGGGAGATTGTTAGGAATTAGAAAATTCCATAGTAAAGAGTCGGTCACCCCAAATAATATCTAGCATATGTTAGCTCGTAGACTTGTCGTTATTTACGTTATTTAGTAGTTAATTAGTTAATTTGTAGCGTAGTTTAGTTTAGAGCAACACCGTGGAGGAAGGACGGGTCTTTACCCACCGTATCCCCGATCCACAGCCGATAGGAGGTCGAGTATTTGTAATTATAAATACCCCTTCCATCCATGGAAGGGTGGTGCTTCTAATCTAATCTTTCACTTTTGTAAACCAACTCTCTACCAAGAAACACCCAACTCTCTAACTTTCTCTCTAATGGCAAACATGTATTTTGATCTCCCAAGACCACCCGAATCATCAAACACAAAAATAATAACACCATTACCCGATCCTTGACTTTGGTGGTTATTGATTAACTTGTAGATGTCCTTTGGTAGACTCAAGTACAATGTTTGAGGCCCTAATATCAAGATCGTATTCTTTTCTCCTTATCAGAAGTTCATCATATGTCTTTGGTCCGTCCAATCCTAATGTCATCGAGCCATCGCCAGCAGCTTCAAGTATGTCTCGGTACTCTCAACTTGGTACGGTCCTTCATCAATTGATTTGAGAATGTTAACCCCATTTTCCTTACCCAAGCAAAGACAATCGATTCTTGAGCCCATGAGTCATAATCGGCCTATCTAACATGGGTGGACGAGTATCCGATCCTCGCATCTTGAACGCCCTCGCCATGTAAGAGATGATTGTAGGCACGTTGGTAGACATGATTACGATTCTACGGATTTTATAACTCTTTGATTAAACCGGAAATAGATTTTTCACGGATTTTACTAAATCAAGAGAAACCGTAAAACGAATAATAAGAAACAATGAGTCTCAAAAGACAAATCGCTAGTAAGACAAGTCGCTAGAGTGACAAGTCACTGGAAAGACAAGTTGCTAGATTGACAAATCGTTAGAAAGACAAGTCGCTAGAGTGACAAGTTGCTAGAAAGACAAGTCGCTAGAGGGACAAATCGCTAGAAAGACAAGTCGCTAGAGTGACAAATCGCTAGAAAGACAAGTCGCTAGTGACAAATCGCTAGACATACAAATCGCTAGTTAGACAAATCGCTAGACAAACAAGTACATCCACTACCTTGTCCTTTTGTCGCTTTTGTCTCAATAGACAAATCGCTTAGTGCACAAATCGCTCACAAAACACGCATAAGTCGCCTAAACATAGGGACAAATCGCTACGAAGAAATATGTCATGAGACTCAAATCGCTTCCATGAAACTTTCAAAACACCACTTTTCAATCCAAAACAACTCAACCACGCCGATTCAAGCCTTCAAAATCAAAACCTAAGCACTTATAATGATTCTAAACACAAAAGTACAATCAAAATCCAAACTTTAACACTAGAAATGATCCAAATGATGCTAACCACTCTAAACTCATTCAAACCCAAAACCTTATGAAAACCACTAGAAATCCAAGAACATGAAAGATGAATGATCAAACCATGGCTCTTGATACCATTTGTAACATATTGGATTTCATAAACACATCAAATAATATTAAAGTGGGGCATATGGGTTGTGTTTTAGAGACAAAGTAGAGAGAGAATTAGGAATTTGATGAAACAAAGAAAATGGTATTGAGCCCAACCCTCTACCTTTGGAGGTAGAGGGTATTTATAGTTTCTTACAAGACACGCCTTCTACGGGCCGTGGATCGTGCATACAGATGGGTAAAGACCGTCCGTCCTCCACGGTGTTACATAACTAACTACTTATTAACATAACTTGACTACGACTACGAGCTTTCTAACGAATACATATACTTGAGGTGACCGACACTTTAACTAATGGATTTTCTAAATCCTAACACTATTCACAAACCACACTATTCATTGCCCTATACTTTGCCTCCGCAGAAGACTTGGCAAGAACAATATGTTTTTACTTTTCCAGAAACCATACTTTTACCCGTAAAAATAGAGTAGCCAATAACATATTTTCTTGTGGCTTTGTATTTAGCCCAATCAATCAACATACACATTCGATCAAAATATGCATTCTTATTAAACTTTATTTACTATATTTGAGTCTTTGGAGTATTTTGGTATTATATTCTCTACGAGGATTTGTGCTTGTGGGTCGAGGTGAATATTGCGCACCAGGATCCGGTGGTCGACAATCGCTCGAGACTTGGTAAAGGTTGTCGCAAGACCGTAGTAGAGACGTAGGACTTATCGCAATGCCCGCAGACCAATTTACGATGTCTCCGCTGCTGACGTCAAAGCGTGCCAAGTGCTTCTTTCAAGTACCTAAGTACTTTGACCTAACTTCAAATGCGATCGAAATGGTGCATGCATATGCTGACTAAGGACATGTATAGCATACATAATATCAGGTCTAGTATGTGTTAGGTATATAAGCTTTCCAACTAACTTTTGATAGTTGTTTATACCAACTAAAGGTTTGTCAACCACAACCTAACCTTTATTAATTGCACACTCCTTAGTTTAAATAGGAGTGTTGCAAGGTTTGCAAGCAAGCATACCAAAATCAAATAACAAATCAAGAAAATACTTTCTGTGAGTCAAGTATAAACTGTTATTTGACTCTAAGACTTCAATGCCCATAAAATACTTAAGTTTTCCAAAGTCTTTTATCAAAAACTTAGAGCTTAAAAAATCTTTAAACTTGTTTATTTCATCTATGTTATTACCTGTGACCACAATGTCATCCACATATACAAGTAAAGCAATAAAACCCCATCTTTACTTTTGATAAACAAAGAAAAATCATTTTACTTTGCACAAAATCATTTCCAATTAACACAAATGATAATTTTTCATTCCATTTCCTATGAGCACGCTTCAAGCCATATTTACGCACCCTACTATCATTTTTGTTAAAATAACTTTCGGTAGAACCATGTAAACATCTTTTACCGGATCACCATATAAAATGCAAACGGGCCAACTGTTTTCATCGCTATACCAAGAATGCACCTAATAGTGATAATTTTAACAACCGCTAAAATGTTTTATCATAATCTATACCTTATTTTTGATTATACCCCTTTGCTACCAACCTAGCTCTAAACCTCTCAACTTCACCATTAGACTTGTATTTAACTTAAATACCCATTTACTTCCTATTGGCCTTTTGCCATTAGGAAGATCAGTTAAAGTCCATGTACCATTTCTATTGAGGGCTTCCATTTCTAGATTCATTCCTTAAATCCACCTAATATCATTAGCAGCCTCACTATATGAATTAGGTTAAATGATTTTATTCAAATTTGTTGAAAAATTGTAATTTTCATAACTTAATTTGGAATTGATGACCTGTTTGCCAATATTGTATTTGACCTTTGTATCAATTTTATAGTCACTTAGCTTAACATGCATACTTGTTTTCCTAAAAGACCTTCTAGTATAAGTTTTAAGATTGTCCTGTCTGTCTGGAGTCACACTGGTGATTAGAACAGATCCGGATAAAATTCATCATCACACTCTAATTGTTTTTCACTTTCCTAAGGTATTACATTCTCCATTTCATCACATATCGCTGGCGATGGATCATCATTAGGATACCCATTATCATCCTTTCCATGCCATCAATATTTTCGCATCTTCATGTGATGAAAGGTCTATGCCCTTAACTCTTTCAATTTTTATTTGTCTTTTCATCATAACGCTCATCCGATTTAGACACAACTTCCGGATCATCATTAAAAAGTTAAGAACATTTGTATTTTGAAAAATCATTTCATATTCTTATTATCAAAGCTATTTTTGAAAGGAAACACAGCCTCATAAAACTTTATATCTCCGAATAAAACATTTTCTTACTTTCAAGAGTGTACAACTTGTATCCTTTCTTTTCTAAAGAATAACCAACAAAAAAAAACTTGTTAGGATTTAGTAAATCCAGTTATTAAAGAGTCGGTCACCTCAAGTATATGTAATCGTTAGAAAGCTCGTAGTCGTAGATTATTATAATGTTAAGTAGTATTTAGTTAAGTAACACCGTGGAGGACTAGGACGGGTCTTTACCCACCGTATGCCCGATCCACACCCGTAGGTGGCGATTTATGTAAGATTATAAATACTCTCTACCTCCCAAGGTAGAGAGTTGAGCTCATAATAATACTTTCATTTTCTCTCACTAAGTTCCCAAACCTCTAACTCTTTCTCTCTAAAACCTCATTTTATACGCCTACTTGTGATTGTGGTTTGATGTGTTTGTGAAATCCAATATGTTACAAATGGTATCAAGAGCCATGGTTTGATCATCTCTTACATATCCTTGGATTTCTAGTGGTTTTAGATGGTTTTGAGTTTGAAAAGTTTAGTGGTTTTGCATCATTTGGATCATTTCTAGTGTTAAAGTTTGAATTTTGGGTGTACTTTTGTGTTTAGAATCATTGTAAGTGCTTGGGTTTTGATTTGGTAAGCTTGAATCACTGTGGTTGAGCTTGTTTTGGATTGAAAAGTGTGTTTTTTGAAGTTTTTCTTGCTAGCGACTTGGTTCTCGTAGTGTTTTTCATCATAGCGACTTGCTTCAGTAAAAGGTAGCGAGTTGTAGTGTTAATTGTTAGCGATTTGGTCCTAGCGACTTGTCTATTGAGACAAGTCGACAAACAAGACAACTTAGTGGATTCTCCACTACGGCTAGCGACTTGGTGAAGTTAGCGACTTGCTTTCAATTTTGTTAGCGACTTGTACTTTGTATTCTTAGCGACTTGGTATTAGCGACTGGATCTTAGCGAGTTGTTCTTTAGCAACTTGACCGCTTAGCGATTTGGTATTATAGCGACTTGTGTCCAAATGACTGGTCTTAGCGACTTGGTCTTAGCGACTTGATTCATAGCAACTTGAGATCTTAGCGAGTTGCTACTTAGCGACTTGGTGCTTAGCGACTTGGTTCAAGGATTCTTAGCGACTTGGTTGATTTTTGTTTGTAATACGGTTTTCTCTTGATTTAGTAAAATCCGTGAAAGAATCTATTTCCGGTTTAATCATAGAGTTATAAAATCCCGTAAATCTGTTAACATGTCTACCAACGCACCTACAATCATCTCCATCGTTGTCGAGGATGTTCAAGCAATGGTTCAGACACTCGCCCACCCATGCTTGATGTAATCGACTACGACTCTTGGGCTCAACGAATCGATTGTATTGTCTTGGAAAGGAAAATGGAGTCAACATTCTCAAGTCTATTGATGAAGGACCGTATCGATTGAGACTACAAGAGACATAATTGATATCACCGCAGATGGAACAATGATCTTTGGATTAGATGCACCAAAGACGTATGATGAGCTCAATGATAAGGAGAAAAGAGATTCGATGTCGATATCGTGGCTTCAAACATTATACTTCAAGGTCTTCCAAAAGATATCTACAAGCTTATCAATCACAACACCGAAGCCAAGGCTGTTTGGGATAATGTCAAGATGCTTCTCTCGGGTTCTGAATTAACTAAGGAAGACAGAGAATCACAGCTGTATGATGAATTTGAGCACTTCAAGATGAAACCAGATGAGAGTATCTATGAATATTATGTGAGATTCCACAAGCTTGTGAATGATATGAGGAATATCAAGATGACTATGCCAAATATTCAACTGAACTCAAAGTTTGTGAACAACATGAATCCCGAATGGCACAAGTTTGTCACCTCTGTGAAGCTAACCAAAGGATTGAAGAATACAAACTATGAGCAATCAGATGCCTTCCTTCTTCGTAATGAGAGACATGCTATGTTTGAAAAAGGATTCTTGATCGCTCAAATCTAACTGTGGAGAAACAAGCTCATCAAATGACTCAACAACTTTTTACACCAATGTTGGAATTACCACCAAAGCTTCTCAAGTCATACCCATGGGTAATGGTAATTACAAGCTCATCCCCGATCCAAAGATATAAGCCTCCCGACTCAAACACACTCATGGAAAACTTCATCAATCAACTGCTCTCATGGTTAGTCAAAACATGAACTCTCTCCCACACACCAACAATAACCTCGAACAACATCCAATCCACACAATCAAGCTACCGTCGAGATGGAAGGTTATGGTGCAACCAGTTCAAGAAAGGCAGATGAACAGGAAGAGGTGGAGTTGGTAGAGGTTATGTTGCAAATCGAATCGTGGAAGGAATGGAAATCAAGGTCAAGCAAAGCCAATTAAGTGCTACAACTGTGGTGGTGAGGACATATTGCTAGAACCGCACATCTCCAAAACGTCCACGTAATGCGTAATACTTCGAGACAAGATGTTGCTTGTGCAAGCTCGTGATAATGGAGCAACTTTGGATGAAGAGGAGTTGTTGTTTCTTGTCGAGGAAATGCCCGAACCTATGATGTCGATGTTGATGAACAACCAATTCGTGAGATAGGTCATAATCATCAAAATGCCTTTCAAGTAGCCGATCGTGATGCATTTGACTCGATGTCGATGATGAACCCATCGCCCAAACAATCTTCATGGCTAGCATCTCACCTATGGTCTCTCCAAAGGTCTCTTCACCACAACAGTCGGTCCATCCAAAGACAAAATCATTTCGAGGTATTAAAACTATATGATGATGTTGATGAGCAAAAGATGCATAATAAAGTACAATCTCTTGAAACTTATGAATCGATATTGATGATGAGGGTAATAGCAATATTGTCCCATATGATCAATATGTGAAGCAAAGTGAAAGTGAGATTGTACCAAGTAATGCATCTTCCGCAACAATGATGACTATGTTTTTGATGAATACACCGCATGTGCCCCTCGATGATTCTGTTATCTCGAATCGAATGCCTATAAAGAACAAGTTGCTATTTATGAACAACGTGCTAAGTTTGAGTTAACCACCCGTGAGCGTGAAATGGATGACCAAATGCGCATAATTATTAGAAAAGTAATTTTAGAGAAGAAGTATTAAAACAAGAGTTAAACTCCTTACAAGAAAAGCTTTCTAAAACTGCTAAGCAAAACAAGAACTTCAAGAAAATGTTAAAATGCTTAAGCAAGAATTCAATGCTAAGGAATCAAAACTTTGAATGATTTTTCCAATCTAAAAACTTTGAAAACAAGCTTGAAAATAAGTTGTACGCATAAGGAATACCATTCTGATCGCTCACTTGATCACTAAGCATAGAGTCTTAAGCGATAAGCATAGCATTCCCTTGTTGAGGAACCAAATCCAGAGGTCATTAAAAGGCTAGAGTCGCTCATAAGGTACTTTATGATGGTAATGAAACTTTAAGCCTAGGCAGAAACCTAGTTGCACCGAGTGCAATCGAGGAAGATAAGAAATCGATGAAGTCACTAGGAGAAAATGAATAAGAAGCTAGAAGATCCCGAGTGTAAAATGAATAATATAACGATCAAACCCCATGATTACACTAAGGAAAATTGGATATCCTTAAACAAGTTTAAGCCTCGACTCTATTAACCCCCGAACAAGTGTTCGAAAAAGGATATGGATATGCAAAAGTCGAAAATCTTGTTGAAAAAACACTTTGTAGGAAAATGCCTAAAGCAACTGTGTATCCTCCTAATACACCAATGCATTTAGTTCCTAGATCTATTGCCACTAATAGCAAGACCTTAATCACCTATATGTTGTTTATCAACTATTTGTTGATTTTGAGAAAACGTAAGAAGAGAATCACACCTACATGGATAATCGAGGGGAAAGGGTTTTGAGCAAACTAAAGAATGTTATTTAACCGAGGTCATGCCTTTCTTTAAACAATTAAAAGGTCAATTTGAGAGTCTTCAAAAGGGATAAATTCGATATTAAAGAAATGGAAAAGGAATTTGATGCAATGATAGTTGAGGTCAATGATTATGAACAGAACTCAAATATAATGAAGTTGAAAGGAAGAACTTGCATATCTTAAATGAGAATTTGATTTCGAGTTGTGTTGCTCAAGATGTGTTTTATATCGTTACTAAGCACTCTATTATCGCTTCTCGATTTCATGAATTATCTATTGCATTGAAAGTTTCCCATGATCGTGTCATTGAGCTTGAAAACAAAAACTCATAACTAAATGAGAAAATTGATCGTGATGATCACGATAATTTGGTAAAACATCTTTCTAAACTAGAAGTTGAACATTTTGATTTACAACTAAAATATCAACATCTTAAAGAAAATGTCAAAACCTCAAATATCAAGACATCCTCGATGTTCCGTAGTTTGATGCGCTTTTCGATAAACAAACGTGACGAATGATTCAAGCTCATTGTAACACGATCGTAAAGTTGAAAGCCCAAATTTCACAATTAAAGGGTGAAAAGAACAATGTGACCGGCTCCCAAATGCCTCCTCCTTTAGATTCTCAAGATTCTCAAACTTTTCATCTTCAAAACTTGGTTAATGTTTTACAAAAGAAAACGAGAGTTTTCTAGAAGAAAATGAAAAGTTAAACGACACTTTAAAGAGTTATATGATTCAATGAAAGTCACTCGTGACAAGAACAACGAAAAATAACGCCTTTACAAAAGGAAATTGAGAATCGAGGAGTCGTGAAAAGGAAACCGCCACTTGTCTTTAATGAGAATGTTGCATCAAAGTCATCCTCGATCGCAAATATATCGTGATCATAAATACATTCCTCCTCATCTTAGGAATAATGAACTTGTGTTTCATAACTATTGTGCTCACCTTAAGGATAGTCTAGAATGTCTCCGTGAGATTGTGGAAGAGGATTTCATAAATAAGCCTCTTGATAGAGAAATTAGGTTTGCTTGCATTCATGCCAAACGATCTCAAGAGTCGCTAGAATGTTTAATAGCAACATGTCCTAAATCCTTAGGTGCGAAAGGTAAAGTCAGTGATGCCTTGTTCTATGCCTAGTGCCAAGCATACAAACCATTCTATGCCCAAGATTAAGAAAGTGAACACTAATGTGCCTTCAAGTAGTTCGGATCCCCGCACGCCTAGTTCAGAATGCAAAAGTAGATCAACCAACTAATGTTCCCATAATTCCCTCTACAGAGTAATCATGACATAAAAGCAAGCGGTCAAAGCCTCCGTGCAATACCAAGCAAGATAGGACCTCGCAAGCTAAGAATGTGCATTGGAAGAGAGTAGAAGATCACCCTAGGAATATTAAGTTTGAGTTGAATAAAACGAATCGTGTTGATTCTAGTATTAGCTATAAGCGCATCGTAATTAATTCAATTCGCTACTATCTCGCAAACCATGTAATGATGATTGCTTGAATTCTACTAATCATGAATGTGGTGTGAATGATTTGTCTAATGTCAAAATGCCCGCTTAAAATTGTTAATGTTAAAAATCAAGCTAAGAAGGCTAAAAGGCAAAGGCGAAAGAAAGTTAGAAAACAAAGGAAACCCACAGAAGAATATTTAGTAATATAGGTTATCAATGGATACCTTCCGCCGTAAGGTTAATGAGTTTTGCCCTCAATTTGCTAAGACAATGCCCACTAGAAAATGGATGCCACCGGTAGAACTATTCCTTAAGAAGTGAACATACTTTGAATAGGTCAAATACGGACACTAGCACCGCATCTATTTCGATGATTCCATTGTTTCTACTTCGATGCGGGTGTTCCAATCATCGTTATTAACCAAGTGGAACCCATTATTGCATGGGGTTCCCAATTATCCGCTTATCCATTCTTGTCTGTGTTCAACCGCAGATCGCTCAAATCGCTCGTGGTACCGGACTCAGTCGCTCCAAGCATATGACCGAGATCGCCATGCTCATGAACTTCGTGAGTAAATTCATCGGACCGTTAGATTCGGGAACCACCATTTTGGAGCAATTATGGGTTATGGAGATTATGTGGTTGGTAAAAGTGTAATTTCCAGGGTATATTATGTGGAAGGTCTTGGTCATAACTTGTTCTCTGGTTGGTCAATTCGTGATTCCGATCTAGAAGTGGCTTTTAGAAAACATACTTGTTTCGTTAGAGAACTTGATGGTGTGGAATTATTAAGAGGTACTCGTGGTTCTAACCTATACACCATCTCTATCGAAGACATGATGAAGTCTTCTCCAATCTGCTTGTTGTCAAAGGCTTCTAAAACAAAGTCATGGTTATGGCATCGCTGCCTCAATCACTTGAACTTCGCACCATTAATAACCTTTCCGTAAAGGATCTTGTCGAGGCTTACCCAGATTAAAATATGAAAAGATCATCTTTGTTCACCACCAATTGGGAAAAAGCACGAAATATGCCCACAAACCAAAACCCACAAACTCAAGAATGGAAGTTCTTCATACCCTTCATATGGATCTGTGCGGACCAATGAGAGTGCAAACGATAAATGGGAAGAAATACATTCTAGTCGTTGTTGATGACTACTCTCGATTTACTTGGGTAAAGTTTTTGAGGACAAAGGATGAAACTCCGATGTCATCATCAAACTTATCAAACAAATTTCAGTTCGACTCAACAATACAATGTAGAATTGTTCGAATGCATAATGGCACGTAGTTTGTTAACAAAGACTTAATTCGCTTTTATGAAAGTGTTGGAATCACCATCAAAGAAGTGTTCCACGAACTCCTCAATGTAACGGTGTAGTTGAAAGACTAAATCGAACTCTTGTGGAAGCCGCAAGAACAATGCTAATTTATTCAAAGGTTCCAATGTTTCTATGGGTCAAGCCATTGCCACCGCTTGCTACACCCAAAATCGCTCCCTTATACACACCTCTCATGGAAAACTCCATATGAACTTGTCCATAAACGAAAACCCGATCTATCCTACCTTCGTGTGTTTGGTGCTTTGTGCTATCCAACAAATGACGGTCAAGATTTAGGTAAATTAAGAGCTAAAGGCGGACATTGAGTTTTTGTAGGTTATGCATCAAACAAGAAGGGTTACCGAATCTACAACAAAAGAACTCGAGATATCATGGAAACTATTCACGCCACGCTCGATGAGTCGTCCGCAAAATGGCTCCAGACAATCCAGCCTCGACCCGCATCTCAACCTTCATCAAGTAGTCCTATCGCTTCTACTCTTGTTTCTAATCCTCACCAAAGAACTCCTTATGTACCTCCATCAAGATGATTTAAAGAAATTGTTTGATCCAATGTTTGATGAACACTATGAGCCAAATGCTAATGATATGTCAATTCCATCAACAGAGGTCGCTTCTATCCCCGCCAATGAAGTCAACCTTCGCCAATATCATTAAGTCAAGAAGCGCCGATCATCACTGCCTCATCAACAAATCATCAATCATCGAGTGTACATCATGGAATTGTTTCGCACCCATGATGAAGTTAATCCTTTGCTACTCCCAAGATGCTCCATTTGAAAACATATTTGCTCCTCGAATCATCATCGAACCATCTTCATCGAGATATCGACTCGCTACTTCAGCCTCAACAACAACCACATGAACACCTTAGAAAATGGACACATGATCATCCATTGGACAACATCATTGAAACCCTCTCGCCCAAGATCCACACGAAACAACTTGCAACCGATGCCTTATGGTGCTTCTTCAACTCCGTACTCTAAGGTCGAACCAAAAGATGTTAAACCGCCATGAATGAAGACAATGGTTCAATGCCATGCAAGAAGAAATTCATGAGTTTGATCGACTAGATGTATGGGAATTAGTACCGCCCAGATTGTGCTATGATCATTGCTCTAAAGTGGATCTTCAAAGTAAAACTTGATGAGCATGGTGATGTTTTAAAGAACAAGGCTCGATTGGTTGCAAAAGGATACCGCCAAGAGGAGGGTATTGACTTTGAAGAATCATTTGCTCCAGCTTGCTCGTACGAGGCAATCGTAATCTTCTTGGCTAATGCCGCAAGTAAGAACATGGTAGTCTATCGATGGATGTAAAGACGGCTTTTCTTAACGGAGATCTTAAAGAAGTCGATACGCCACCAACCCAAGGCTTTGTGAATCCGAGCATCCTACTCACGCCTATCGCTTGAAGAAGGCTCTTTACGGTTTAAAGCAAGCTCCAAGGGCATGGTATGATACGCTATCAAAGTTTCTTCTATCTACCGGATTCAAAGAAAGGAGCAGCTTGATCCGACATTGTTCACCGTAAAGTCGTGCAAACATTTAATTCACGCTCAAATATATGTTGATGATATTATTTTTGCCTCGATCGACCCCAATGAATGTGATCGCTTTTCAAATGAAATGGGTTCCAAATTTCAAATGTCAATGATGGGACAAATGTCATTTTTCTGGGATTACAAATTTCACAAAGTCCCGGAGGCATTTTTATAAATCAATCTAAATATGCAAATGAGATTTTAAAGAAATTTGATTTGATTCTAGTGACCCGCTGACACTCCCATGATAGAGCGTATTAAACCGGATGAGGACCACTGTGGATCATGGTAGACCAAACGAAATATCGTAGTATGATTGATCCTCGATGTACCTCACACCCAGAGACCGTACATTTTGTTCATTGCTTGCATGTGTGCTAGATATCGTGCTAAGCCTACCAAAAGCACCTTGAAGCGGTTAAACGGGTCTTTCGGTATTCCAAGGAACCATCAATATGGGACTTTGCACCAAGGACACCGGTATGTCACTAATAAATTATGCAGATGCCGATCATGCAGATGTCAAGATACACGTCAAGTACGCCCGAGGTGCTCGCTTTTGGGTGATAAGCTTGTGAGTCGGTCTTCAAAGAAGCAAATGAGTACTTCTATTTCTCTACAGAGGTTGAATACATAGCCATGTCATCTTGTTGTGCTCAAATCCTATGGATGAGATCCCAATTATCCGACTATGGCTTTGAATTCAACAAAATCCTCTCAGTATCGTGATAATAAAGTGCTATTGCTCTCTCATGCAACAACGCTCAACACTCAAGAGCAAAGCACATCGACATTCGACATCATTTCATCGTGGAGCAAGTAGAAAACGGTGTGGTGGAACTCTATTTTGTGAGGACCGAATACCGCTAGCGTACATCTTCACCAAAGCTCTTCCTAGAGAACGTTTTGAGTTTATCCTCCCACGACTTGGTCTAAAGAGTCTTCAACCGGAAACACTCAAACGTCTTCAAGAGGAAGACGAGGAGTAAAGGTCTTTCTTCATCCATCTCTTGTAAATATTTATTCGAAAAGCAAAATACAAAATTACAAAACCTTCAAAAAGCAAATAGAAAAATATAAAACTTTCAAAAATCCATAAAAATTTGAAAATCTTGAAAAATTCCAAAAATATTGTCTTTTTGTCATGTTTTTCTCGATTCGATAATATCTACGGTCTTTGTGATGTCATTCAAAGAATGACACGGGACTTTAGATGTTGTTCGAATGTTCTTAAAAAAAAAAAAAAAAATAAAAAAAATATTTTGGGAGAAAGTGAAACTATGGTTTATTGTCATTTCAGCAAGAACTGCTTTTTCAAGAAAGAACAGAGCCATGCTTTATCTTGTTTTTCAAATCTCATGCTCGATTCTATAAACAATTACTTACTATCTAATGAAAACTAATTGCTTTGAAAAATAACTCGACTCTATTTTTGAAAATCATCCGACTTAACGCTTGTCAAAATATCTATCTCTCAATCAACAACTTATGTCATTGATTGAGGGGAGAATGATTTCAATTAAATCAAAAGGTTATTTGTCATACAATTGTTTTCAAAAGATAATCATGCATGTTTAATCAATGGAGTTTAAAGTCTCAAAATCCGATCCTTATCGCTTAAAATGTTTTCATAATCAAGTCACAATTCTCCTCAAAAGCTTTCAAAATCAATTTAATCTACAGAGATCACAAATCTCAAATGATTTGAAAATTGTGATCGGGGAGAATTTGTGATTTAAATTGGATTTAAACCGATAATTCGATAAATGGTTTCATAAGTGTTTAGCAAGCTTTCCTCCCACATGTGCCAAACGATTTCAAATTTTCCATGCACATGTTGAGGGGAGCATCTATTTTAAACCACAAAGAATTGAAACGTGATTGATTTGTCTCTATGTGCAGTTCCTTCTAATATGTGCAAAACTCTTTCAAACCTCGAGGCACATATTGAGGGGAGCAAACTTATGAAAACCTCATCCTTCCCCAATATGCTTTATCTACTTGATTTAATCAGGAAGTGATGTTGATATCTTTAGAAAATGGTAATCAAAGAAGTTAATTCTTCCTCTTGCCTCCGTGTGCCAAAACGATTTCAAATACATGATGCACATGTTGAGGGGAGCTCTTTTTCTAAAAATATCAAAACAATTCAGTACAAAATGCTTTGATAATATATCACAAGTATCCGGATTGATTTTCAAATGGTTTTCAATTGGTTCCAATGGCGTATGAACAATACCAAATAGACCGACCAAATTTACTTTATGTATGGTGATATAAGGATGATAAGGTTAGGTATTTGTTCCCATGATCCGCCGTAACCGGAGGGATCTACCCAGGACAATCCACTAGATAGTGTAGAAGTCCTTAGGTATGATGAAAAAGGAGAAAAGTGAGATATGGGAAGAGTGCGGATCGAGACCGAGCTAGTACTCGAATAAACCCAACAAGGTTCTAGTTATGAAGTCTCGTAAGCAATCAAGGGGTTGAAGAATGAAAAGAATTGAATGTGAAAAGGGTGAAAAGAAATAGCCTCCATTTATTCAACCTTAGGGCGTAAACCGGTTCAATTCATATGCTACCGGTGGTTACCAAGGTAACATCGGTATTGAAGACAAGACGTCATGGACCCAAAGGACGACCGCACTACAACTTCCCAAGCCACTCAAGTTCCTCTTAAAAGGGCTTGTTTCATTCTCACGGGAACCGACATTATCTATCGACTTTCTCTTAGAGTTTGTTGATATTGAAGAAGGAGACCCTCTCCCTAGTCTCCGATATAGGAACCAAAATATGCACAATTGAGTCTAGAGCCACGAGATCATCAATAAATCTCATTAGGACACTGTTCATGAAGACTCTCTGCTTCACACAATGTGGAAAGAGAGATTATATCTTATGAGTCCCACGATTATCCTTGTGGTATTGCTGTAACATCCGAGTGATATGCAAACATATTCACAATGAAGATGGAAAGCCTTCGAGCCAACATCAAACAAGCTCCTCGTGGGTGGCATGTGAGATCTATCCAATAGATCAACCATGTGACAACCGAATGTAAACAATGGGGCGATTCAATCTTTGAATCAATCCGGTTCAAGTTATGGATTGACGGATACCTTTGAAAACCGGTCGTTGTGCTTAAAAACTCTTTTCTTTAGCACATCGATCGTGTACTAATATTTCAAAATAAAAGGTGTTTATGATTGATAATTGATTTTCATTAAAACCTTCGTTGTATTGCAAAAACAATTTCTATTGAGCGGTACACGATTGTTTTTCAAATCTCTTTTCATCAATCGCTGAATCTCAATTACCGGTTCACTCACTCCGTGTTGTCTTCTTTGAGACGCTCCGGTTTGAGAACAACTAGAGCAACCGCGAAACCCCGTCAAGGAAATTCTTCGAATTATACCGATCACAGCAAGATTTGTATCGATCAACGGGAACCGCGGGCCGTGTACTCAATTCAACGAAGTGATCAAAGACACTTTCGTGCGCTTTATTGCTAATCACATGCGCAGTACGCCCGACGCTTGTAAATGATCGTAATGAAGCGGTCAATCCATAGCCGCATGCTCACACAACACATTCATTTCTAAAGAAATCATGATAAGTGCATCAATGACTCGATATTTTCACTCCATGCTTCGCTACGCCGCCAATATCATGAATCAACGAAAGCTTCCGCTACTCGATGAGAATATATCATGATCCGTAATGTGAGCATGTCGGTCCAAATGTCACAACATCACATAATACCAACACCACAATGGAAGAGTCGAGATTTATGTTAGTTGATGATCTCAAAGTCGGCTCAAAACTCATTATCACGTGGATCGCTTAAAGACCTCCACTTGGATTAACCAAACATGCAAAATGAAGAATCAATGACTACGAGCTACAGAGCAAAGAACATTAACAAGAATCCAAGAACAATCTTATTGTAATATCTGCTTGTATTCAATGTATTTTTGAGGTGACCTCCTTGGGGAGATTGTTAGGATTTAGTAAATCCAGCTATTAAAGAGTCGGTCACCTCAAGTATATGTAATCGTTAGAAAGCTCGTAGTCGAGATTATTTAATGTTAAGTAGTATTTAGTTAAGTAACACCGTGGAGGACTGACGGTCTTTACCCACCGTATGCCCGATCCACACCTCGTAGGTGGCGATTTATGTAAGAACTATAAATACTCTCTACCTCCCAAGGTAGAGAGTTGAGCTCATAATAATACTTTCATTTTCTCTCACTAAGTTCCCAAACCTCTAACTCTTTCTCTCTAAAACCTCATCTTATACGCCTACTTGTGATATGATTATGATGTGTTTGTGAAATCCAATATGTTACAAACTAGCAGTCGTCCTTATGACCAAACAATATTATTACTAACAAGTTTTTGATTATTTATGGTTTTCTTTTTAAAACTAGGTGGATACCGAACCAATTCAAAACACCTATCAGCAGTATGGCCGTTCATATTACTATTTTAGAGTATAAATGAGTCTGTCTTACACTAAAGCTAACCTTAAAGGGTTCTGCAAGAAATGGGTCTTTTTCAAGGTATAAAAAAGGTGTATTTTTTAGACTAATACTCACCTTAATAGTGTATGTTTAAAAAAAATAAAGTTTGGAATGGGGCGTTTCATCATGTTATTTAGTATTACTCATTATTGTAGCAAATGCTTTAATATTTTATCAAGCACCCTCAACGCTTCTTGAGAAATTTTAGATTCTAAACCTGTAATTTTTTGATCTTATTCGCAATGTTTAGTTTCTTGAACTGCATGAATTTTTGCAACTTAACGTGAAAAATTATTTGGTGGATGTAAAGTTGATAGTTACTCAAGATGTTGTGTAGTTGGGTCTGCTTAAAATATTAAACATTTCGATTAATCTTAAAAGATTAGATACTGTGCATTTTCATTGTTGTGGTTGAAAACGCAAATTGAATTTAAGAATTCTTACAAAATGCTCATAATATTCATAACAAATACATATTGTTTAAAACACTTTTTATTTCGAGGGCTCTCGGTGCTTTACGAGAGTTTTTAGCTTTTCTGGCTTCTTAAGGCCCACGCAATTGCCTGCATATTTTGGCTTTTTTTTTACGACAAAGCATATTTAGGTCCATCAACTCTATTTGTAATGTTGTTACCTATGAATAAACCCTACTTCTATCCGCTTTTACGCGTAATGTGTAATAAATAATGATTGTAGATGATTTACAGTTATCGGCATTTTTATATTGCATCATTTTCATCGGTTCTTGGCATTTAGATTTTTTTTGGCTCTCTTCAGCGCATGTCATTGTTCCTAAGCCAACTAAAATAAGTTGGCATTTTTGATGAGCAAAAATATAAGAAAATGGAACCAGTGAAGAGTTGTGGGTTGATTCGCATAGAAGCTGGTCTTAATTTAGAAAAATAATTAATCTTTTAGGTCATACAATACTATCGTATACAAACACTCCGCCGTGATGCGTGGGTTGAAATCCTTGTTTCAAACAACTATAGATGAGTAATGAAGTTTAATAAAATTCGAAAAGGACCCTTAAGTTTGCCCAGAATACAAATTAGCCCCTTAACTCATTATACTTTATACTTTAATACCTTTATACATTTTCTTATGTAACAAACTAACCTTTAAACCTATTAAACTCCTTTGTTTTACTCATGATATTTATAAATTTTCATTGAAATACATATAGCACAATATAGCTCATCTTTACATCTTAATACCCTTTTAAACGTAATAATAAAATAAATTAATCTTTAAAGTCTATATTTTTACTCATCTACATTAATTTCATAATTATTGCTAACATTTTTCATTAGTAATAAAACATATTATTGTTGAAACTGTTGTATTTCGTAGCTACAAAATAAATATTTTTACACTCGCTGTAACACATGGGCAGAAAACATCAGGCGAAATCCGATTCTAACCCTTTTAACAAACAAAACCAAAAACACCCTATAATATACATTTATCTGCACAGAGTATAACTTTTCCAAAATAAGTAGTCATTAACTTGATCAACTAAAATGCATTAATGCTGAGGCGAATTCTGTTGACCAATAATGAGCTTCTTGTGATTAGAGTACAAATAATTTGGCACAAAGCATTAAGTTTGAAGACCACTGCTACAAACGTGAATTCACTTTCTTGTTATATATTAACGACCTTAGCAAGACTTATTTGATATAGGCTATGTTTGGCAAAAGTAGTAATGCGTGAAGAAGAAGAAGAAGAAGAATAGGAATGAGCGATGAATGGTAGCTTAGTACACACCACGCCACCGCTCACAACTTCTTAAAGAAGATTGGAAAATGAGCTTTCCTAAAAATAGCAAAGCTCATCGCTCCTTTGCCAAACGAACACTAAAAATAAAAAAGCTCACTCCTCACCGCTCATCGCCCCAGAAAGCTTCAAAAAGCTTTGCGCCAACAATTAAATTTAAAATAATTGTACCGAGGACAAAGGAGCAATTTTTTTTTCATTTTTTCTTTTGTGACACTAATGTTTAGAGCAAATGATTGAAAAAAGTATCATACTTGACACAATTTCTTTTTGTGGGTAGCGAACAATTTGTTTTGCTTTTGTGGGTACTCTTCTTTCAAATTCATCTTTTACTATGTGACAATTTTTCCCTTCGGGAAAAAAAAATTTCTATTAGCCAAGAGGGGCAAAAATGTCCAAAAATTTCGCAAAATACCCTAAAGGATAAATTTGAAAGAAAAGTGACCACAAAAGCAAAATTTTTGTTCACACCCCAAAAAGGAAATGATGACAAGTATGATACTTTTTTCAATCATTTGCCCTGATGTTTACTTTGACATAAGTTGTAATGCTACGCAACAAAGATGATAATGTAACATTCTGAATATTCATAATGGCATGGAGAATGTGAAGCATGTCACTGAAACAACACTTAAACGTCGAAGTAAATCATGTACATAGGTACTACTTACAAGTTTTGTGCATGCACGAGATTTACAGATAAATTTAGAATTTTACTAACAATCACCCTTAGGGTGTTGTTAACAACTGATTTTCGAGAATCAAGCTTAGAATATATACCATGCCAAACAAAATCATGAATAATCACCAACAATTTCTTTGATTTTCTCAAACTCAAATACAAGCACTCTCTCTATTGAGCATTTAACCGGATTCTAGGTTTTTTATTTATAGATTTTCGAATATTGCGTATTGGGTTGACCAATATGGCGCATCCAGGTAACTTTATGTTGAGTCCAAGATTAATATATTCCAAAATATTCGTACACCGCCTTCCCGATACGGCGATAAGGTTGATGAATTAGATGTATCAGTCTTCTTATCTTGGATATCCGGTACGATCATCGTCTTTGGATATGGCGATCTTCTAAAGTGGATACGACGTATCTGGACTAAAACAAGTTCGCACTTCTTGTTGACCAAAGTTTCATATACGACATATCTAGTATTTGGATACGACGTATTCTCCAAAGTCAGGCGATGGTCATGATAATCTTCTAAGTCTTGATATACGGCGTATCTGTCTAGAATGATACGGCGTATTCTTGTCTGTTTGGTGGACTTTCTCGAACTTGATCCATTTTGCTCCAAAACACGTCCATTATTGCTAACTTTCACCAATTGCTCGATAATAACTAATATTTACAAAAGCAGGCGATTAAGTATCAATTCTCATATAAAATGATATAAAACAAGCAATATACATAGGATAAATGATGCTATAAATTTGACCTTATTTGATGTCATCTCCTACCTCGCTAGGATTTGAGTGGCTTGATATTTTGTCCTTAATAGAATTTCAATTTTCTTTCTTTTATCGCGCTACCTCGCTACGTTTCCTTTACCTCGCTATCTTTCTTTCTAAACTTCTAAGTTATACTTGTGTGATTTGATACTAAAAGTAGAGAGCTATACTATAAAATGATTAGATTCTTCAATATAATGTCATTAACTCTCAAAAGAAGTTGATTATTTATATATGAGTAAACTACACTGCTCGTCCTTGTGGTTTGCGTTGACTGACGAGTTTCGTCCTTTGACAAAAAAAAAATACACCATCCGTCCCTAAATTCGGAACGTTATGTATCGTTAGTCCTTCATTTTAACGGGCCACACTAACTGCCGTTATGTGACAACACGTGATACCCATGTGAGGGTATTTTGGTCATTGTGCCCCTTGTTTTCAACTTTATCTTCTTTATTTATACATCTCTATCTTCAACCATAACTACCCACCACCAATCCATATACTTTCTTTCTTCTCGATTTCATATTCATTTTCACCCATCACCACCAACCACCAATCCAAACCTTTCTTCATCATCTTTATCTCGCACTCACTACTACCAACAAACACATCGCAAAAAATAAAACCCGAATTAATGTCTCCAAACATAATTATAAACTCATACAATAAATGCATTACCTTTTACATAAACAAACCCACTCATCTTTTACATAAACAAACCCACTGATAATATTGCTTTTAAATGAACAAACCCACCGATAATATTTGATAGCTTCTTGGATCGTGGATCTATTCAAACAAATAATGAAGAAAAGGTAATGCATTTAGGACGTTTATAGCTTCTTTAATGAAATAAAACCAAATATTGAAGACAAAGGGTTGTTGGATCTATTCAAGCACTTATGGCGTCTAAAATTATTTGATAGATTATTGGATTGTCGGTCCCACCATTATAAATCTTGATGCATATATAACTTTCAGGTTTATTGTTAAATAAAAGTGTATGGTTTTTTATAAAGATAGTGGTGGATTAAAGGATCCGACAGGCGACGGTGGTGGCACCGCTCGACGGTGGGTGGTGTGTGTCGGCGGCGGTGACTGAGAAGAATGGTGGTGGCCAGACGGATTTTTCAAAGTGGCCGGTTGTTTTGTGAGTATATATAGTGATAGTGATTGAGTAATAATGTTATGAAATAAGTTTTGTTGATATTTCTATTTTCATTGTTTTTTAGTGGTTCGATTATAAAACTATAAGAATCTGATAAAAGTAAAGATGGGGATTTGTTTTTGTACAAAGAGATAATAATTTGATGAAAATGAAGATAAAGTTAAAAAAGATGGGATATAAGAATTTGCTAAATATGAAGATGAACAATATGGACTATCATTGAAGATGAAGATGATGGTGATGAAAGTGATTTGTTGTTTTGTTAGAGAGAGAAATAGAACATAGAGAGAAGTAGAAAATGGGAGACAGTGTGTATTGATTAATTTTATTTATTTAATCGCTTTGGAAAGAAAAAGGAAAAAGATTTTTACCCTCATGCAAGGCACAAGAGGATTTAACGGATAAATTTAACAATGTTAAAATGAAGGATTAACGATACATAACGCTTTCGCATGTAAGGACGAATGGTGCATTTTTGGGTCAAAGGACTAAACTTGTCGGTCAACACAAACCACAAGGACGAACGATGTAGTTTACTCTTTATATATCAACTAGATTGGAGACTCAATCCCTTAATTTTCTAGAAAGATCACATGTGGTATTGTATGAGGCATTTAGAGTTTAAAATCAATGCATCGCCTAACTGGTCATCAAAATTGCAACCTCAAGTTTGCATGATTAATAGCTCAACTAATTAAAGTGTGAGCATAACATTACGAGTAAGTATATCATTTGGAATATCCGATGAATTACTTAAAAATTTCAAGGATAATGAGAGAAACTCTATGTTATTCTATGTGTTATACTATAAAATACACAACAATAAAATTAGCTGCAAATTCGGAATGAATTATTATACTATATCACTCCTCTCAAGAAATTTTATGAATTTATTATTCAATGGATAATCCAATAGCCATACATAGACATTGACCCAAAATAATATTTCAATTACTCATGATCCGATTATACGTTGTACCCCAAGGACACTGTTTATTATGTCATGCCTCTAGCATGGTATACTAATCAATTCCAAATAAAATCCTCGATGGAAAATATGGAGCATGAAAAAAAGATGATTGTTTTAGGTATAATATATATCCCATGATAGTCTCATAAAGAGACTAGACATGAAGATTCCAAAAGAATCTCGATAGCTAATAAGATCTCAATAAATTCTATCACATGGAATCGAAACAAATGACATCGATAAATTTGTTTGCATATAATTTACCGCTTGTTATTATTCATAATGAGGATCATAAATCGCTTATTATCCCAAAGTGCACTCAAAGAAATGATTGGCGAACATGAAAAGACGCAATCTATTGCAAATACGAAAATTATTAGGATGCGAAGTTCATACATGTCAATTTATAAAAGCTATTGGATATACACCGCCTTTGTGTGAAACCGAAATAAGAGCTCTAAAATTATGTGCTTTAAGACATGAATTATGGAATAAATAAATTCACAAAAAAACTTGAAGTTTCTTATTAAGAGACATGTTGTTTCGAGGTGGATGTAGATTTCTTATTGATATTATATGAGACAAACAATATAGAAGTATTTAATTTACTCTAAATGAGTTTTATTAGAGCTCTCATATTTCATAAAAGATCTATAATGGCTCAAGCATGTCTAACAACTTCAACATCTTAAAACATTAATAAAGTTCTCAAAAACTCTATTTGATCAGATTAAATGAATGGTTATATGGATGAAAAGTCATTTGGACGCATATTATATTGCTTTTGCACATGTTTTTAAGAAATGATTGGTCTTCGAGTACCATTAATAAGTGCAAGTGAGGGTTTGATGTAAATTTTGCAATTAATGTGTGTCATGAGAGTGTATTTTTCTCTTTAATAGTTATATTAGCTATATATGCTTTCCGTCAATGCATTGATATTGGGTTGGAAGCTAAACATATATTTTGTTATCTTTGCAGACTTATTTCTAACATCCAAGTTTCGTGGATTTTATTACAAAATAGCAACCGATTGTAAGATTGACATTCGGCGCTTAAAAGATATACAATAAATTGAGGAGAAGCATTATGCACACCGCACTCTTTTCCCTACATCAAGTTTTTTATCCGTTGGGATTTCTTAATAAACCGATCTATAACGCATAATAAACGATAAATATTAAAAGAGGAATGTTGTAAATATTAATGGGTTTATGTATATTCACATTTATCTCCGGTGATATATTAAGGTTCTACATGTATCATCTACACTATATATACTACGACTTGTAATCTCTGTTAACCACTCAATAATAATTCTCTCCTTTACCTCAATTTTTAATCATTATTTTTACATTTACAACAAGAATGACGATATGGCCAAATGGCCTATGCCGAATTACCCTAGACAAAGGAATGCTTCCCGCCTAAATGTCCCCGCCTAAATATTTCCCGCCTAAATGTTCCCGCCTAGTTGTTTCCCGCCTAAATATTTCCCGCCTAATTGTGTCACTATCTATGTCACCAAATATATATACATATTGCTTCATATTGTATGAAATAAGATACAACACCACAGCATACACACATAAGAGATATATCTCATCTCTCCTACATAGCATCACATGTAGCACCACATATTCACATACAGATTATACACATCATTTCTCACATATCATGATGCATACATAACATACTTATATCTATGTTAAATCCTCTACCTACGAGGTGCCGACTTGACCGTCGAGGTGGTTCCCGGGCTTCGCCTCGGGCTCCTTCTAACGGGTTCTCTCATCTTTGTAGCACACTTAAAAGCTCGGGACAAGGATGACCGAGACGGGAGCCGTCAAGACCAACCCGACAGAAAAATGCTTCGACATTGGCGCCATCCGTGGGACCCGTCATTCATTCTACCAAGAGCTAAGAATGATAGGTCTCGCTTCCAAACTTACTCCGGAGGTGGTTCGTCCATCATCCGGAGGTGGTTCGTCCACCATCCTCCCTTCGGTGTGACTTCATCCGGAGGTGCTTCGTCATTCACTCTACCAATGATGGGTAGCATTTTCAGTCAGCTTATCGATGTTCGGTGCAAACCTCCGGTATGGACGTTTGGTATAAAACGTCCGATACAGATGACAGTACGGACCGACTAAGGACCGTCCGGTATAATGCGCTTCGGTCAAACCGATCGAAAATACAGTCTTGTTCGGATACGTTGTATCATACAGAGGTTGCCTCGTTCGGAATGTTGATAACGGGTTTCATCTGTTGGATGTGAAAAACGAAAGGTAATGGGTTTGTAGGCTAAGATCCGGACCTGTACTTTTCAGAATGATTACATGGGTTAAAACCGTACTTCTGGTACAAATTCGTTGATCTTCCATGCCGCCATGTCTGTTGCGGTAAGTTTCCGATTCCTTTGTTCTTCTCCGACTATCATGATGTTGAAACCCATGATAAAATCATAAGGTCATATGTTGAAAGTTGAAACCCATGATATGTTGAAACCCATGATAATATCATCTTGCCATGCTTTCCGTCATTTAATGCAAGTTGGCATTCTTATCTTGCTAATGTGGATGCAAGTGGTTATGAAAAATAAAATAAAATGAAAACCATAAAAGCATAAAATGCAAAGTGTTTATTTTCTTTGAAAACTCTTTTACCCATCGGTCCTCTAAATGAGTATGTGAATTGATTAAACATCACACCATCATTACATGTTACTTTCTTATGAGTTCACTTGCACATACCTCGAATAAAGAGTTAGAATTTATGCATTGAGAATTTATGTATTGAGGGCATGAGCAATATCCCCACATTGTTAATATATCATACCCAAAGTATATTTAAATATACTTGAATAGAAGGCGAAATCGCTCTCCATCATTGTTAATGTTTGATAACTTTACAAATGTTAAATTAGAACCGCTCTCCATCATGTTCAAAATTAGTACATACTTTATGCACACATAATTAATTCATAGGAGGCATATAATGATTTAGTGAATGCTTTGGCTTAGGGCCCATTAACAAATAATTTGCACTTGTGTCATGTACAAAAGGTTTATAAAGTCGCATATATCGCCACAAGTTAATTATACTTATATAGAAGGATCCTATGCAAATTTTATGTGAGATGCATGTTGTTATGCATGTGGTACAAGTTATAATAACTCAGGTACGTCAACTGGTAACATCATTATATCAAGACAAAAAAAATATATATACTTTAACGTGTATGATAGGTGATGTTATACCCATATGTATATATAAAAAAAATAATAATAAAGAAAAGGCCTAGTAAAAGAGGTCTACCTCTTACATCTTTTTAGTAAATTTTCAAAATATAAGGTGGACAAACTTATTTGGCATTTTTATGTCAGATCTGTTCATCTTGTTTTGTACTTTTCATGACTTTTAGTACAATACTGTACCATGACTTTTGGCAAAAGTTCATTGGGACACGCAAAGGAGCATGTATTATGGGCTTGATATGTTTCCCTTCGGCAAGGGTTCATTCGTCATATTCTTGTTCCACAGTCATATCGATGGCATGTCTCGAAGTTTTTTAAAATTTACTTAGCTACCATAAAGCATAAAAGCAATAATACGAGGACAATAATAGATGGAACATATATAAAGGAAAAAATGATGTACAATATGATGTCGTTCGGAAAGATGCCGTTCGATATAACTTCGTTCGGTACGATGTTGTTCAGCAAGGACGTCCGGAATGGATGTTAGGTGGATGACCAATATGGATGCAAGACAAGGATGACGCGTCCGAACGAGATTTATGAACACACAATACTTGACCAAAATATATAAGAAGGAAGCAATGTCTGGTCGATACTAAACTCCCCTGATCAACATACACATTCCTTCTGGTCCTAGCTATCACCTCCAAGCTCAAGTCATCAAAAACCCGACTCCGAGCTGCAGGATATGACTTTCAGTTCCCTAGTCTCTTGTTTACCTACCAAGCTTCATTTCTCGAGATCTTACCATTGAGCCCCAAGATATTACAATACTTACTTTGTTTTACTTAGTATTATCCGATCCATCTTTTCTTTATTTCAACCTTTCTAAAATTTCACTATACCGAATCTATAAACATGACCTTTGAGCTCCGATGGACCATTCTTCGTTTTATTATTAGCTTTTTGCCTATTTGGCGTGCACTCGATTTAATGACCACTTACCGCCTAAGATTTTAAACTAGTAAGACTATGATCAAGCCGTGATACAAACCTAGAGGCACCTTTTTCTATTCTTGGGTCACTAATTTCCTTTTGCCCTTCTGATTAATTAATATTCCGTTCCATGCAATGAGTCGTTCGTATAATTATATGGGACATCTGCAAACTGTCGCCTGATATCGTTTGTCGGGTAAAGATCCTTTGGTATGCATGTGAACAGAAGGACTGATTCGTGACCATCGGAAGCCCACCATATGGATAAACAACTCATACCCAGACGCACTTTTCATGACTTAGCTCGAAAGTCATCGCTATTATATAGTATTGTACCAAAGCTCACTTAATCCGAAGGTCACAGTGTCACATTTGGCCAAGGTTTACTCGGCTCTATAAATTATGACAAGTACTAAACGCCCACCCACCGTCACGTTACTTTGATGCCATGCGCCTCGCCTCCGATAATCTTGAGTGTCACAAGATATGCTAAACTCGCCACTCGATGCTTCATCACCATATTTGAACGATTGTCAGCCAAAGATCATCGTTTCTCGGAGTGTTACCATGCTTGAGTGATTTTTTCTGTAATCATTGGTCTTTGTGCTTTCATCTCCGATCTTCGTCTTGCCTTTCGGCTACTTAACAATTCGGTCTTCTAAACCACTTTATACAAGAATGACCACCTCATTCGCCTATTCAATTTTAACCTTCCTAAGTTCTAAACTCCGGTTCATCTTGTGACCCCAACCACGATTATCCGAGGGCCTTGCCGTCATACGCCTTTCCACTTTTACGACGTTCTCCACATTTTTGCTCCATCACACCATTGTTATAGCAAGATCATGGAATTCGGACGAACGAAAATCACGGCATAATTATACATACCAAGATATGGAGCACCAAGTAAACACCAAATAAATAAAGTAATATGGTTTTCACCTCTTATATTTCTATCTTCGTGATATATGCCCTTCGGACTTCGCTAAGCACCTTACTTTGTAGACAGCGTTAAGAGAATGACTAAGTTTATGAAGAATTCTTGAAGTCTTTGGTTAATACATTTCATCCTAACAACCTCATAATCGAAGAAATTATACGATCACTCTAACGCACCACCGACCGAACCATACATACCGAGTCACCATGACATTTGGTCTCTTACTTCGATATGCCTTCGGTTCGCTTCTTGAATTAAGACCATCGAGCTTTAAACCGACCTTCCAGCTTGTGTTTTTTTTGGGATAAGTAACATAGGGATTGAAGAAGTTGTATTCACATATTTGAGAAACCTATTTTATGTTAGTCTATTACATACTATTAAAGGTAAACTTTGGCCGGTGCAATTCGTTAGGATTTGGCAAAGCTATTAATATATTTATCGTAATATATGAGGAGGCGTTGCTACCAAAACGATAGTAGTTTATATGGTCCACTCATAATCTTAATTTGACGAAGGAGGAGCATGAAATAATGTTGCACATGCGGTAATTCACACCCGACCATTAAGTATGAAAAAGCATCACATGTTTGATATTTAACATCTATGAGCAACCTTTGTTATTAATTGTTTATCATGTCATCTAATACTTTGTTTTTTTTTTAAGTTCAACGATGCTAATAAATATTAGCACCATTGAACTGGAGGGAGTATAATGGTATAATACGTTCATATGTTGTTGCGGTCCTGCTGTGACCTAATTTTTGTTTTAATGAAAACGAAATGTTGTGTTTATCATATCTGGCACGAAAAAGCGGAAGAGCTTTCATGTTTCACTTTGCAGGGATAATTGCATGAGGTTCCACATGCATAACAGTTACAAGAAATAAGACATAACATCATAATGACTCCGACGGAGATTAGCTACCTCCGGCCGATCCATGTAGTCAATGTCTAGCCAATGAGGCATAATTTACCCCCGTAAGTGCAACGACACTAGGGAAGGCCATATACCATTCGGTGGCGTTGCGATACCCCGAATAATGCTAAGACATTAATGGAAGAGCCGAGGCATATATGCCCCAACAAGACGCAGATACCCGTAGGCGTGACGCCAGGATGAGCCACCGTAGATTTACCAACAAAGAAACATTACCCCAAAAGTGCTAAGTCACTAGGGAAGGCCGGGTATATTTACTTACAGGCATAATTTGCCCCGAAAGTGCCAAGTCACTAGGGAAGGCCGAGGTACACCAACCAAAAGGCATAATTTATCCCCGAAAGTGCCAAGTCACTAGGGAAGGCCGAAGTACACCAACCAAAAGGCATAATTTACCCCGAAAGTGCTAAGTCACTAGGGAAGGCCGGGGTATATTTACTTACGGGCATAATTATATTCCGAAGATGCAGGGTACCAAGGACGTCATTGCTCTAACCCGGAAGAGCCAGTCACTAGAGACGTCATTAATTAAACAACTCAAAATGGGATACATGATATCTCGCACAAGTATAAACAAAGGGATGGCTTTCAACCTCCGGCCAACAATGCACCTTGCTGGCGGTCCACAACCATCCGTAAAGAATGGCGAAAAATATATATATAAAGACAAGACAAAATTCTAGTATAGCACTATTGACTATATGTCAACAATACTATACTGGGAAGACATGATGGCGTATGTGGTCTGATGGACCCAACTCGCCTTATAAAGCACAGGCTTATAGGCCACTTGATGAACCACTCTAAGATGGCCACTAAGGGTACCACCGAATGACACAGCCGAAAGGCCATAAGGTATTCTTTAAAAGTATTACATCATCGCCTTTTACTAATAATGCAATCCGAGGGGACATGTCGACGATGTGTCCGAAGGACACGCGCGAGAGGCAATACAACACTTGTCCGAACGACATGTGCCGAAAGGCGCAAAGACATTCTCTAAGTATTGCACCATCGGTCTTCAACCAATAGTACAATACTAGGGGGACATGTCGACGTATATGGCCAAATGGCCTATGCCGAATTACCCTAGACAAAGGAATGCTTCCCGCCTAAATGTTCCCGCCTAAATATTTCCCGCCTAAATGTTCCCGCCTAGTTGTTTCCCGCCTAAATATTTCCCGCCTAATTGTGTCACTATCTATGTCACCATATATATATACATATTGCTTCATATTGTATGAAATAAGATACAACACCACAGCATACACACATAAGAGATATATCTCATCTCTACATATCATCACATGTAGCACCACATATTAACATACAGATTATACACATCATTTCTCACACATATCATGATGCATACATAACATACTTATATCTATGTTAAATCCTCTACCTACGAGGTGCTGACTTGACCGTCGGAGGGTGGTTCCCGGGGCTTCGGCCTCGGGGCTCCTTCTAACGGGTTCTCTCCTGTTTGTAGCACACTTAAAAGCTCGGGACAAGGATGACCGGTACGTGGGAGCCGTCAAGACCAACCCGACAGAAAAATGCTTCGACAACTTTTGTGATAGTTCTAAAATTTATCAATAATCAATGGCTCATTGATATTGCAGCATACAACTAACCACCAACATTTATCGTTGTAATGTAAATACATAAAGTCCAGCTAATAAGCTATTCATTCACTCAAAGCAAATACAGTTTATTTGGAAAATGAAAACAGCATGCTTGCTCGATGGGTACCTAGCTTTTGCTTTGGTTCAGGATATCCATATCCTTTAGAGTAGGGCTGTCAACTGCATATCCCATTACACTCATACCATTGTCAACGAACAAAACTGTCCCCGTGATGGCTGAAGCAAGTGGTGATAGCAGAAAAGCAGCAGCATTTCCCACCTCCTCTGTTAATACATATTGATTTTCAAGATTTTGATGCACATTTATGTGTGCAAATGGGAATTGATTTGCATTATTTTAGTTTTGATTGGAACATTATTTAAAACTCCGTGATCATTATCATTCCACAGTGATGATTTATACAAGATGCAAACGATATGTGAAAGGCCAACCTCTTGATATCTCTATATGCCAAGATGCATGGTTCCGGAAAATGGAAATTGTTTATTTAATGCACTAAATTACAATGAAATAATGGTAATTCATTACTGTTTATTTATTAAAAGTTGTGTACGTGCTTTAGTAAGGGTATTATGACCAAAACAGAGAATTTAGTGGTGTATGTATAAATTTAATGGTGTATGAATAGATCAAATTAAAAGTTTTATAAAACGCATTCTTTTTACACCATTAGGCATTTGGGCCACTAGTTGATCTTTTGAAAAAAACTAATAATAATAATAAAAAATAAAAATAAAAAAAGGGTTTACTGAGCTGTATCAAAGCTTGCAACTTACAAGTTTCAGAATTATAAGGAAGCACAATAAAGTTCCGGAGGAGCACTGACCTGCTAAGAGTTCTTTCTGTAGTGGTGCATTCTCTAATGCATAATTAATGTACATATCGATGACACCAGTTGCCTTGGCTGCACGACTTCTTAATGCTCCTGGTCCATTCTTACGATACTTTAATTGAATACTTTTTTACGATTACATCTTATTATATGAATGCCGTTAATGGCACCTAGCTCCTAGAGTAAGCGACTTTAGTGTTTCCCACCGATTGCCTTTCGGCCTTGACGTTACAAAAAACCAGTAGTTTTTGTGATGAAAATACTCCCACGAACCCCAATAAAATTGTGCACTAATCACAACCAAAAATTATTAAAATGCATTTCTTACCACTTATATTTAGGTGGCCGTGATATTGGAAACTTAATATATTAAACCATTTCTTTTTTTGAAGTGAATAATTATATTGCCACATCTTAAAATAGTAAGTTGTGCAATCATTTTGGGACCCAAGGAGAATAGATTAGAACTGATTAACCATATTTAAAGATCGTTAAAAGTTATAGCAGTACCTGCAGAGATAGTGTTCACTCTGATTCCATGTTTTCTACCAACTTCGAATGCTAACACCTGCGTGTGTTAATCATAATGATTGATACCTAACAAAACTTGAAGTAAGGATCAGGAATTTGGGATATAGTCATATAGAATTTTTACTCTTGTGTCACTCTCCAAGGAAGCTTTCGCTGAACTCATACCTCCACCATATCTGCATCCAAAAAATGTGTAATTTAAAATGCCTAAAATGGGATCACCGAAAATTTAGCTTCAAATGTAAAAAGAAAATTACCCACTATGAACCTTGTTGGAATTATATAACGTGACAATCATAAATATAAACAATAAACATCAAGTACACATGCGAAGCGTATAGGAAAGATTAACGAATAATTAATTAACATAAACAAGAATATACGTACCTTTCTTGATTCTAGCGAACAAGAATCAAATCCACAAAACTAGCAATTGGATGAACCCTAATTAGGGTTTATAGGATTATATGAATTACCCTCACTGCTTTGTAATTCAATCCAAGAATACTAACAATAATGTGTTAGTACCACGTTCTTGTACACGCGTACTAAACCAAATTAAAGTAATGCTAGTTTTATCAAACCAAATAACTTGTTGTGGAAAAGGTTGAGGATCGATCCCTTTGTAAGGGTGTCGACCGGTTTTGAGAGCAAACACACACAAAACACTTTTAGGTTTAGCTTAATGAATACAAGAGATAATTTACAAACACCCTTGGTTTTGTATATATACTCAAGCAAACTTGGTGAACAAGTTTGAGTTGTAAAGGATTTGTTTCCTTTTCCTTGTGGCGATCGGATGTATATCCCACAAGGGATTCCGGAACATTCCCGTTATTTACAACTTAGTCCTTTTCCAATTACATTTAACGCCCGTTAGTCCATTACACTAATTACTTAACGTCCGTTAGTTATTTCGTTTAATTAATAAATAAATACAACATTTATATTTAATTATTTAACTTTAATTCTCATACGTAAAGTGTGCAATCCCATGGTCTCGAGTTCGATCCTAACACACATCTATTAATATTTTGTCCATTAAACCAACAGCTCCCACTTTGACATATCTTAATAGAGTGATCACATCGGTTAGCGTCTAGCAACACTTTGATGCCTCTAGTACAACTCATGCAAGGTCTCCTGGAAAAACCTTTTAATGATTTCTCATTATTATTATCCTTTTGTTTCTAATACCATGTTAAATAAAGATATGGAATTAAGTCATTCTTTATTCAACCATTCTGTTTCTCGTTATTAGTGATTGAACAAGATTACCAAATCTTCTAAACATATTTAGGGGAGATTTTGGGTGTGGCCACACAAACATCTTGTCAACCCTACGAGGGGCCCAGCAGTATTAAACTCCAAAATAAATTTGAAGGAACAAATTCTATCTTGACTACGAGAATAACCCACGAACTTTGCAACACTTCAGGAAACAACCCTTATGACTACCAGTTACGTATAGCGTTAAGTTGTTCCACAAAAGTGCACTACATTCATGACACTTATCCGGTATCTCAAGTCCGAGGATAACTATTCATGATTTACTTAATAACAATATCCATAAAGTAAAATCATGTAGTTGGGATAAGTCCTATATTCAATTCATTGAATATCATCCGAAATTGGTATGCATTCTCATCAATATACTTTCAAGTATATTCTACCAAATCTCTCGATTTGTCTTAGTTTAATGATACTCCCATATCATTAATTGACAACGACGATTTAGAATAAATAAATTTATTCACGGATTAAACATGCAAATATAGGATACAATATATTATAAAATCAAACATATCAAGTACTTGATTTATTATAACAATTGTTTAACATCCCTTATCCAAATACCAAATAGATCAATGCATGAAAATTCCATTGATGAATTATGCCTCAAGTAATGACAATCATACTTGTTGACAAGGCATAAATCAACCAACTTGATCTATCGTAATTTTGAGAATACTTATTTTAAGAATTCAATTAATGAAGTTCTTGTATGTGTGCATTCACCAATCCACATAATAATTCATAAAGTGTGTGACATCCTCTATCACCAATTTATGACAATTTAAACTTTCAAACATTTTAAAGTTTAAAGTATTCTTATTTTTTTAATGTATAATGCAACTGTGCTCTTAGTAGCACAACTAGTTCACATGGCCATTAACAAGGATGAAATCCTACCATGACTAGTATTGAGTGTCATCTCAATTAAACCAAAGATCATTGTATATAAACAACAATGTGCTCATTAAAACTCCGTAAACTTTAATATCTTATTGTGTAATGTTTGATGCTTTCCTAACTTTCAAGTTTAAAGTCGATGACAATTTGCACAACATTTGACATATTGTTCATCCATAGAATCTAGGAGCAATTCCGGTGAGGATGTAATTCTTTTAGAATATTCATTACACAAGTTATCTAATAACTTTTAGTTAGATATCAATGTTGTCAAATCACTTCTTATTCAAGAATGATACAACAATTTAAATACACAACATGATGTACATGATGAATCTACAGGTCAAACTTAGACTTCATTCACGTTCTATCTTGTCAAAAGATATTTATCCATTTCCCAAATGATATATCTTGTTTTATTAGAATCATTTATTTTACTGCACATGTTTATTGATAATAAACACATATTCCAAGGTTGTATATTTTAATTCTTAAATCTTACAAATGAAGTTTCATTCCAGTCTAAGACCTAACATTTAGCTTACAAGGAATGTTACTTCCTATATGTTATACAACATATAAGATTTAAAACCTTAACATAATACTCCCACTAGCTTTTAGGGATACTTAAAATTTATCTTATTTCAATTATAAATCGAAACTAGGATTTAATAATTAAACATAAGAATAATTTCATAGATGCATGCATTTATCCATTCATGAATTATTGCACTTCCACTACCAAAGATTATATGAATTAAAAACCTTTCGATTACTTACCGTCTCGCTCAAGTAATTTCTCGTGAAAGAGTTTGATATTCCATTGTCATATTTCATATTAATGAAAACAAGTATGATCATTATCATCTTTATATATTTAATGTGTCTAGAAAAAATATTCAATCATAATTAATTGCTTAAGTATGATTAATAATCTTGTCATAAAACATGCATTAAATATGTGTACAATATTGTCCATATGATTTCTACATAGAAATTCAAACCACTAGGGTTTTCATCTCTTTGAAGAAACTCATTTCCATTCTCTAGTCTAACTATTAAGATAAACCAAATTTCCAAAATTGATTATCTTTATGGACAACATCTTTAACATTCATAGTATGAGTAATTTACCCAATTCAATATTTGGTAATCCATCATAATGGTTATCGTGTTTACTATAATCCAGTAACTCATATTCTTCTCAGCATATAAATCAAATATCTGAGATATCCTTGCAGATCTATGAATGAAAATTCCATCATCATGAGGTCTATCATTTACATGTCTAACCTCATCATGATATTTACTAGTGTGTTTTAGAAGATTATGTATCTTGTAATTTTATCTTTCAAGATAAAAAAACTCCCACTTGCCTTTTGTAATATATAGACTATCTATATATACTTAGCAATTAGAGCAAAACTACATTGTTCTCTTTTTGGGACATTACAAATACACATTGATAATTCCTGACTATTGTTTGTTAATAACCTATTCATAAGTAGTTTAACAAAATTTCAGAATCTTCAATTTTTAAAACTTAATGTGATTCATCACATTCCATAATAAAATGGTGTTTTATCAATCTTCTAGGTTGGAGTCATATTGAGTATATTCAATCCATACTCAATTTTCTAACCTTGTTACTTTTTAAGAATGAAGTTATGGTTATCTTGAATCAAACAAATAAAATAGAGTTTGATTCTTCTAACTGAACATACCATCAACTTGTGGTATTCAGTAGAATTAATATTGTAATACAATCTAACAATATATAAGATAAACATATTCTTTTTGGCTTACCTATTTACCAACTAAGTCAACTTAATGGTATAATAGACCTTCCAAGCCAATTTCATGCTTTATAACACAAGTACTCTTTAACCAAGTCACTTCATATTCATGTCTCATCAAGAAAACATAAACTGTTATAATCCATTATACGTTATAAATCATTGATCAACTCAATGACTTCTTGTATGTGTCTTAATTAAAAACATAACAAGTTAACGTCTTACTTTATTATAAGTCTTAAAAACTTTATGTTTATGTCTTTACAATGAATCATAAACATGTTTAACTAAAGTAATTATGAACACAACTCTTGGTTTCAATAGTAATTTCAAGTTAATTTATTTACTTCACAATAATGTAGGACTGCATTATTTTTCATTTATGTCATTCCAAAATACATAAATAAACAGATTGAAGTAGAATTAGATTACTTCATTTAATTTTATGTCATTATAATAATACATAAATATTTAATTTGAAGTAGTCTTAGATCATTTTGACACATGTTCTAAATACTTGTCTAATTTAGAAACTGCAAATATGTCCATGCAAGGTCTGACTTCACATAGAGATTTACTTTGTTGTTGCAATCTCGTCAAGTTCTGACATGACGTAAATTGCAACACCAAGTGTTTCTTGAATTAGATATGGACAAGTTATATTAGAACATTAGTCTCTTACCTTGCAGTCAAGAGAATCCTTTAAATCATATACCTATATGTTGTACCTTGCACACAATATAGATTTCTCCCACTTATGCATGGAACAACATCATATAGCAGATAAACAACACGACATATGTTCGTTTATGTGACTAATATGATTGTGTCATTGATATTAGCATAACTAGTAGATGTAGACCCACTTCATTTTCTAATAAGGAAACGTACATGACTATCCTTGAAAACATAAGTGTCTACAAGTGGAAAGTAATTATCTTAAGACATTCTAGAGATAATCTGGGTTACTACCAAGATGACAAAGCTTGTAACTCCCACTGAATTAGAGATCGTTACATTAATTCCTTATTCAGTAATAAGAACACAACTCCCACTGGATTTGAAAACATTGTAAGTGTTTCATTAACCAGTGAAAGAAAATAGTGTTCTATTTACTTTCCTACACTTTTGAGAAAGTCCATACATAACAATTACTTATGTACTAAAAGAGTGTATTCTACTATGTAGATGCTGAACTATCCATCAATACTATTAACTTGAAAAATTGGGCATGCAATTTATTTCTTAATAGTTCTACTATTCTAACGATTGTAAGTAGTACTTTTAAATGGTCAAAATAAAACAACTAGATAAAATATGCTAGTTTGTCTTTTACCAATTATACAATAATTAGTCTAGCTTCTAATTTAATAACTCGTAAATATACAATTTTCTTAACTATTAAAATTTGCTTACGAGTTATGTATTTTAGAATTTAGACAATTCTAATTGTCCTATCATACTTTTCTTCATTCATGAAAGGGAATAGGATTGAATCTCACTCTTTCTTATATAAAGAGGACTAGTTTTATCCTTTTAGCAAAGTTGACTCTACCAAAAACCCTTACAGGTGTAGATCAATTTACCAATACATGAATAAACTATGTTTACGATTTAATGTTGCATTAATACATTTAAAGAATTAGCAAAATTCAATTTTAGTATTTTCGATAATTAAACTTTTCAAGAAAATAAAATACCCAAGGTAATATTCATATAACCATAGAATTTTCTCGAAAACTAGGATCCAAATTATCGTAGTTCCATTACATCAGTTGATCTGCTAGTAACGAAAGCACATAATAAAGTAATTTGTCGAACAATAATTGGCAAACAATTTCCAATTCCTAGATCATTATGGGATTTATATTTTCCAACGCTATTGCAAATATAAACATGTTTCATCCCATCTTATGCCATTGAGTCCAAGTCTCACTTCCTACTCAACTTAAGTGTCTAACTTAAAGAACGCAAATATGTCCATGTAAGGTCTCACTTTACATAGAGATTTACCTCTCCATCACAATCTAGCCAAGTACTCTCATGACATAAATTGCAACTTCAAGTGTTCTTTTTAATTAGATGGCATATAACTTAATTTAAAAGGGTACTAGTTTTGATTTTATGTGGTCAAATCAAATATGTACAAAGATGTCATGCATTCGTCTTGTAGCATAAATTTAATAAAAAAAACTTTTATTACCAATTCATAACGATCAAATTATCAAAGTTTTGATTGAGGTATTGGGTTCACCAATCAAGAAATTTAGTGTTAATTATCGTCTATTATACCGTATTTTTGCATAAGTGTAAACACTTAGTGTTTCGGTAATTACCATCGAAGTGGTTCATGGAATTAAAACTAATTCGCCTTAAGATGAGTTTGTACATTTATGGCTTACTAAGTAGCTCCAATCTAACTCACAGGGGCATAGGACTAGGTAGCGCAAAAGCATAACCTTAGACATCCTTTCGGTGTGATTGTGTGCACTTCTTTATTAACCTCATTACAATTTGTTCTAGTGGGTGAGCCGTTCAGACCATTTGTACCAAAATCACAATCAATTAAACTATTGAAAACTTAACTCTTCCAAAACAAATCAAATTTCGCTATTGTTTAGTCCGTATTATTTTTCTATTCAAAATTACACTTTGCTTAAAACTGTCATACATAATAAACAAACAAGTAAATTAATAAAAAATAAACAACTAAAAAACAATGCGCACATAACTAACAATTAATACGTGTAAACAAGTAGCCACATGCAACTTATTCGATAAAACCCTATTAATAATCAATGTCTAGGTTAAATTAATGTATATATTAATTAGGGCTTTCACTCCAGCGATAGAAAGTGAGCCACATATATCGATGAATCGATTGCGTAAAACAATAATTAAAATATACCAATTAGTACATAATTGATTCATTAATGTATATAATTGGAGTCTTCCCCAATTCAAGATTTATCGTAATTAAATATGTCTCAACAATTAAACAATTATCAAAGCAACTTATCCATGACTAACATGCATGTATAATCATGGATATCATAACAATTATACATATAAGTCACAAGATCGCATATCAAATTCCATGACACATAACAAATTATTCATGAATTAATCACGTAACATATATATATTAATTCTAGGTTTCGATAAGGTTAGCAAACAATTTTCAAACCCTAAAAAATTTTTATGTGTCGACTTAAAAAAAATAAGGGGTACGCCCCAATTAGAAAAAATCGACCCAAAAAAATATAAACCAAAACCCTAGATTAATCACATCAAACATCATACAATATACGTTTTATTACGCGTTTATGTAATTAATTACTCATTAAAACCAATGACTCGTGATGCCACTGTTGGAATTATATAACATGACAATCATAAATATAAACAATAAACATCAAGTACACATGCGGAAGCGTATAGGAAAGATTAACGAATAATTAATTAACATAAACAAGAATATGCGTACCTTTCTTGATTCTAGCCGAACAAGAATCAAATCCACAAAACTAGCAATTGGATGAACCCTAATTAGGGTTTATAGGATTATATGAATTACCCCTTACCGTTTTGTAATTCAATCCAAAATACTAACAATAATGTGTTAGTACCACGTTCTTGTACACACGTACTAAACCAAATTAAAGTAATGCTAGTTTTATCAAACCAAATAACTTGTTGTGGAAAAGGTTGAGGATCGATCCCTTTGTAAGGGTGTCGACCAGTTTTGAGAGCAAACACACACAAAACACTTTTAGGCTTAGCTTAATGAATACAAGAGATAATTTACAAACACCCTTGGTTTTGTATATATACTCAAGCAAACTTGGTGAACAAGTTTGAGTTGTAAAAGGATTTGTTTCCTTTTCCTTGTGGCCGATCGGATGTGTATCCCACAAGGGATTCCGAACATTCCGTTATTTACAACTTAGTCCTTTTCCAATTACATTTAACGCCCGTTAGTCCATTACACTAATTACTTAACGTCCGTTAGTTATTTCGTTTAATTAATAAATAAATACAACATTTATATTTAATTATTTAACTTTAATTCTCATACGTAAAGTGTGCAATCCCGTGGTCTCGAGTTCGATCCTAACACACATCTATTAATATTTTGTCCATTAAACCAACAAACCTCTGAGAAGTCAAGGCGGTTAGAGAAACCGAAGCACCACCTACAACATAATTAGGCTTAACTTTTATATTGAAACGTTTACTATCACATTTGTTGGTTTGTGGGAGTTATAAACACAACAAAACGACTAAGAGTGTGTGAGCCAATGGGGGCACACACGATAAACACGAGTATACGTGTCGAACGTAATATATACTTGAATTACACATTACCCGATATGATGTAAACTTGACCCGATCACTAAAACGACCCATGGGCTTGTTTTGAGTTCACAGTTGGGTCGAATGGGATATGCCTTGGGCCCTAGAATATTGGACAAGGAGTATGTGGGTTTTCTTGGGTTTCAAACTTGTCGAACAAGCAATAACCCAAGACAAAGGGCGCTTTGGTTTGTATATATACAAACACACCCTCCGCCAAATATCGATTCATCATACCTCCAATACCCTAAAACCGAAGCTAGTTTCCCGGCTAAAAACTCTAAGTCGATTGTATTCCAAAGTTGATTAGAGTTTTAGGTTTTATTCAATCCTTAACTTGTTTTGATTCAAGTGTTAAGGTTTAGTTTATTGGAGGCTTTTGTTTCGAGTTCTCGGTTGACAAGCTACAACAACAAAGGGTTAAAGTTTTTGTTCGTGGGCTTCTTTCTCGGATAGAATCAGAAGATATCGGACATCCTTTGTCCGATGTCGTAAAGGTCGATTACACTTGTTGGCTGTTTTGGTTCTCAGACAGTGGAAACAAGAAGGTTTCTTGGTGTTTTCCTAGTTTGACTTATATTCAAGTGTTGGTCAAGTTGTTGATTGGGTTTTTATATTACGTTCTCGACTAGCTTCATAATCGAACGATATCGTTATCGGGTTTGTGTGTGATACTTATCGAGGTATCTAATTTAGATATTTGGGGTTTCGTTTGGTTTCTTGTTCGTTAATAAAGTCCAATTGCCAAGCAAGGTTAGGATTTTCTTTATCCCTTTTATTAATTAATTGTTATATTAATTAATTGTTTATTAATTACGTGTTTAACCTAATGGCAAATACTAGATCCTTATCCGATGCTTACTCATGAGGTTAATGGTTAACTTAGTTCTAAAATCCCAACAAAGGCATCACGAGCCATTTCGTTCTTGCGATTATGGGTTACACGCTTCTTATTAATAAACATGTTTAAAAGGTCGCATGAAACCTAATTAAGTTATTCGTTTTATTTTGTTTTGACAACTATATCAATACTTGTCAATTTTAATAAATAATAACTAGTCACACACAAATTAAAATTATATTGATAATTAGAATTAATTTGTTAATTAGAATTAAATTTGTTAATTAGAATTACTTGTTAATTAGAATTAAAAGTTAATTAGAATTAATTACTTGTTAATTAGAATTACTTGTTAATTAGAATTAATTACTTGTTAATTAGAATCACTTGTTAATTAGAATTAAAAGTTATTAGAATTAATTAATTGTTAATTAGAATTATTATGATAATTAGAATTACATATTGGTTATTAAATACATAAAACTGCGTAATTACTTGTTAATTGAGATTGCCATGTTTTATATGTTTTCCGGCCACAAGACCCACTCAATTGCTTTTGCGATGTATGGGCGACCTAGGTATTGTATCCTAGTGACGGTCTTATGGTTCTCCGTTTGGGAAAGACTGCAAGAGAACTCGGAACAATATGTGGATATATATATATATATAGGAAGGTTATTTCGTAACCAAATAAATTGCGAGAACCAAAGATCAACCAATCGATTTTTCTTATATTAATTTGTATAATTTAATTCAAAAGGGCATAATGGTAAAATTACTTTCTTTTATTTTTATTATTATTTTTATTTATTTTTTTACAAAAAGGTTTTTGTAGTTCCAGAATTTAGGATTTTTTTTTTTACATTGTGTATATGTGTTTTGCATTATTTGATAATTGTATTATCCGTTTTTGCATAGGTGTTTTGTATTTGCACATGTATCTATAAAATATTACATAAGTATGTATACAAACAACAAAACTTTATTAATACATTTATGCAATTTTATACAAACAACAACTTTATTAATACATTTATGCAATTTTATGCAATCTACACATGTGTTTTTCCTCATTGGCCATGTATCTATAAAATATTACATAAGTATGTATACAAACAACAAAACTTTATTAATACATTTATGCAATTTTATGCAATCTACACATGTGTTTTTCCTTATTGGCCACTCTCGATCTCTTTGTTTTTCTCATTGTACACATGTGTTTTTGCTCATTGGCCACTTTCTACACATGTGTTTTTCCTCATTACCACTCGATCTCTTTGTACACATGTGTTTTCCTCATTTCCTCATTGGCCACTCTCGATTTCTCGATCTCTTTGTAGGCATATGTACACATGTGTTTTTAATCCATGTACACAATCCTTTCCATAACAAATTTGAAATTAAACAAAAGAAACAAGTTCATGAAAGTGTAAAACACATATGCATAGAAGGTTTTCACAATCAGAAAACACATATGCACACTCAAAACACATGTGCACACCGAAACGATAAGAGGAATAAAAAGTAAGATTTGAACCATTGCCTATTCCACTATTCGCAAACCAAAAACTCACGATACCAAACCAAAATCATTCTCATGAATATACAATAGCTTTAAAAGAAAAAACATTTTAGGATCCGGTTTTTTATAAACACAAATGCAATTAGACTGACATATTTAAACTAATACAAAATCATTGAATAAATATATGTGAGACAATGTTAAAAACAAAGTCTGGAACAAACCCCAAACAACAAACATCCACCATCAACAAAGAACCTAAACGGCTAAAAATAAGCTTGAAACACAACAGATCTAACATTAATAAGCTTGAAACATTCAAACGCACAACAAATCCGACCAATAGAATACATGACCCATGATCCTAGTACTTCGAATATATAAATAATTCTATTATCACCGACCCACTTTGGAATGGTGGACCAATACAAACATAATTAATAGTCGATCAAAGATTAAGGTAGGAGCTGGAATAAAAATTGATCTATATTAATAACATATATTAAAAAAAATTGATAAAACAACTAATTTGATACATTAAACATGAAATTGTGGATCGCTGATCATAAGAAAAAAAGTTGTTCGTTATTATCAGTTGAGGAGGTTGTTTCAGATATTACATCAATAGTCAAACATTTTAACTCAAAAAACCTACCTGCACAAACAACTATCAATAAAGTCGACTTATATACATCCGATCTAAAGAATGACAACAAAGAACAAAAGTATTGGATAATTAAATTCATTACAAATGAAAAAAAAAAACGCATGATATACACATGGGTACTTTTTACTCACATTTCACATTTCACAAAACAAAACATACTCACATTTCACAAAACAAACTTACCTTCGTGAGCTTTTCATGTATCCAGCCCAAACCCTTTCAAGTCCATAGTTCAATTTGTTCTCTAAGTCTGCAAAATAGAGAATTAGTAACAGATTTACAAAATCATTTATGTGTTTAATAAGTGAGGGTCATTGGCCAATCTAATATCATGTTGCCAACATAGGTTCTCGACACAGTGTGTTCAAGCGAACAAAATTAAACTAAAACCCATATATTAATTAATTGATCATAAACGAATTTACCTTACGATTGATGACCAAAATTAAAAATATGATATGATTTTTCATGTTGATAAAGACAGCGATTGCGAGTATTATATAGCACATATATTTTACCAAAAGAATGGAAGACATACCGATCCATTAAACACCACCAAAAAATCACAATTGATTTCTTGCTTGCACATCTACCAACCATTAAACAACACCAAACGATCATGACACAAACCATCAATTACGATTCAGTTTTGTTGTCGCCATGATCTCAATCACTTTCCTCATCATCTCCACTGCCCATCCCAACCCATGAAAGATCAATAGTACCATCAATTACGATTCAGTTTTGATTATGGAGGAGGAGGCGGTTGTGATGTTATGGAGGGTGGTTAGGGTTTTGAATGATAGAGACTTTTTTCCTGGATCTAGAAAATGAATTACGAGTAGTTTGTAACTGATTCTAATCTTATGGGATGCTATTTTTATGGAGAATACAAATACCTAATTTTCCCTAATTTAATTTTTTTTCAAAATAAGTTACAAATATTTTCTAAAATGCCATCTTGCATTGATATGATGTACATCATTCATTATTAGGTGTACAAAGGTGGTTCCATGGTTCTATGATTTAATTGGTTCTACAATAACCTCACACTATATATATATATATATATATATATATATATATATATATATATATATATATAGGTAAGGGTTATTTTCGAACCAAATAAATTAAGAATCATGGTAACCAAAGATCAACCAATCGATTTTTTCTTATATTAATTTGTATAATTTAATTCAAAAGGGCATAATGGTAAAATTACTTTCTTTTATTTTTATTATTATTTTTATTTATTTTTTTTACAAAAGGTTTTTGTAGTTCCAGTAATTCTAGGATTTTTTTTTTACATTGTGTGCATATGTGTTTTGCATTATTTGATAATTGTATTATCCGTTTTTTGCATAGGTGTTTTGTATTTGCACATGTATCTATAAAAATATTACATAAGTATGTATACAAACAACAAAACTTTATTAATACATTTATGCAATTTTATACAAACAACAACTTTATTAATACATTTATGCAATTTTATGCAATCTACACATGACCATCCTTAAAATAAAAACAATAGGAACCAATCTCAACCGTTGGATGTATTGATCTTAAATGTAACTTAAGAGTAATTAAATAGATAAACAAAATGGCACTTTTGTAATTTATTGCATTATGAGTGGCATTTTGAAGTAGCTATTGGTAATCATTTGTGATTTAACGGACGTATGTTTTAAGTTACGCTTTGTAATTTATTGCATCGTGAGTAACAATAATTAATGTCATATTTGAATATTGCTAACATACATATGTTTTATGTTTGTTATAGATCCAACATCTAATACGGCATATGTCACTAAAAATTAATGTATTACTACAAATGTATAAAATATTTAATATGTTATTACAAATTAGTGTGTCATGATAAATATATTGTAAAATTTAATGTGTCGCTTTATATGTATCAAAAAATTAGGTAACAAACATAGTGTATCGCTACATTATGGTAAAAATTTAGCGTCACTACAAATGTACTCATCAATAAAAATGTATTAAAATTTAATGCGTCACTACAAATTAGTGTGTCATTATAAATATATCATAAATTTAATGTGTCATTTCATATGTATCAACAAAATTAGGTGATAAACATTTGTATTACAAAATTTTGTAATGTGTTACTACAAATATATTAAAAATTTAGTATGACATTATAAATTAGTTTGTCATTACAAATGTATTAAAATTTAATATGTCACTATAAATATATCTTAAAATTTAATGTGTCACTTTATACGTATCAAAAGATTAAAATAAAAAATTCATTACTACGTAATACACAAATCAAAATCAGAACGAAAATGCAAAAACCAATTGATGAATAGATACTTATATAGTCAATACAGTAAAAAAAGTTACTTGTATTCAATATACTAGCGGTACCCCATGGCGTTGCGACGGCGGATACATTGAAATAAAATTTTTGGTGAATCATGTATTTTAGTTTATTATGTTCTTTTAACAATCAATTTACGGATATCAATAATTTCGTTTAGCTCGTTAGCTTCTGCTCGAGCTCATTGGCCGATGCCTATTTGGCCCATGCTGTTCGGCGCCGAGCCGTTTGGTCCGCACCAAGACGGGCTTAAGCCCATTTTGCCCGTTGATTTGTCCGGGCTTGAATATCTGTATAATGTGCTTTATTGTTTGTATTAGTGACATTTAATGAGGTTCCTCGCGTTCTGTGGCGGATACCTCAAATAAAATTTTCCTGAATCATGTATTTTAGTTTATTATGTTCTTTTAATAAATTTACTGATTTCAAGAATTTCGTTTAGCTCATGCCCGTTCGGGCTCGAGCTGTTGGCCGTGCCGTTTGGATGGTACCGTTTGGGCTTGGGCCCATTTGGACTGTTGCTGCCTCGAGCTGAATATTTGTATAATGTTCTTTATTATTTGTATTAGTGACATTTTAATGCAGGAATTATGTTTAAGTTGGTTGTATAATATGATTGATAATTTGTATTTCTTGTGTAAGGGTGTTTTAATAACTACATTAATTGTATTTATTGACCGCTTAATTAATTAACTACATTAAATATCTTGACCATATTAATAGTGTTTTGTATTTTGTACATTAAGCTTTAAGACTTGTAAGTCTTAAAATTAAGATTGATGAGAAAGATCATTAATAGTGCATTATGTATTGTACAATAGTCTTCGTATTTTGTAAGTCTTAATTTTAAGACCATACGGGAGAGAGATAGTATAGATGAGTTAATATAATTCAAGACTCAATACACAAAACACCCCAAAACTGAGAAATGAACTACCCAACATAGAACCTTTATGCATGTTTTTATCTCCGAGATCATCATCTTTATATTAGTTAAAAATAATTAAGAACATGTATCATCTTTATACTTAAGATTCTAATACACGTGATCACCTTTTATCTCCCAGATCGACATCTGTTACAAATACTCATACACAAAAGATACGAAACCAGTTCGGAAAATCAATGACGGCTAGGATTCCGCTTTAGAGTTTGCACCCGTAAGGGTTTCGATAACAAAGGCTGCCATACTCACACATAAAACGCTATACCAAACTTTATAAACCCATCGATGTAGAACTTTACCGTATCACAACCGTATATCACCATCATATGTACAAGAGACCAAATTGCATCTTGCGTGTTCTATGCGGAGTAGAAGGTACAACCCGAAATGATGCACATCGATAAATTACGATCAACCCGTTGTGAACAAAGTCGACACCAGTAATCCCTAATCAAGAATGGGAGGATCGGCGGTAATGGGTTGTTTAGGTTTGAGTGGATAGAACAACAAAAGCCGCCATGGGAACCATGTGGTGGTTTCTTGCCTCCGGTTTGTTGCTTGGTCGAATTTATAAGGGATAATTTTGATGGTGGGTTTTAATTTTGATGGATACTTTTTAGATTTATTATGGAGAGGATGTTTAGATCTATAATGGAGGTAGGGGTGAGCGAATCGCACCGCAAACCCGCATAAAACCGCAAAAACAACACCGCAAAACCGAAACCATAACAAAACCGAGTGCGGTTCCCTAAAATAATAAAACCGATTTTTGATGCGGTTTCGGTTTCAACGGAAAACCGTACGCAATAACCGCACCGAACCGAAAGTCATATTCAAATATATATATATTTTATTTTAAATAAACCAACTAAATTTAATAATTTTTCTATGATTAAATACTTTTGTTTATATTTTCATACTTAGGTATTTCAAACGTATTTTATTTGTTAATTATTATGCGAGATTTTATATTATATATTTTCTATCAATTTATCATCGAAATTTTTAAAACTTTCATCTCATTTGATTTTTATTATTGTAGAAATTTATAATTTCATACTAGTACCCAACATTTTGTATACATATGTTTATACTCATTAGGTAACCTTATGATATATTTATTCTATAATAAATATATACCAAAAATAGAATTTTGAAAAAAACTTTTAAACCGCAAAACCATAAAACCAAACCGCAAAACCACAACACCGCGAACCCAAACCCACAAAACCGCGTGGTCGTGGATTCTAATTTTAAGCAATTGCGGATGTGGTTCGGTTTTTACCAAAACCCGCACCATGCTCACCCCTAGATGGAGGAGATCAAGGAGATGGAGGAAAAGTGAGGGTCATAAGGAACTGATAGGGTTAAAGGCAATTTCCGAAATTACCCTTTTGGTTTTAGTTATAGTTTTTCTTATTCTAATTCAATAGTTGACACTTGTTTAATTATTATTGGTTCCTATTATTTTTATTATTTTTAAATTTTTTTCAACGATTCTTAATAATTTATCATTCTCTTTCTTTTTTCTTTTTCGATTTTCTTATTTTTTTAAAAGCTCTTGTGATATTTCCGCACCATCCTTACTTAAAAGCTTAATCCCACCCGATCCTTCTATATATATATATATATATATATATATATATATATATATATATATATATATATATATATATATATATATATATATATATATATATATATATATATACATATATAGGGAGGGTTAATGTGAATCAAGCTTAAAGTTGTAAAAATAAGATCAAATCCAAAAACCACTAAAACATTTATAAATAACAATTTTAGCAATCATACACAAAAAAATTATATTTTAATACAAATTAACATTTTAGCAACTAATAACCAAATGATACATGAGTTTGGATTAGTGATACACCTGATACACATTACACTAATAAATATTTCAAAACCTGATACACATTAAACTTCTAATCAAAGTGTATCACCTAGGTTTCGTAAATTTTAAAAAGAAATCTATCGAAACTTTAACAGTTTTAGTTGTAGTAAATAAAAAAATTGTTTTTATTGTAAGGAGTGTCTCTTGTAAAATTATACATTATATATAAGAGGATGCATGCCACATAAAATTCCACTTGGCATCCCATAATGCCAAGTCATATTTCCATGTCATCAATATGTTTATGTGGCATTTTTTATTTTTTTAAATGACTTGTGGCATTTTAATTAATATATGTACAATCTTTTTAAATAAATTGTAAATTTCGTTTTTTTTCTTTTCTCGAATTTTAAAATTTTTTAATAAAAAAGACATTTGTTAGAGTTGAACTTGGGTCATTCATGTATTTTGTAATCAACTTGCCACTAGAGTAGATTGTTTTTGATTTATATCTTTCAAATCAATATAAATAAGGAGATTATAAAAATTCGAATTTTTATTTTAGGTATGTATTTTTGAAGATAACAATTAAAATAAATTATGATATATGTTACTTAAAAGATAAATATACCATAATGAGCTATGAAATTTGTTAATTTGATTGATTTCTCATGAGTATATGGAGATTATTTGTTGATTATGGATATGTTTTAATTCATGAACAGAACTATAAACATACCTCAGAAAGAAATTGAAATGTAAAAGACAAACGGTGTTCATTTGACAAAGAAAGGTGAAAAATAGGTTGTTTGGATTTCTTCTTCATATGTGATCAACGGTTCGGATCAATGCAAGCGCGATATTAGCCACAGTTCTGAATCTAATTTTGCAAGCGACTTTACTCTATTACAAAGTTGGGTTTAAATAGTAGATGCACTCTGGGATTCTTCGTATGAGTCCATCTCCACTGACGGCATCCTCTATGTTAAAGTATAATCCACTTTTCATTTTATATTATTCCATCTTACATTATATTTCACTACTTATTCATCTTTCCATGGTTACAGATTGTTGACCCTAAGTTCGCATGTTATGGTCTCGAGAATCCTATTTACGCTGAAGTTGATGTGCGCTAAATATGTTGCGCTTTTAAAAGTATTATATCGTTATCTATTTGGCCATTTACGTTATGGTAATATTTTATGCTTTGTGAACCTTACGAGATATCAACAAAGCGGTGACAGATTGTGGCGATGGTTCTTGCAACCAGAACGAGCAAGGCAAGTAAAATAGTAGATTTTGTTTCGCTCAAATGGAGACATCATTGGTATTTGTTTTTTGGTTCTTTTTAATACCACGACATTTGTGAATGATCATGTATGATTTGACTAAAGAATGTTACTATTCTAGGTATGAACAAGCAATGGCCATTAAACAGTTTCACTACATGTGGTGGTGACAGTAGCTTTAGGCGATGGCACACAAGGTCATCTCAATACTCATTTGCACTATAGTACTTAAAGAGGGGACACCTAGATTTTGCAAAGTGGAATTCATAGAAAAGTCTTCCCACCATCTCTACCAAACATTCTACAGGTGGGATGGGAACTTACATCATTAGTCACATTCGCATATTAATCAAACCCAAAAGGTATCAAAGCTGAAGGGATTGTGATATCATTTGCACAATCAAGTAGTAGCAATAACAATGATGAAAATTCACCTTAGTTCCTATACGGGGAGTTGTTTCTGATGTGGGAAGAGTCTAATGCAAACAACAAAAAGATGAGGAAGGAGAATAATATTGCCGGAAATAGGCATACAATGAGAGGTAACAACTTTAATATGCAATTTTAAATCTGATAGTGGCAAGGACAAATAGTTTGTTTTGTTATTATGTTTCAATATCAAATATAGAGAAGAAAAAATGGTTGTGAAAACTGAAGATATTTTTTAAACGTGCTCTACAGATGGGGGTATAAAGTTTGGAGTTCCATGGATGAGATCAATGGAGCAGCCATCAAAGTCATCATCCATAAATAATCATCCAGGTACAACATTCAGTTCCCTTTTATCCTCTCAGTCAGTTATATTCTCTCCACTGATCTTGGATTCCAGAAAATTTCTACTAACTGTTCATATTGTTCATTAGAGCTAAATCTTAAACATCATTGCTTTGTAAAATTGTAGTTGATCATCACCCTTGGTACGATGGAAAGAAAGGGAGAATAGGAAAAGAATGCATTCCCACGTTTGTTTCATATATGGAATGGAAGCGGGTCATCAAAGTTCCATTCCCAATCTTCAATTTTGATTCTTTAAAAAAAGTAAAGAAATCTGGAGAATGAGAATTTCTAAAGGGTCCTTTCTCAATTATCATTCCCGTGTGAATGGAAGCGACATAAAAAATGGAAGCCATAAAAAAAAGAGGGACTAAAACGCATTTGATGCACAATACGTATTAAAATCAAAACATAAAAATCCTAGCAGAAAATTTTCCCTAGACTGGTTATCTTCATCAACTGTGTTTTTCATCTTCAACAAATGTAATTATTTTTTCTTCCCTGTTTTGCTTAAAGATTGGTGTAGAATTTATCCCCTAACACAATTTTATTCTCTTTAATATTGTATTGATTGTGTATACAAGTGTTTTGCATATATATTTTAATTATGTTGATAACCACGATGCATATCAGTAGTTTAATCTATACATTACATACATTGTTGTGCCATGCATGTGTAGCAATTATGTATCGATTTTGAATTCGTTTTACATCAATCTTTCCATTAATTATATGATCATGTATACGCTAAAATATCCCCCTTGAAACCGCCTACCAAAAAATGAGAAAAAAAGCACGTGAGGAGATGACCAGTTCTATTGAGAAATCGTTTATAATGCTGGTTTACTGAGATTGTGTACCTTTCTAGCTAGGTAGCTAGATGTTTTAAAAGTAAATTTGTCTAGTCAAACATAGAAGATTGCTGCTTAATTGTGACATTTTGGCCTTGGGTAAGTAAAATTAACAGTGATTGTAACTATGACTATATGAGAAGGTCACTAATCAGCTTCTTTTTTTGTTGTTGTATATATACTAAGCCATTCACTCGATATCATTGGCGGACCCATAAGAAAATCTAAGATAATTCCTATAAGGTGATCTAACGATATTATGGTTGATTAGCTCTTGACATCACTAGATGATATCTGTCTTTTTAAAAGATTACATGGTTAATTACTAATGATGGAGTTATGTTTGTAAAGATTGGTCTCTTGTGTTCATAATAAAGATTAAGAAGAAATATTCAATAAATTATGTACACTTTTAGGACGCAACTCACCAAATTACGATGATGATGATACTTTTTATTGTTTTCTTTTTCAAGAATTTATAACATGTATGGAATTATATGACTTAATAGTAAAAAATATCAATTTAAAAAAAATAAAGAAATAAATAAATATAAAACCTTAATATGTATTTGCTTTTTATGTCATACCAAACAAAGGAATGAATTCTCTCATCTATTCCGACAATGTATTCCCTATTTTCCCCAAACAGTGGAATGTCTCCTCTTATCCCAGTGTCATTCTCTTTCCATGCCTTTCCCTTCTACACTGCATTTCCATTCTTTGCGATTCAGCCATATCAAACGTCCCATAAGAGTTAGTATGTTGATATGAAGTCTGGTAGGAATTTCCAAGAATTCGAAGACGTTAATGAAGGGTTTGTTATTAAGAAAGAACCATCCGACCACCATAAAGGTCCCTTTCTAAATTAACCTCCCCCTGTTTTTATCTTATTTATTTAAAGATGATGTTCAAATCATCCGTCCCAAAATTATAGTTCTCATTTGATTTTTTTGGTCTTTCTTTTACATCTTTGACATTAAATATTTTTGTTTGTGTTACATAAATTTGATTCAAAATATATGAATGGATTGCGTTTTATATGTATTTTCATTGATATAATTTTTATCAACTATTGTATAACCCAAAAAAATTTAAAGTCAAAGTTGAAAAGAAAGACCAAAAAAAAAGGAGACAATAATTTTGGACGGAGGTAGTAATTAAAGAGCCAATAGATTTTGTTTGCCGCTAGGATTGTATACATTCCTTGAACAATTTGAGCTATTTCACAAAGTAACTTTTTTGACCCGTCAATGCGCCTATGACCCATCTTTCCACCTTTATGTTGGTAATATTTCTTTTCTTTGTTTTCACATGTACTCTCAAATTTAAATAAACAATACATACGAGTTTGACAAACACTAATACTATGCTTAAAAAAACTTTGTATAATAAACAATTTTTAACAACAATATTTAGCTTAACAAGCAAAACAATTAAATGCACATCAAAACTTCTACGATTACCATATTCTTTCGCTATAATAAATATGTCAACAATAATTATAAGTCATGCCCGCTCATCATGGCTTTGAAATCTATATATATATATATATATATATATATATATATATATATATATATAGGGGAGGGTTAATGTGAGATCAAGCTTAAAGTTGTAAAATAAGATCAAATCTAAAACCCACTAAAACATTTATAAATAACAATTTTAGCAATCATACAAAAAATATATATATATTTTAATACAAATTAACATTTTAGCAACTAATAACCAAATGATACATGAGTTTGGATTAGTGATACATCGATACACATTACACTAATAAATATTCCAAAACACGATACACATACAAAACACGACACATTAAACTTCTAATCAAAGTGTATCACCTAGGTTTCAATAAATTTTAAAATAAATTTATCGAAACTTTAACAATTTTAGTTGTAGTAAATAAAAAATTATTTTTATTGTAAGGAGAGTATCTATTGTCAAATTTTAGTTCGATCTCATTTTAACAACTTTAAGTATGATCTTATTTGATCTAGATTCTATATATATATATATATATATATATATATATATATATATATATATATATATTTCGGAAAAAAGTAGTATGGGTCGTACAAAATCTACTTTTCTTGTCCGATTACTTAACCGTGAGGGCCATAAACATAGATGAACTCAGAGATGAGAATCATACCTGGATTCATTATTGGTAAAAAATGTTTGAGCAATGATATGAAAGAATAACTTGATGCTTAGATTGCGGCAAGATATCCATTCCTTGATGTATCTATGAGACGTTTGGTAACCTGCAAACCATTCTTAAGAAAAAAATCTCTACCATCAATTAGAAAGAATAATATTAAAATCGAAAAGCATACCTCGGGTCCATTGGCTAATGAATGAACAAGGATGTCAATGGTGCCAAAGTCCTCTTTCACAGATTCAAGAACTTCCTACAAAACATAAATCTTGCATTAGCTATATGATATGAAACATTTCATTGGTTTAACTCAATTATAATAAAAAATTATGGTACCTTGACGGTCGGTTTGAGGTTCCGTGTAGCGTTTGTTAGTTTTTACCTGCATAATTTGGCAATAAGTAATAGCTCCGGAAACTCTCCTGGCCTAGTGGGGCACCAACCGGAGTGAGCATGAGCCAAGGATGAGACTTGAACTTGGATCTATTGACTCAAGCATAGAGCTTCAACCATTGGACTAATGCTCCATTGGTTGTAAAACATGTAAAATTTACCCAGGAATGATTCTCTCAGAAACAATGTAGGTAAGAGAAACTGTAGAGCCACCTTAATGTAATAGTAAAGCTTAAGATGGTTAAAAATTTGAGTTTAGCCAGTCAACACTCAACAGCCGTATGCAGATGAATTTTGAAATGGGAGTCATACCCGTTGGATTTTAGCATATTAACAAATTAATATAAACACATATAATCACAAGGATGCACGGATTAAAGATCAAATAGTGCAAGTAATTAACCTAATCTAATTACCTTGTTTACCTTTGATTATGTGTTGGATCGGATCAAGAACCGGGTACTAATTTCCCAAATCGACCAAGAACCCTAATTAGGGTTTATATGGACCGATTATAATAAAACCACCAAGAATAAAAGAGTTGATTCCTCTACGTTTTAACACACACGATTTTACTAACGATTCAATCAGAATGCTTGTCCTCGATCACGAAAACTAACCAATTACTTGTATTCAAGAAACAAACCGAATCCCTTGCCTTTGGGGAAGAGTTAATCGATCCGAGAAGAAGAGAGAGGAGAAGAAGAAAATTGGTTTGCTTAGGTTTTCGAGTTATGAGAATAATGAAGCCTAAAGGGTTTATTATATAGCACTTTCTCAATATTTGGAGTGCAGTCTAGAACCTTCTTTTCCCCGGCTTTACACTTAAGTCCTTGTATTTATCATCTAACGATCGTTAATAAATATCGTTAAGTGTTTCACGATTGTTAAGTGGTTTTTTCGTGAAATAATAATTAATATAATACTTTATATTATTGACATGCTTATGTTAAACGTAACGCGTGCGATCCTATAGGCTCGATTACTTTTCAGACATATGTTTATGAAATATGTTCATATTCCAACAGCTCCCACTTGGACATGTTTCAATTGAACGTAATAGCATTGGTAAATGCTCCCAGAAATACTTAAGTGTTAATGATTTATCATTTACTATCCCTTTTTTTCGGATATCGTGTTAAATATGGATATGGATCTAAGTCATTCCATAATTTTAATGATTATGTTTCTCGTTTCGTTGTAGATCAAGATTACCAAAATCATCGGGACATATTGTAACACCCCCAAAATGACTCGGCGGAAGCATACAAGTATTGGGGACTACTAAATTGGTATCACAACATAAGCATAGAACAATTGGTTTTTCATAAATAAACTTTTATTCATTCTTAAAAACAATGTTTACATCATTGATTAGTGCGGAAAATGGCCCATTATAAACAAGTGGTCCCAATACATAAATCGAGTCGTCTGACCATGCCATGCCTTTGCCTTGCGCCTCAAAGATAAGCTATCACTCAAAACACGAAGATACATGCTAAAGGGTCACTTCTGTTGGTGAGTTCATAGATTTATTTAAAAGGGATTTCAATTACAATTGTTTCAAATTTGGTTCTTGATAATCATTCGTCTTGCATAATGTCATAAAGTTTATGATTTCAATTCATAAAAGGATTTCATAAAGAGATTTCATTAGTGGACCATAAGTAGGGTATATGTACATTACAACGAATATAATGTCATATATTGAATCTATTACGCTAGCACTAAGTTCATGCAACCGAAGCTACGACAGTTTATGTATGCACAAGGGAGTCATACAAATAAGGAGCCCATGGCGAGTGTTTATCCCAATACACTCGGTCCCGACATGCTATATGTTTCGCCATGACCCAAGCGGGGTCAACCGGACAGGGAAGTCACTCCCAATAGATCTATTTATAACATTCGGGCTTCCTAGCAGGAATTGACGGTTCATGAAAAAGGGCAATTTGGGATCTAAAGTCTTAGGCTAAGCTGCGTAATATTCTAGGTCAAAGGTTTTGGTGTGGTCCTTAAAGCATCTAAGTATGACGTATCTTAAAACATATCAATCAAAGGGCATAGTATGCATAGAATGCAGAATTTTAGTAATTAAATCATTTAAGTGAAAATGAGCATGTATCTTCCCCCAAAACAGTTATAAAACAAGTAAAAGTAGGGGCTATGAAACTCACCTTGGCAATGTGCAATATGAAGTCTAAAGAGAATTTAATCAAGGAGTGATAGTGCACGGCTTCGTCACGCAACCTAATTAAGTACGGCATATTTAGTCTTTATGTTTAAGACTCGGTAAAGTTTAACTAACTTTATAGTTTTTAAATGTTTGGGTTGTTGTTGTTGTTGTTGCTTATGTGGCATCATTGATCTTAGAACACTCTACAAGGAATTGAGTGGATTTCGGCTTAGGAAGGATGACATGGAAGGAATCTCGAAGAAGGAATTACGACTTTGGTTTAATGATGACCAATGATAATACTTGAAAGGGTACACAAAGAAGAGATATCAAGAATGAACAAGACTTGGTTTGTTGATAACCGGATGACGATGTCGAAAAGTATGTACATTTGTTATGAGACATTATCGGATTAATCGGTTATCATGAGTGAAGAAAGTATATTTATATATATCTATATTTATGTTGCTACCAAAAGGTTTAAGTACAATCAAATTGTATATATTAGTAAATTTCAAAATACATTTTACGGGTTATTAATATAATGTATATACTTTAGAAAATGGTTAAGTAGAAACGATCAAGCTTGCACTTAATAATGAAATAAGTGTAAATCCAATTACTCCAATTAACATTGAAAATATATACTATATTTGTAGCAAATTTTGCTCAAATAATGTTAAAATTAAAGTAAATGTTTACTTATGATATTACATTTATATATGTGTTCTCCGATGGTCTTCATAAAAGAAGGATATATTAAGGTTTATAAAAGAATATCGAGTCGTGATTATTTTAGAAACAATAACACTTATGTTTTATCGTTATGAGTAAAGTGCATGTATATATAACATTTTCATTAGCGCCATCAAAGTAAAATAGTATGTTTATAATATATTTGAACCGAAGTTTACAAATTTATGTTTTTATATGGTTTACAAGTAGGATATACCCTTTTAAATAAAAGTTACTTGTTTTAACATATATTCATTTTTAAACGTTATCCCGTATTACTTATTAATGCCGACGAGATGTTTTCGCTACTTATGAAACGGTCGGGTTGCATTTGAAATGGAGAACGAGACATAATGAGCACAGGGCGAGATAGATATGATTTATGTTTTTCTTGGGACAAAGATGGAAAGCTTCTGAGCTTGGGAGATGACACTAATGCTTGTATACACATAGAACCAAACACATACTTGGGAGTGGGTCAGGCTCAATGTGCACCAACAATGGGATGGGCTTTGCCCGTTATCAACCAATTTAACGTATAGCCTTTTGCCAAGAGAATCCTTAGGCAAAATCGTGAAAGTGTCAAATGTCACGATGTGAGGCATTATGTTTCTACATCGGGTGAGTGGCGAAAGGTTTCGATATCGAGTTCTAGCAACCCGCTTTGTACAACGGAAACTTGGGACTCCGTGAGTCCTTCACGACCGTCCCATGGCCTATCATGAGACCGAGCATTAACACCCTTCGGGTGTTTCCTTGTTGGCCCGAGTCAAGTAAGCAACTCGACCCGAGTCGTTTGCTTATCGGGACCAATGTCCACCAAGATGAGATAGTCATGGGTGAGTTCCCTAGCTGTTAATAAAATCAAGGACTCGCCGTCCATCAACCTTACGGCTGGGGGCATTTGGGCACATATTGAACATGACTCCATCTCACGAGACCACATTAAGCTAAAGACATAAGTCGAAAGCCAATATTTAAGCCACGCAAATAAGTAGGAAATATAAGTCGAAATGAGTCCATGATGTAGCCTAAATGTTTGGTTGAAAAGCAGACTCAACACTTTTGTGGTGTGGTGCGACATGAACTTAAATGAGCGGATATACCCAGGCGTGGTCGAATCGAACCACGTCACACACACGAGATCATACGTTGGTCTCGCCAGATTGAATGCCAACAAAAGGCAACCAAATAAGTTCTCAAAACCTATTTATAGTGACTAGGAAGATGAGGAAATCTAACCAATTGTTTTGTGAAAAGAAAGTGGGTTACTTGCTTAACTTGATTCCGAATGACTAAGGTTACATCAACTACAAAACCACCTCGTGACCAAGATCACATGAACCCGAAACTGACAACTAGCGATGAGCTTAGGACTTTATCGAGGCCAACAACTACTACGCGAGGCACTATAAGTCGAAACTATATACTCAGAAAATCAAAATAAGCGAAATCAAATTTAGCAAGATAAACTATGTTATAACTGAAATGACACGGTTCTCGATAGCCATGTACCAACATTATATTTTTGTCAACTCGAACAATTTCAAAACAATTTTACACGATCGGTATATAATTTTAAAGGTGACAATGATAACAAATTCTAAAGAACATGTAAAGTAAAATGGTGAAAGAATTGGGAGAAATGTTTATCGTTTTATTAACGCATAATGAGTTTATTACGGGAGTATTTAAAGAGAAACAGAAGAGGAAACAAAATATTTACACATTAGTCCCTACACTATCATATTTACATATTTACACCTTGGTCTTTTCTTTATACTCCCCCTCAAGTTGAGAGTTATCTGGGGAAGAAACTCCCAACTTGTGTAATAGAGTGTGATGCTGTTCAACAGGTAGAATTTTTGTGAAGACATCAGCTAACTGCTTTGAAGTATGAACATACACAGGCTTGACAGTACCTTCCTTGACTTGATCTCTCACATAATGACAATCGACCTCTATGTGTTTAGTTCTAGCATGGAAGACTGGGTTAGCTGCAATATGAATTGCAGCCTGATTATCACAATGTAATGTAACAGGATGCAAGTCTTTAAGCCCAAGGTCCTTTAAAAGACTAAGAAGCCATGTGACTTCACAACATGTAATAGCCATGGATCTGTATTCTGCTTCAGCAGAACTTCTAGATACTACACCTTGCTTCTTTGACTTCCATGATATAGGTGAATCCCCCAAAAGTATACAATATCCTGTTGTTGATCTTCTTGTCATGGGACAACTAGCCCAGTCAGAGTCACAATAAGCAGTCAACTGAACCTTTGAATGGTGTGCAAGAAGAATACCCTGGCCTGGAGAATTTAGAAGATATCTTAGCAAATGTTTCACAGCCTGCATATGAACTGAAGTAGGATGTTGCATGAATTGACTTAGCAACTGCACAGAGTAACAAATATCTGGTCTTGTGATGGTCAAGTATATCAACTTCCCAATGTATCTTCTATATATCTCAGGGTCTTGCAAAGGAGTGCCCATATCTGCTTGTAGCTTAAGATTTGGGTCCATAGGAAGTTTATAAGGTTTGCTTGTCATAACACCAGCTTCATGAAGTAATTCTAAAGTATACTTCTTTGTGAAACAAACAACCCATAATCGACTTAGTTACTTCCAAACCCAAAAATAATGAAGGTCACCCAAATCTTTCATATGAAATGTATCACTGTCGACTTTTAAACTTGTTGATTTGCAAATTATCATTACCAAGAATCATGAGATCATCTACATAGACCGAGCAGTGTAAAGGACTCACCTCTTTCTTGGTAAATAATGAGTAATCAGCTTTAGACTGTTGAAAACCAAAAGACAATAGAGCAGATGACAGCTTTGAGAACCATTGTCTAGGTGCCTGTTTCAGGCCATAGAGTGACTTTTTCAATCTGCAAACTTTAGAAGAATCAGATTTAACATTTTGTATCTTCTCCCCCTTACCAACATACCCCATTGGCATCTGCATATACACTTCTTCAAGTAAATCTCCATGCAAAAATGCATTAGACACATCCATTTGAACAATATCCCATCCCTGCATAGCAGCAACTGCTAATAGAGATCTCACAGTAACCATTTTTGCTACAGGAGCAAAAGTGTCTTCATAATCCACACCTTTTCTCTGTCTATTACCTTGAATCACCAATCTTGCTTTCTTTCTTTCAACAGTACCATCAGCTTTATGCTTAGTTTTAAATAGCCAATGACAAGCAATTGCCCTTTTGTTTGGAGGCAACTCAGTAACCTCCCAAGTATCATTCTCTTCTAAGGCATGTAATTCACTGTTCATTGCCTCACACCAACCAGATTCAACAATGGCTTCTTTGAAATTCTTGGGATCACTATTAGTTTCAAGAGCACTTAGAAGACAATGAAAATCAGAGGACAAAACTGGAGCAGTAACTTGATTAGCCATAGGTTTGAGATTAGGAACAACAAAATCTTTAGTCCAATTAGGAGGTTTTGTTTGTCTGGAAGATTTTCTGAGAGGAACACTTGTAGAAGTCACATTTTCAGTTCGTAAAACATTGTCAGTAGAGCTCTCAGATGGTGATTCAACAGGTATTGATGAACCAGATGAAGATGGGAGAACAATAGGATCATCATAAACAGCTGAATGCTTAGGCATAGAAACAGGTATAGGTTGATGAAACTGAGAAGTACTTGACTCAGCAAATGGAAAAATATGCTCATGAAATTGTACATCTCTACTTACAAAGCAACTGTGAGTAAGAAGGTTGTACAATTTATATCCCTTCTGATGTGCAGGGTATCCCAAGAAAACACATGGCACGCCTTTTGGAGCAAATTTGTCGAAATTCTTGAAGGATTAGTAGCCACAAAGAAACAACCAAATACTTTCAAGTTCGAATAATCGAGGATTTTCTTAAGAAGAAGTTCATGAGGTGTTTTGTTTTTCAAAATGGGTGAAGGAAATCTATTTATAAGATAGGTAGCAGTAGTGACACAATCACCCCAAAATCTTAAAGGTAGACTAGCTTGAAATCTTAGGGCTCTAGCAACTTCTAAAATGTGTCTGTGTTTCCTCTCAACTCTCCCATTTTGTTGAGGCCTGTCTACACATGTAGTTTGATGTTCAATACCTTGACTAGCTAGATACACTGCACATGGACCTTTAACAAATTCTAATGCATTGTCAGATCTTATACACTTAACCTTTGTACTAAACTGCAATTCTACAAATTTCAAGAATGTTTTCAAGATTTCAAATGCATCAGATTTGTTAACCATGAGATAAGTCCATGTTGCTCTACTATAATCATCCACTATTGTTAGAAAGTACCTATATCTTCCATTAGTAGGTACCTTATATGGACCCCAAGTATCCATATGAATCAAATGAAAAGCATCAGTACTATGAGAATCACTCAAAGGAAAAGGCAATTTAGTTAATTTTGCCATAGGACAAGTTAGACAAGTAGAACCAGTATCATTTACTCCAGGAACATCAGTACATTGAATCTGCTTTCATCCTTGAAATGATAGATGTCCTAATCTATGATGCCATAAAGCGAACAAATTGGGACAAAGCGACTTTATTGTATATACTGCTGAACATGAGAACAAACCACTAGACATATGAGAATCTACCATATCTCTAATCCTCCCATCTGAGACTCCATGGGAACATTGAGAAGATGATAGAGGCCGACAATCTTCTTACCCAGACCCAAAACTCTCCTTGTTGTCAAGTCCTGAATAACACAAAATTTGGGAAAGAAAATAGCCACACAATTGTTATCTCTTGTCAATTTGGGAACAGACAAAAGACTAAACTTAAAGGATGGTACACACAGAACATCCTTAAGTACAATCCCATTGTTCAACTTAACTTGTCCTATCTGTGTAATCTCAGAAGAATTCCCATTTGGAAGAGTAATTTTTGGCAGAAAATTAATCAGTTTAGCATTAAGCATAGCTTTAGAGTGAGGGGTCATATGATCTGTAGCACCTGTGTCTAGAATCCAATAGTATAAGAGACTATTATTAGTTGATGCACTAAGACAAAGCATACCTGCTACAAACTCAAGCTCATCATCAGTACACTCTTGTCCAGATATTCCACTATTCTTAACATCATTCAGAACACTTCTCATGAGATTCTCAAGCTGCTCAGGAGTAAAAGTAAAACTTGTAGCTCCACTAGTCACACTTGCTGCGGTTCTCTTGAAATTACCAGCACTAGTACCACTTTTTGACTTAGACTGAGCACTTATCTTCTGAGATTGCTTGTACTTATGATGCCAAACAGGATAGCCAACTTTCTCCCAACACTTCTCTGGAGGATGCCACTTAAAACCACAAATACTACACTTCCCTTTAACTTCTTGCTTCCCATACAGAGCAGTAGTTTCAACAAGAGGACCATTACAATGATTAAAAACATCTTTCTGAGACTCTTCTTGTTGTATGACAGCACAAGCATTTTCAACATTAGGAAGTGGATTAATAAGCAATAACTGGCTCCTTTGTGCACTGTAACACTCATCAAGTCCATTTAAGAACTGAAACAACCTCTGTTCTTCCTTTTGTTTCTCCACAGCCATCAAAAACACAGACATCTCAGGTGTCACAGTCACTAATCTAGGTAACACAGTCATAGAATCCAATTCTTCCCAAACACACTTCAATTTAGTATAATACTCACTCACAGAACCTCCCTGCTGTTGTATCTCAAAACATTCCTTACTGAGTTTATATTTCCTTGAGCCATTACTTAAAGAAAACCTAGTCTCCAATTGAATCCATATTTCACATGCAGACTCAATGAACATAATAGATTTAGCAATAGACTCAGAAACTGAACTCATTATCCAACTAATAACCAAGTTGTTACATGTTTCCCACAATTCAATTTTAGCAGCATTTTGAACAGCAGTAGTAGGAGGAACAGGTATAGAAGGAGGCCTAATTACAGTACCTTTCACAAATCCAAGCTTTCTTTTGGTTGACAAACCTATTTCAACAGCCCTACGCCAAGATCTGTAGTTCTGAGCACCAATTAGCTTTTCTTAAATAGGTAGTGATCCTGGACCATCAGAAGGATGAATGTACAAAGGATTACTTGGATCCATCACAACAAGCAGCGGAAATCAACTTATAACAATTTTCCCCAAAATTTGACCTAATTTCAGACTACAATCAAGATCTCAATTAAACACAAATTGAAGATCTACAGTGATGAATTACACATTCAATTGATCAAAAACACAATCAATTGATGAAATCCCACTCAGTTTGAACAAGTAACAGTGATAAACGGTGATTAACTGTGATTGTACGGTGATTAACGGTGATTATACGGTGATTAACGATGAAATTAGGTATACAGAGTCACCATTAGCTCTGATACCATGTAAAGTAAAATGGTGAAAGAATTGGGGAGAAATGTTTACTGTTTTATTAACTGCATAATGAGTTTGTTACAGGAGTATTTAAAGAGAAACAGAAGAGGAAACAAAATATTTACACATTAGTCCCTACACTATCATATTTACATATTTACACCTTGGTCTTTTCTTTATAGAACAAAAGACTTAATGAGAATACTTAATCTTACATTCTTCCAAAGTGGGTTGAATACAAAAACTCCAACTGGAGGCGACATGCTTCAATTACAACGATTAACCACGGGTTTGCTTTTCTCGCACTCAAGAATAGAACCCCATTCTAATTTTGAAAAGCCCTCGAACCGATCATGAGCCCTAATTTTGTTCGGATTGATTGGATATGAACACGAGTTGGTGTTCTCTTTATAAATGGATAACAAGGAATGGAGCCTCTACTCTTTATAATCTCGTTTGTGGGTGACCTCTTCATGGTTGTTGTCGTTTTCTCCGCCGCACCTCTACACATGAGGGTGGTGACTTGAAAGTATAGGTGATTATTTGAGTGAGGAGGACATGGCGGTATGTGGGTTGACTCACAAAAGTAGAAGATGCCTCTATTCTTGTGTATGTCTCCTTTGTAGGTGTCGACTGGGGAGGAAGAGAAACATATGGCTAGGATAGGAGATGATAGGGATAGTAGTAATATATCTTATCTCGTGAGTTTTACAAAAAGATGGAATTCTTATCTCTGTTTGTGATTGTAAGCGTGGGAGAGAGAGACCAAAAGAAGAAAGCATTAGGGTGGGGGTAGGAGGTAGACGTTTGAGTGGGGATAGATTTTACCCCTTTCTTTTTGTTTTTAGTGTATTATACTGTATAATCTGTACTCTGTGCTTTGCCGAATCCTCGAGTAATCGTACCTTCCTGGTACCCGAAAAATGTAGAAATTATATATTGGAAACGATTTCTTAAATGTAATAATATGATATTCTGATTTCGTTGAAATTTGATTATAACTGTCTTAGTTATTAATTTGATGTCGGTATGCGTGCGGTCTTGATGACTTTCAATTCACGAGATAACTTCTCGTTTTCTTTAAGAATTATTAGTGATTGATAAAATGTATTTTTCTCCTATCTCGCTTTTTTTTTTTTTTTTTTACTTTTAGTCTTGTATGCTATCTTGACCGCGAAGATACTGGAATAACTTTTCGGAACAATGGATTAAGCTTATATATGCTTACATATTAACTTGGACAATAGTAAATTTCACAGATACTTTGTGGGCAAGTATTGTATGTGTGGTGTCTTATTTCTAAAGAAACGAAATGACCTCTCGTTTTTACATCTAAATATTGACAACTGTTAGAAAATAGTCGATTTGAACTTTTTGACGTAATAAATATTAATATAGTACTCCGAAATTTTACGGGTTGTTATAGTCTACCCATCTTACAGGAGATCCGTCCCGGATCTCAGTTTACGTTACCCGATAGGGTGTATGGAACGAGGTGATGGTATTTGGAACAAGTTTTGGATGTTCCCTAGGTTGTCCTAGGGTTTCCTCTTCGGGTATGGGTACCTAGGTGTTATACCAGTAGCACATCCTCTATCTGAGGAGCCATGATTTTCTGGGGTAGGTTCATTGAGTGAAAGTTCTAATTTTGATGTTATGAGGTTTCATTATTTTGTTAGTGTGGGCACCTCTAATTTCTCATGGTTTTATCAAAATGTACCCATTTATGGTGTTTGATGGTTCTAAAGTATATAGGTTGATTCATAAGGTTCGTTATGGGTTTGTGTGTTTTCTTCTTTAAAGGGTGAAGAAATATTTTTTTTCAATTTTCTCTTTCGACTAAATGTTTATACAAGTTTGACTAAGACTAGATTTCAAAATCGATAATGTGTAAAAATGACACATTTTTAACAGATTGTAAAACCGGTTCTTAGTTATGGGATGTATAAGGAAGTTTTGCGAAACTTTTAGTGTTTCAGCATTTTGTCTCATTTTAATGAGGGATTTGGAAAATATTATTGTCGGATTTTTTTTTAAGGGAGAATCCTCCAATTTGAAAATTTTGTTGTAGTAAGGATGTGTAGCAGGATATAACATTTACCCATAGCTACGAGTAGGGTTTAGTTGTCTAAGTTGGGTAAGGATGGGGGTTTAATAGTTGATGAACCTCATGGTTATCTATGGTTTTAGGCGAGATGTAGGATACATCCTAAGGTCGCTTAGCTATCAAGGAGGACATTGATCATTTCGCTTTATGGGTATTAACTTAAAACACATTTCAAGGAAATAAGTAACCAATAGAGTGGTTCTGGGATACTTTTCAAAGTATTAACAAAGTATTAAGGAACACTTTATTTTGGTAAGGTATGGGTAGAATTGTAGTTTACTTTATGGTGTAATGGTAAGGTGGTAATTTGGTTCGTAGAATGATTCATGAAGTATCTTGATTATAATGGTTTGAGGGATAATCGGAAACAGTTTGTATGGCAACTCTTTTGTTTGTAGGGGGTAACAAGGTAGGTACTATTATTCTTAAGAGTTGGATGGAGTTTCTTGGTATCAAAATTTCAAGGTAAAAATTTCAAGTTTTGTGGGATTATAGGTCAATTATTGTGTCTTTCTAGCTTTTGCCAGAGGTTTATTGTATTTTCTCATAGGTGCTATTGAAAGGTTGCTCCTAGAATGGTTTGATTTGTCCATGGGGTGTAAGGTGTGGGGTAGGAGTGACTATAACATAACCCGATTGTGATATGGAATTATAAAGTTTATGATTAAGTAGTATGACGCCAATGTGGTGGCTTATGATTAAGGAATATTGTGGCCTTGATGAGTGGCTTATGATAGGGTGATGCCGGTGGTGGTTTGTGATTAAGGAATGCCGTGAGTGGTTTATGATTAAGGATTAGTGTGGCGCCATGTGTGGCTTTAGTGTAACCGCATCAATGTGGTTTATTGAAATGTTACATGTTTATCAAAATATTATCATTTTCTCACTTGACATAAGGCTATCATAACTATCCTAAATCGCAAAATTCACCCCGAGTCGGACATAGGTGATCGTTATGTCCCACCGTCCCCGTTGAATATAGGTGATCGATCTATATTCACCCGAGGTTCAATGAATTTTGAAATACTTAGCTTAGTTACGCTAGTAATATGTCACAATACTTTTAAAGGTTGTCTTGATTAGAACAATGATTCTCTTTGTGTGAGAGAAAAGTGCAGTGATGCGATACGTAAGTATACGTATAGGGAAAATAATTATAACGTATAATGAAACTAGGTGGCGGTGATATAACATGTATCTTATCAAGTATGGTCTTAACAGGATCATAAGTGAGGCATCATTTCGGCAGTGCACGTGTCGGTCATAGGGTTTAGTTTTTGTAAAAGTGGTTATAGTCTAGGCTTTAAAATACCCGTTCTCTATAACCTAGGCTCGATGCCAATATGTAACACCCCAAAATGGCTCAATGAAGCATACAAGTATTGGGTGCTACTAAATTGGTATCACAACATAAGCATAGAACAATTGGTTTTTCATAAATAAACTTTTATTCATTCTTAAAACAATGTTTACATCATTGATTAGTGCGAAAATGGCCCATTATAAACAAGTGGTCCCAATACATAAATCGTCAGTAATGCCTACGATTATACCATTCCTTTGCCTTGCCTCCAAAGATAAGCTATCACTCAAAACACAAGATACATGCTAAAGGGTCGAACTTTATTTGGTGAGTTCATAGGTTTATTTAAAAGGGATTTGATGATCTTTATTACAAATTTGGTTCTTGATGATCATTACGTCTTGCATAATGTCATAAAGTTTATGATTTCAATTCATAAAGGATTTCATAAAAGAGATTTCATTAGTGGACCATAAGTAGGGTATATGTAGATTACAACGAATATAATGTCATATATTGAATCTATTACGCTAGCACTAAGTTCATGCAACCGGCTTCGACGGTTTATGTATGCACGCGGAGTCATACAAATAAGGAGCCCATGGCGAGTGTTTATCCCAATACACTCGGTCCCGACATGTTATATGTTTCGCCTTGACCCAAGCGGGGTCAACCGAACAGGAAGTCACTCCCAATAGATCTATTTATAACATTCGGCTTCTAGCGAGAATTGACGGTTCATGAAAAGGGCAATTTGGGATCTAAAGTCTTAGGCTAAATTGCGTAATATTTTAGGTCAAAGGTTTTGGTGTGGTCCTTAAAGCATCTAAGTATGACGATCTTAAAACATATCAATCAAAGGGCATAGTATGCATAGAATGCGTAATTTTAGTAATTAAACCATTTAAGTGAAAATGAGCATGTATCTTCCCCAAAAGCTTATAAAACAAGTAAAAGTAGAGGGCTATGAAACTCACCTTGGCAATGTGCAATATGAAGTCTAAAGAGAATTTAATCAAGGGTGATAGTGCAGCGGCTTCACACGAACCTAATTAAGTACGACATATTTAGTCTTTATATTTAAGACTCGATAAAGTTTAACTAACTTTATAGTTTTTAAATGTTTGGGTTGTTGTTGTTGTTGTTGTTGTTGCTTATGTGGCATCATTGATCTTAGAACACTCTACAAGGAATTGAGTGGATTTCGGCTTAGGAAGGATGACATGGAAGGAATCTCGAAGAAGGAATTACGACTTTGGTTTAATGATGACCAATGATAATACTTGAAAGGGTACACACAGAAGAGATATCAAGAATGAACAAGACTTCGGTTTGTTGATAACCGGATGACGATGTACGAAAAGTATGTACATTTGTTATGAGACATTATCGGATTAATCGGTTATCATGAGTGAAGAAAGTATATTTATATATATCTATATTTATGTTGCTACCAAAAGGTTTAAGTACAATCAAATTGTATATATTAGTAAATTTCAAAATACATTTTACGGGTTATTAATATAATGTATATACTTTAGAAAAATGGTTAAGTAGAACGATCAAGCTTGCACTTAATAATGAAATAAGTGTAAATCCAATTACTCCAATTAACATTGAAAATATATACTATATTTGTAGCAAATTTTGCTCAAATAATGTTAAAATTAAAGTAAATATTTATTTATGATATTACATGTATATATGTGTTCTCCAATGGTCTTCATAAAAGAAGGATATATTAAGGTTTATAAAAGAATATCGAGTCGTGATTATTTTAGAAACAATAACACTTATGTTTTATCGTTATGAGTAAAGTGCATGTATATATAACATTTTCATTAGCGCCATTAAAGTAAAATAGTATGTTTATAATATATTTGAACCAAGTTTACAAATTTATGTTTTATATGGTTTACAAGTGGGATATACCCTTTTAAATAAAAGTTACTTGTTTTAACATATATTCATTTTAAACGTTAACCCAGACACTTATTAATGCCGACGAGATGTTTTCGGTGCTTATGAAATGGTCGGGTTGCATTTGAAATGGAGAACGAGACATAATGAGCCTAGGACGAGATAGATATGATTTATGTTTTTCTTGGGACAGCATGGAAAGCTTGCGAGCTTGGGAGATGACACTAATGCTTGTAAACACATAGAACCAAACACATACTTGGGAGTGGGCTGTGGCTCAATGTGCACCCAACAATGGGATGGGCTTTTGCCCGTTATCAACCAATTTAACGTATAGCCTTTTGCCAAGAGAATCTTTAGGCAAAATCTGTGAAAGTGTCAAATGTCACGACTGTGAGGCATTATGTTTCTACATCGGGTGAGTGAGCGAAAGGTTTCGATATCGAGTTCTAGCAACCCAGTTTTGTACAACGGAAACTTGGGACTCCCGTGAGTCCTTCACGACCGTCCCATGGCCTATCATGAGACCGAGCATTAACACCCTTCGGGGTGTTTCCTTGTTGGCCCGAGTCAAGTAAGCAACTCAACCTGGGAGTCGTTTGCTTATCGGGACCAATGTCCACCAAGACTGAGATAGTCACAAGGGTGAGTTCCCTAGCTGTTAATAAAAATCAAGGACTCGCCGTCCATCAACCTTACGGCTAGGGGCTGTTTGGGCACATATTGAACATGACTCCATCTCAGTCGAGACCACATTAAGCTAAAGACATAAGTCGAAAGCCAATATTTAAGCCACGCAAATAAGTAGGAAATATAAGTCGAAATGAGTCCACAGATGTAGCCTAAATGTTTGGTTGAAAACAGCAGCTCAACACTTTTTGTGGTGTGACTGCGACATGAACTTAAATGAACGGATATACCCGAGCTGTGGTCGAATCGAACCACGTCACACACACGAGATCATACGTTGGTCTCGCCAGGATTGAATGCCAACAAAAGGCAACCAAATAAGTTCTCAAAACCTATTTATAGTGACTAGGAAGATGAGGAAATCTAACCAATTGTTTTGTGAAAAAGAAAGTGGGTTACTGCTTTAACTTGATTCCAGAATGACTAAGGTTACATCAACTACAAAACCACCTCGTGACCAAGATCACATGAACCCGAAACTGACAACTAGCGATGAGCTTAGGACTTTATCGAGGCCAACAACTACTACGCGAGGCACTATAAGTCGAAACTATATACTCCGAAAATCAAAATAAGCCGAAATCAAATTTAGCAAGATAAACTATGTTATAACTGGAAATGACCTGGTTCTCGATAGCCACTACAACAACAACGTACCAACATTATATTTTTGTCAACTCGAACAATTTCAAAACAATTTTACACGATCGGTATATAATTTTTAAAGGTGACAATGATAACAAATTCTAAAGAACAAAAGACTTAATGAGAATACTTAATCTTACATTCTTCCAAAGTGGGTTGAATACAAAAACTCCAACTGGAGGCGACATGCTTCGAATTACAACGATTAACTTCTGGGTTTGCTTCTTCTCGCACTCAAGAATAGAACCCCCATTCTAATTTTGAAAAGCCCCTTGAACCGATCATGAGCCCTAATTTTGTTCGGATTGATTGGATATGAACACAGTAGTTGGTGTTCTCTTTATAAATGGATAACAAGGAATGGAGCCTCTACTCTTTATAATCTCGTTTGTAGGTGACCTCTCTTCATGGTTGTTGTCGTTTTCTCACTGCCGCACCTCTACACATGAGGGTGGTGACTTGAAAGTATAGGTGATTATTTGAGTGAGGGAGGACATGGCCAGTATGTGGGTTGACTCACAAAAGTAGAAGATGCCTTCTATTCTTGTGTATGTCTCCTTTGTAGGTGTCGACTAGGGGAGGAAGAAGAGAAACAGATGGCTAGGATAGGAGATGATAGGGATAGTAGTAATATATCTTATCTCGTGAGTTTTACAAAAAGATGGAATTCTTATCTCTGTTTGTGATTGTAAGCGTGGGAGAGAGAGACCAAAAGAAGAAAGCATTAGGGTGGGGGTAGGAGGTAGACGTTTGAGTGGGATAGATTTTACCCTTTTTTTTTTTTGTTTTTAGTGTATTATACTGTATAATCTGTACTTCGTGCTTTGTCGAATACTCGAGTAATCGTACTTTTCCGGTACCCGAAAAATGTAGAAATTATATTATTGGAAACGATTTTTTAAACGTAATAATATGATATTCTGATTTCGTTGAAATTTGATTATAACTGTCATTGTTATTAATTTGATGTCGGATGCACGCAGATCGCGATTTTCTCAATTCACGAGATAACTTCTCGCTTTCTTTCGTAAAGTATTAGTGATTGATAAAATGTATTTTTCTCCTATCTCGCTTTTTTTTAACTTTTAGTCTTGTATGCTACTACACCGCAAAGATACTGGAATAACTTTTCGAACAATGGATTAAACTTTACGTATCTTTACGTATTAACTTGGACAATAGTAAATTTCATGATATCTTTGTGGGCAAAGATTGTATGTGTGGTGTCTTATTTCTAAAGAAACGAAATGACCTCTCGTTTTACATCTAAATATTGACAATTTGTTAGAAAATAGTCGATTTGAATTTTTTGACGTAATAAATATTATTATAATACTCCGAAATTTTACGGGTTGTTATACATATCCCGATCTTTTTTGGGTATGGCCACACAAACATCTGATCAACCCCACGAGGGGCCCAGTAGTATCATTCTTCAAAAATGATTTTGAAGGAACAAATTATGTCTTAACTACAAGCATAATCTGTGTGTTTCACAACACTTCTGAAAATAGTCCTTTTGACTATTAGTTACGGATAGCGTTAGAATATAATCAAGATGGGATCCACCCACGCCGTTCCTGCTTGCATCTCAAGGCTAAGGATAAACAATGAAATTATATACAAGATTTACTTGATGAAAAAGATTCATAACGTAAATTCTTGCTAGTTGGGATAGTCCGATATGCAATCTTTTGAGTACCATGTGAGTTTGGTAGGACTTTTATTCAATATACAAAGTATATAACCAATCTCTTAGATTTTTCTATCCCCATAAAGTTGATTAAAAATGGACAGTTTAGAATAACATAAGTCATTCATGGATTTAACCATGCAAATATATGATACAACTTACTATAAAATATAAATAAACATACCAAGTACTTTAATTCATTATAAAAATAATAATTATTTAAACATCCTTTATCCAAATACTAAACACATATTTACATGTGACTATTAGCTAAACGAAATTCAATGCTCTCAACATGTTGAGTGAGCTTTACCTTAGGTAAAGCCTTCGTAAAAGGATCAGCTAGATTGTCATATGCGTGAACTTTGAGTAAATTGATTTCAACAATTTCAATTTGTTCTCGAACATAGTGACATCTTCTAGGATAGTGTCTTGCGACTTTCATAACTCCAGTTTCATTGGCGATAATGATTGTTATAGAATTGTCGCAATACATCTCCATAGGTCTTTCATTTGAGAGAAGAACACCCAACCCTAAAACGAATTTCCTAATCCAGACAAGTTCCATCGCATCTTCTGAAGCAGTTATGTACTCAGCTTTTGTTGCATACATGGCAACAGTGGTCTGCTTGGTACTCTTCCAGTCCAATTCGATTTCGTTGACAATGAAGACATATCCCGTCTGAGACTTTGTATTGTCTTTATCGGTTTGATATCCAGCGTCACAATAACCAGTATCTTTAAGCTCCGCTCCAGGATTCCCACCGTAAACAAGAAACATATCTCGAGTAGCTCTTAGATACTTGAGAATATTTTTCACAGAAGTCCAGTGACTTTCACTTGGATTTTGTTGACACCGGCTTGTAATATTTTGATCAAACGCCACATCAGGTCTTATGCATCTTACTGCATACATGATGTGTATTTATATGTCTATATATTTTATTACAAAGTTTTACTATTTAGTGGGTAAGTATGAGTCGTTCGTCAGGAGTGAATTACTAATATACTAATTCTAAAGGTATTCTAACTACTAATTAACCTAAAATAACGCAAAGGAGGGTTCAGCATGAGAGACTGACACGAGTTTGGTTACTAATTATCTAAGAAAATAATTAAATAAACTAAATAATACAATATAAATGATAGAAGTAAGAAGACACTAAATCAAGATATGAAGAACGTATATTCCAATTAAGTATTAGTGATATATCTTACTAGTGCAATGATTCTAGTTTGGTACCGTCCCTCATTGGTGATTTGCTAATGTAAACAAGGTGGACCTTCTCCTTAATCCGAGGCTTTGACAAGGGTTAATGTTGTCACCATTAACGAAGCCCGCATAATATACTTCAACTATTATTTATAATCTATCTAGGTGACATAAATGCAACCTAAACTTCTACGAGTTTTACTAACTTATTTGACTCATTCTTGTAATTATATACCTAGCATTATTACACGTACTAGTCACAATAAAATAACCTACTTATGGAATCTTCTGGACTTGTGCTCCTAAGCTAGTGCCAATGTAGTTGGCTTTCTACATTCAATAATTATGATTCAGATTTAAGGTATATAGAAGAATTGAAAGGATGTAAACAGTCGCTTGAAATTAGTCGGTGGGGATTGTTAGAGTTGTCGGAAAAGATGTAAACAGTAGCTTGAAATTAGTCTAGTCAAATAGAAGAATTGAAGTATGAGTGACAGATCCAGGAGTCCAAAATTAGTTCCACGTCAGATAGATAGGAGAATATAGTTTCACATCTTACTTGCACAAAAGGTGATATGAGTAGGCTATGATGATGTTGATCTGTCAGTCGTAGTATAGATCGGATGGGGAGGTGGTATGTTGACGAACAAAATGGCACAGTGATTTATCGATAGTCTTAGGTAGAGATGCTAAATTCGCCTTAAAATTTTTAAGGGAGTCTCAAAGGATCATGGTATTGTAACACTCTTAGGACTAAGGCACATTACTACTTTCGAGGGGAAATAAGAGAAAATAAAATAAAAAGAAAAAAAATGTTTACGGATTAATAGGTTGAATAAGGTTTTAAGACTTTCGCAGGGTCATAACTCATAAGACAGCTATTGTAAGTTTCTAGCTTCGTTAAAAGGTACAACGATCCTTTTATTGCCTAGTCTCACTGTGTAGTTAACTTAATATTCTCGATTCCATTAGGTTAACAGTCTCAATCCTATTGAAGATATTACTGTCTACTCTAGAGCCAAATACTTTATTCCGGCATAGGGGTTGTTTTAAGGAAAAGGAATGGCATACCAGTCACCATGTCTGGACTTTGCCCGGCTTCTCCAACTGTATCCATATTTGTCCAACTGCGGTTCTGGTGTTGTTAACCGGAGTCCTGTTCAGCTTTAGAAAGGTATTCCTAAGGTGGAACCAACTTCCACATTCGTAGCATGCCCGAATTTTCCCATTGTCCTCAACCTCCTTTGGGCAGGACTTAACAAAGTAGCATGTCATACATTTGAAGCACACCGGAAAATTTCCTAAGTGATGAAAATTGCACTTGGCACGTCTCGAGTGAGGGCCAGCATATGGTCACAAAACTCAAAATTGAAGCTTCCCACACCACATCTCAAGGAATGGCAATTCCAGACTGGCTGTTGACTGAGGATGTTAAGGATACGAAGGCATATAGGGATTATGCTACACGGAGAATGGGTATAGACGTCCCTATGGTTCAACCACAACCGGATGGACCTACATCGGGAACGAATAGGGAAGAAGGTAGTGCCCCTAGGACAAAATGAATAAAGCACCCTACTGTGGTCGAGAGGTTAATACTTGGTGGTAAGAAGAAGAAAACACCAAAGATTGTGATAAAGATGAGAGATGCGGATGTCGAATCTCATATTCTAACTGCTAAACAAATTGATCAAGATAATATAAGTGAAGCTCTTGAGTTGAGCATAGCAACAACAGAAAGTGAAATTGAAGAAAAAGAAGAGCTAAAATTGAAAAGAAATGTAAAGAAGAAGAGGATAGGGAGATTGAAAGCTTATTTGGAGAGGGTGATTCGAGTAGAGGAAAACAACCATTGGAGGAAGATGATGATGATGATGAGACGGATTCAGATGATGATTTGGATATATTTGCCTAGAAAGGAGAAGAATTAAGCAGACTCAGACAACCATTAGCTCTCATAGGATAATTTCATCATAAGATGTTATCCATCTTACTGTCAAGAACCTTCCTCCCACACTATCAGGGGACCTTGTTTTGCCGGTGGGAGGGGAAATGTGGGTTAAACTCCCAACACAGAAGACCTGGGGAGGAGAACGTGAGGAGGGACTCCACTAATCTGGGCCGACTTCCTGAGTCACAAACGGTCGAGGTACAGGAGGTCACTATAATCAATAAGGGTGGAGCAGACCAAGTTGGGACCCCGGGAACTACCCAAATCCTGTCGAGAGCACTACGGGGAGAAAAACCTGATTCAACCAGTTTGCTATCAGGCTAACCCGATGTTCAGATATGTGATCCACTCTCCATAGAGTCGGAGGTTCCTAATCCCTCATCGGGTAAGAAAACAAATGCTAATGTTGAACAAGTACCGGAGGTCATTACTACAGTTGCTGATACAACAAAATCAGATCCAACTCATCCCGCAACCAAAACAACTACTACACCTTCAACATCTTTTCACAAGACAACACATCCTCTTCGAACAATTACAGAAGCACAAATGGAGCAGATAATGGAAGCTATGACAGATCAATTCGTCACCAAAGATCATATACAAGGGTTAACCGATGAAATTGCAAGGTTTTTAGCGCGAGAGGTACCAGCTCAACTTGAATCTTTAGTGCAGAACCAAATTTGTGACGTTGTTTGACGAGAGATGTTCTAATAGTAAAGATGCATTTTATATGTTGATATGCTTGCTGATCAATCACTTCAAGAAATGGATCCAGAGTTGTTTGAAGCATTAAAGAAGTCTGTTAGAATTGATCGTGCTGAACCAAGTACATGCAGAGAGGATAATCTTCGCAAACGGCCGCATGATGACTCCGAAGGAGGTAATCCTGAGGGGGAGAAGGTGAAGAAACAAATACATTCTGGTGAATCATCTTCTGTAACACAAAAATCACTTCTTCAACAATAACCACCTTCATCATCTAACCAACCACAACAACATGAATCTGCTGATCAAGAATCTGACGACTTGGATTTGGCAGAAATTGAAAGGTTAACAAAAGAAGGAGAAGAAGGCGGAGAAGATGATGAAAGTGAAGATGATGATTAGTATGGACTGGAAGAAGGAGAAATTCCTCCTGAGCCTGCATCTGAGAAATTCATGAATAAGTTTCGGGAAATGAAAAAGTATTTAACAATTCCTATGATTGAAGATTATCATTGAATGGAACAAACAGTGAATGAAATGCTCAGGAACTGGTGTACAAGTAGTTTTGAGTATGAGTACCACACTCAAGAGATGGAGAAGTATTGTAAAAACGTCTGCGAAAGTAGCAAAGAAGTGATAGTGAATCCTCTATCTCTATGGGTGCGCAAGAATCCATTCTACTATGGAGCTTCCAGAGATCCATCCAAACCAACACCTGAATTCACCAACTATGAATTAGCTTACTTAAAGCACGGTAACTCTGATAAGAGTTCATACATCCTATCCATCCACAGTTTTCATGCAACGAGGTTTGATGAAAATGATATTGAAGAAATTGTCACCCACAAATGGATAAGCAAGGAAATCAAGTTCGAAAGGTTCAATGAAGAAGTAAGATTGTCACTCCAGAATTGGAAAAAGGAGATGCATAAAATATTTTACAAAGTTATGTAGAGAAAGACAAGGGATGATGGAGAAGAACTGCACTGAAAACTAAAGATCAAAGAAGTGGTCAAAGCATGTCAAAAGTGAATCCTAGTGTGGTTACAACTACATTTCAAATATTACTGTAATCAGAGAAGATGACCAAGAGTACAAGTTCAGTGAAACTGACTACAAGTACTTGAACCTTATAAATGACACTGAAGACTTGTACTTACTCTGTGTGCAAAAGAAGTTAGACCATTTCAAGTGCAGACTCTTGGGTAGTGTCAATGTCATTCTTGCTAGAGTTGATGATTTCCAGCTGGGTGTAGAGAGATATTAGTACCGTATCTACCTCAAAGCACCAACACTCACATTTGAAGGCATTGACAAGATGGAACCGTTCACAATGATCTAAGAACCAATGGTTGTATATGTGTACTTAAATAGAAAGCAAGAGAAATGGTTTATCTCGATTGAAGAAGTATGCAAATACTGTGATGCAACGGTAAAGAAGGTGCTTGAGAGGATAAGCCGAAGAGTTAGTGATAACAGGCTGGGTTTTGATGAAAATCGTCTCATGCGAAAGGAGTGAGAATTGTATGTATACTTTGAGAAAGAAATCAACAAGCTTCTCAAGCATCATGAACATATGAGAAGATGGGAAAGCTATGTTGGAGGAAGACCAAGATGGGACATCACCGAACCAAAACTTGAATAATTAACCCTTTGGGGGAGATTGTTAGGAATCATTGAAGTGCTAATTATTCAGTTTTGTAATATTCGTTTAAGTCTTGGTTATGTATTTGATGTGCCTCATATATTCGATATTCATCTTTATTATAGCTCATCATCAAATTGTAAGTGAACAAATCATCCTCCATGCTGCTTAAATGCCTAAATTCGTTGAATGTTGTTTCAAGAGGAGTTTCCCATGTAAAAAAAATTTGTTTTCAATCTCAGGTAAATCAAATCTCTCAGTTCCATTTTCAATACTTCTTCAAAAGCATCTATTGAACAAACTAGAATAATAGTACGAGAACTTGATGCGAATAGATAATCCAGCTCTGTTGGAAAATTGTACACAATAGCATCGTATATGTCATCAAAAGTGGAGCACAATTATTCCTCGGTCCAAGTGGGTATTTCATGAATGCGAACAGCTGGATATTTGCTCATATCGACCTCATAGGTTTCCTCTTCTTCATCTTCTTCTCTTTAATACCATAACCTCTCATTCGAAGTACCCGTGTTTTGCCCCAATCTTTTCTCTTCTTCCTTAGCTAAGTATTCTTCGTAGTGATATCTTCCATCTTAATTACTAAGAACAGAAAGAAATCCGTCAGTAGGATAGGCCCTCAAGGAAGATAGTACAAAAAACTAAACACGAATACGGGATACGAAAAATCAAATTTTGCTGATCTCGAATATGCCGTATACAAAATAAAATTAAACAACTGAGTTTAATTTGAAAGTTAAATACGTTGTGTTGATAGTTATCAATATGCCATATTTATAATTTAAAAATTCAGATCTAATTTTAAAAATTAAATTTAAATACGCCGTATAAGCCAGCTTATACGCCGTATGAACTGTTAAGGTTTTAAAATCTGATTTAAAACATCATGCACCGTATCTAGAAAACTGAATACGTCATATCTGAATAAATATGATACTTTGTATAAATATAATAAAACCGCAATACGCCGTATTCAAATACTGAATACGCCGTATCGGTTATCTCAGCAGACTACAGCACACATAACAGAATGCAGAAAAACAAATAAAACAAACAAAAAACATATAAAACAACTAAAAATACAAATATACAACAAAGTTAGTCACGCTAAAACCTAAAAGATCAAACTAAGTTTAAACCTAAATCAAAATACTAATAAATACAAGTATTAAACAATTCACTCCCCGGAAACGACGCCAACAGAACTTGATGTGTCGTTGTGTGTAGGTAATATTTGTATTCAAGTTTTACTATTTACTTTATGCCGACTTTACCTATTAACTAACACTAACGGGCAGTTACCCGATCAATTGTAGGTTCGTTGGTAAGTAGGGTGTCGATAACTAAGAGTGAAAGTTACCACATAAATCTATCAGTATTTTAATTATTTAAGTTAGTCTATCCAAACCTAATTCTAATGCATCATAAGGGTTTTCAGCTTGAGAGACTGACACGAGATTTAGATTTAATAAAACTAGAAATGAGACTAATAACACACACAAGCAGAAACACAGACGATAAAGAAGACGTCAAGCCGATAGTAAGAAAAACGTATTAACCGAGTTAATCAAATAAATGCTATATTTTTCTACGTGCTTTAGTGATTGTACTTCATTCGTTGGTGGTTTTCTATTGTAAGTTAGGTGGTACTGCTCCGTAAACTCAAGGTTTTAAAAGATTAATCCTGTCAAAATTAACCGAACCCGCATAAAGTCTCACAGTTGATTATTATAACAACCCGTAAAATTTTGGATTATTATAATAATATTTATTAAGTCAGAAAATTCAAATCGGTTATTTTCTGACAGTTGTCAATATTTATATTTAAAAACAAGAGGTCATTTCGTTTCCTTAAAACCCGACACCGCACACACGATGCTTGTCCACTAAGTCTCAGATAATAAAAGTGAAATTCATTATTTTCAAAGTTAAAATTTAAGCATACATAAAACTTAATCCATTGTTTTAAGTTATTCCAGATCTCAAAGACAAGATGGCATACAAGACTAAAAATAAATAATGAGATAAGTGAAATATACACATTTTATCGCTCAAGGATAATTTACGAAGAAAACGAGAGTTATCTCGTGAATTGAGAAACACCAAGACATCACGCACGCACGCATAATTAATTAGTAACGGTAATCGGTTATAATCTAAATCTCACGTAATAATGATACTATATTATTACGCTCATTAAAACGCTTCTAAAACATAATTTCTATATTGTTAGATCGTGGGAAGACGCTTCTCGGCGATTCACTAAACACGCAGACGGTCAATACTCTCTTTTGAAAGGTCAAAGGCAAGTCTAGCCATCTCCAACCCCTCCAATTGGAAACCTACCTTGTTAGACATCACATGATGGTGAAGCTATGGGAGGCGACGAGAGCCAGAAAATGGGATACCCTAAGCACGAGATCAAGAAAGTAATAGCAATTATGTCTCAGTTATCCACCTATAAATGGGGTTAAATCTTTCACATGTTCTATTCACTCATCACATAAAAACACAAAAGAAATTAGGGTTCTAAAAATTAGGGTTCATATCAATTCAAAGGGGTTTTTGAAATTGAGTTGGGGGTTTTGTTATTGGATGCATAATGAAGGTTTACCGAGGGTTAAATTGTTCCAGTTCATCTCGAGTCCCCTCCAATTGAGCTCTTTGGTTTTCGGTCTTCAACTATTCGACCCACAAATTTATTAACTGTAAGAACATATTCCAATCGTATTCTTTTACCTATTGAACTTGTAAATTAATTTAGTCTTACTCGATTGGATATTTTTTTTCCTTATGTCCATTGATATTGTTTTGATTAATTTAAAGAGGTATTTCATTTGTGTTGTTGTTACTGTCGATAACCAAGAAAGGAAACCAGAAATGTTTTAAGTAAATATTGTTGTTGTTGTGGCTGTCGAGAACCAGGAAAAAGGAAAAAAATTGTGAACTTGCTTAATATTAGTTTCAATTTATAAAATAGCCTATGTTGCTTAAATTGATTTTGACTTATTTTGAGTTTCGGTGTATATAGTTTCGGCTTATTCGTGGTTGGTTAGTTTGTTTGGTTGTCTCTACTATGATGAAAATCTCACTCGTAAGAGTGTTTGTTACCTTGCCATTGTCCGACCTAAACAGCCCTATGTCGAGTCTCTATACCATTTTTGGATTGTTAAACTGTTTATCTGTTTGGATTATTCGAGTCCTTTTCGGTTTATTCCTGTTGCCTTGATAAGCAGTTTCATCCAACTTAGTTCCCAGCTTCTTTTCCTTTGCGTATCTAGACTTAAATGAAAACCCCACTCGAAGCATAATAGCTTGCTTGTTATTCCCTCAGTTAGGATTAAATCACTCAAGGTATGTTTGTTTGAAGTTCGACTAGTACCACCCCGTATTCTCTCGACCATGATCTCATTTATTTTATTTTCATAAAAAATGTCGGGTCGTTAAAAGCCACTGTTTTTGCTCGATGATTGTTTCGCGGGGAGGATCAACAAGAGGGTGTGGAGTCGAGTGCCCAAGTCGGGTAGTACCAGACAATTTCGATTACAAGTAAATTTAATTGTTAATGTTATGTTGATTCATGTCACCAAAAGACACTCCGAAGAGTGTTCTCATGAAGGGCTCACGGGAGTCCCGAGGGTCCCTTGAGCTATGTTGCGCATAATCGGTTTTGGTCATTACCTCCTTGCGTCAAAAGTATCAAAAAAATTTGAAAGCGTCAAAATTATACTTTCTAACTTTGTTAGATTTTCAGACGGGCCTCAAGCCCATCCCAAATGGGTGCTAGTTAATACTTGCTGAGTTTACAGGGGGTTGCAAAGCCCAAGAGCCATATAAGGTACATTTGATTTTACTATGTACCCAAGCTCAACCCAATTTCACTAAGTGTGTAGAAGTTTGGGCCGAAGCCCAGATTCTGTTAAGGGTCCGTTGGGCATTATATCTAGAGTCCGGTTCGTGTCTCGGGCCACAACCCGAGCATGACACACATTCTTTTGTCTTTCCAAACATTCTCGTCGATCAAATATTTATAGGTACGCCGTCACGATTTACAACATATATACATTTCGAGGAGTAATAGAATTTTCTTACAAATTTTATAAATCACTAAACCAAATGATTCTAAAACGACAACCTTATTTTAAGAAGATTATTCAAAAACTAATAAAAGTATGATACATTTAGACTTGCCAAAATAAATTTCTAGATGAACTCGACAAGAGATATTTTATATACCGTATATACTAATTTCTCGTGACAATAGAATCAAATTACTAATGTTTTCAAAACTAATCACATATCGATACTCCTTTTATAAAATGAGATACATGTTTCTCTTATGAAAATCCTCTTTAAAAGTCTATAGGCAAATATGCGTACTTTTATGAACCAAAAATATATCTATTAGTTATATCGTTATTTAATCTAGTTGTTTCCTGTCAATCAAATATCATATTTCCCATCAACTTTTAGCACTACCTATTTATAGCCGAAATATACTTTTTTTTCAACGTCTTATTTTATATATGTACTATTTTTTGTACATTATCATTCAGTCACCATCTAACCAAAGTCTCGCCGATTCTCGATATATTTCCATTCCTGTACTTTCATAAGCCGAAATATACACAAACTTTTGAAGAGCTATTTTTTTTTAAACTTAAATAATGCCACACAAGCAACAACAACATAAACATTTAAAAAAGTTATAAAGTTAGTTAAACTTTATCGAGTCTTAAACATAAAGACTAAATTGCCGTATTAATTAGTTTGCGTATCGGAGCCGTGCACTATCATCCCTTGATTTAATTCCCTTTGGACTATTAATGGCCAAGGTGAGTTTCATAGCCTCTACTTTAATCTATTTTATACTTGTTTTGGGGGAAGATACATGCTCATTTTACTTAAATGATTTTAATTATTGAAATTGTGCATTTCCATGCATACTATGCTTTATGATTGATATGTTTAAAGATACATCACACATTGATGTTTTATGGACCATACCAAAATGCTTGACTTAGAATATTACGCAGCTTAGCCTAAGTCCTTAGAAGCGCGAATGTTATAAATAGATCTATTGGGGGTGACTCCCCTATCCGGTTGGCCCCTCTTGGGTCAAGGAGAAACATATAGCATGTCGGAACCGAGTGTATTAGGATAAACACTCGCCATGGGCTCCTTATTTGTATGATTACATTTTTCATACAGAAACTGTCGCAGCTTCGGTTGCATGAACTTAGTGCTGGCGTAATAGATTTATAATATGTGACATTATATTCGTTGTAATGTACATATGCCCTACTTATGGTCCACTAATGAAATTCTTTTATAGAAGGTAAACATAAATTTTATGACATTATGCAAGATGTAATGATCATCAAAAACCAAATGATAAATGGTATACTAATGTGCCTTTTAAATAAACCTATGAACTCCCCCAACCTCGTGTTGACACTTTTTAGCATGTATCTTCAGGTTTTGAGGTGATAGCTTAACTTTGGAGGCTCAAGGCAAAGACATGGCATGGTCATAGACAACTCTGATTTATGTATTGGGACAACCTTTTTATAATGGGCCATTTTTCCGCACAAATCAATAATGTAAACATTGTATTCAAGAATGAATAAAAGTTCTTTCATAAAAATCAGTTGTTCTATGCTTATGTTGTGATATCGATTTAGTAGCACCCCAATACTTGTGTGCTTCTGCTGAGCCATTTTGGGGGTGTTACAATTATAATCTATCTGCTATATGATATAGCTACCAAGGCGAACAATGAGTGCTTTATTATAAATTTATGCCCTAAATTTATACCTAGTAGCCTAATGGTCATAGCACTGTTGATCTAGTTATAATGCCAGGTAATATGTGACTCTCGTAAAATAATGTTCATCATCCACTTTACGCTATCGCGAGTTAAGGACTATCTATGAATCAAGAATCAGTGGAATGAGAGATCTAATATATGCATAAATGTGTATGAAGTGATAAACATAATCGACATGCAACGAAAGACTACAAAATCTGCCTAAACAAATCAAAACATTAAATAATCATAACTTGGCTAATACCTATAGGTATCAGCCCATAATATCAGTAATCATACACAATATCATATTCAGAACGATTAAAGTATAAATCATAAAGGAAAAATACGCTAACCGAACGATTATAGCATATTATAACAATTACAAGAGTTCTCCTATGGAATTATAGCACTAGCAGGACCTTCTTGGTCTTCTTTAGTCGTCTGGTCTCATACTTGATGGTTATATGCTCTCTGAAAAAATGGATTATAGGTTTTCTATTTATAGGTTTTCGAATACGGTTGATACGGCGTATTGGGTTGACCAATACTGGCGATTCGTAACTTCGATCGAGTTGAAGATTAATGTATTCAAAATATTCGTACACCGACTTCCGATACGGCATATAAGATTGATGAATATGGCGTATTAGGTCTTCTTTTCTTGGATATCTAGTGAAGTCATCGTGCTGGATACAACGCATCTTCTAAAGTGGATACGACGTATCTGGACTAAAACAAGTTTGTTCTTCTTGTTGACCAAAGTTTCATATATGACGTATCCAGTATTTGGATGCGGCATATTCTTCAAAGTCAGGCAATGGTCTTGATAATCATCTAAGTCTTGATATACGGCGTATCTGTCTAGAATGATACGACATATTCTTGTCCGTTTGGTGGACTTTCTCGAACTTGATCCATTTTGCTCCAAAACATGTTCATTATTGCTAACTTTCACCAAATTCTCGATAATAACTGATATTTACAAAAGTAAGCGATTAAATATCAATTCTCATATAAAATAATATAAAACAAGAAATATACATAGGATAAATGATGCTATAAATTTGACTTTATTTGATGTCATCACCTACCTCGCTAGGATTTATGTATAAATACCCCCTACACCAAAGTAGGAGGAGTGGCTTGATATTTTGTCCTTAATAGAGTTTCAATTTTCTTTCTTTTATCTCGCTACGTCTCGTCTACCTTGATATCTTTCTTTCTAAACTTCTAAATTATACTTGTGTGATTTGATACTAAAGTAGAGACCTATACTACAAAATGGTTAGATTCTTCAATTTAATGTTATTATCTCTCAAAAGAAGTTGATTATTCATATATCAACTAGATTCGAGACTCAATCCCTTAATTTTCTAGAAAGATCACAAGTGGTAGTATGTAGGCATACACATCCATTGTATGAGGCATTTAGAGTTTAAATTAATGCATCGTCTAAGTAGTCATCAAAATTGCAACCTCAAGTTTGAATGATTAATAGCTCAACTAATTAAAGTGTGCGCATAACATTACATAGTAAGTATATCATTTGGAATATGCGATGAATTACTTAGAAATTTTCAATGATAATGAGAGAAAAACTCTATGTTATTGTATGGTGCTATACTATAAAATACACAACAATCAAATTATATGTAAATTTGGAATGAATTATTATACTATATCGCTCATCTCAAGAAATTTTATGAATTTATTATTCACTGGATAATCCAATAGACATACATATACATTGACCCAAAATAACATTTCAGTTACTCATGATCCGATTATACATTGTACCCAAGGACACTGTTTTATTATGTCATGCCTCAAGCATGGTATACTAATCGATTCCAAATAAAATCCTCGATGGAAAATATGAAGCATGAATAAAAAGATGATTGTTTTAGGTATAATAGATCCCATGATAGTCTCGTAAAGAGACTAGACATGAAGATTCCAAAAGAATCTCAGATAGCTAATAAGACATCAATAAATTCTAGGGTGAAAGCTGAATATACGTAATAAACTTTCTCAAATTTACCGATATACGTGACATACTTATTTTATTGTTAACATACTTTTAAATACTTACCGATGTACGTAATATTGTCATATTACCACTTATGAAAGTTACAGTTTTGATCATTGTCGTTTGCGTTGACTTCCATCGTTAGTCTGTTGACATTTTTTCACATAGAAAAGTTACAGTAATGGTCCTTTGACTTTTACCGTTAGTCCATTGACATTTTTTCACCTAATATATGTATATTTTATCCTTTTTATTTGTTTTTGTCATTGTTTTTACGTTTTCATCCGCTTTTATACGCTTTCTTCAGTTTTTTACATTTTCATGAGGGTATAATCATCATTTATCAAACCAAAAGGACGAACGTGTCATTTACTATTTTTATTATTTATTTAACTATTAGTACGTTAGTAAGCTCTGTTTTTATATGTTTTCGTTCATTTCATACGTTTCATATGTTTTCGTTCGTTTTTATACGTTTACATACGTTTTTATCCGTTTTTTCCGTTTTTATACGTTTTTGTCCATTTTCATCCATTTTTCTTACATTTTCATACATTTTTATCCACTATATACGCTTTCATCCGGTTTTCTTACGTTTTCATACGTTTTTATGTGTCTTTATACGTTTTCGTCTATTTTTATACGTTTTCGTCTATTTTTATGCGTTTTCATCCGTTTTTATACGCTTTCGTCTGTTTTTCTTACGTTTCCTATGTTTTTATCTGTCTTTATCCGTTTTCGTCAGTTTTAATATGATTTCGTAGGTTTTTCTTATGCTTTACGCTTTTTTTCGTTTTTCTTACGTTTTCATTCGTTTTTATCCGTCTTTATCTGTTTTCATCTATTTTTTACGTTTTCATCCATTTTGATACGTTTACGTCCATTTTTCATACGTTTTTATCTATTCTTATACGTTTTTATACTTATAAAACCGAATAAAAATGTATAAAAATGAACGAAAACGTATAAAAATGGTCAAAAATGTTTAAAACAGACAAAAACATATAAGAACGTATAAAATAGACAAAAATACATAAAACGGATAAAAATGGACGAATACATATTAAAATGGGTGAAAACGGATGGAAATGTAAGAAAATCGGACGAAAGCATATAAAAACGGACAAATACGCATAAAAAACGGATAAAAATGGATGAAAATGGATAAAAACATATAAAACAGAATAACAACGAATGCAAACTGATTAAAACGGACAAAAACTTATAAAAACAGATGAAAATGAATAAAAACGGATAAAACATATGAAAACGTATAAAAACGAACGTAAACGTATAAAAATGGACAAAAACGTATAAGGACGGATAAAAACGTTAGAAAAACGGAGGAAAACGTATAAAAATGGATGAAAACGTATAAAAATTAACAAAAACAGACAAAATATACATATATATGGTGAAAAAATGTCAAGGGACTAACGGTAAAAGTCAACGCAAAAGTCAAGGGACCATTACTGTAACTTTTCTAAGTGAAAAAATGTCAAGGGACTAACGGTGGTAGTCAACGCAAAAGTCAAGGATCAAAACTGTAACTTTTAGAAGTGATAGTATGGCAATATTACGTACATTGGTAAGTATTCAAAAGTATTACGTATGTTTACAATAAAATAAGTATGTTACGTATATCGGTAAATATGAGAAAGTTTGTTACGTATATCCAGCCTTCAAAGAAATTATTATCCAAAGTGCACTCAAAGAAATGATTGGCTAACATGAAAATACGCAATCTATTGCAAATACGAAAACTATTAGGACGCGAAGTTCATACATGTCAATTTATAAAAGCTATTGGATATACACCATCTTTGTCTGAAACCGAATAAGATATCTAAAAATTATGTGCTTTAATGAATTATGGAATAAATAAATTCACAAAAAACTTGAAGTTGATTATTATGAGACATGTTGTTTCGAGGTGGATGTAGATTTCTTATTGATATTATATGAGACAGACAACTTAGAAGTATGTAATTCAACCTAAATGAGTTTTATTAAAGCTCTCATGTTTCATGAAGGATCTATAACGACTCAAGCATGTCTAACAACTTCAACTTCTAAAAGCATTAATAATGTTCTCAAAAACTCTATTTGATCAAATTAAATAAATGCTTATATGGATTAAAAGTCATTTGGACGCATATTATATTGTTTTTCACATGTTTCTAATAAATGATTCGTTTTTGAGTACCATGAATAAGTGCAACTGAGGGTTTGATGTAAATTTTGCAATTAATATGTGACATGAGAGTGTATTTTTCTCTTTTAATAGTTATATTAGCTATATATGCTTTCCAACCAAGAATAAGGATCAAATAAGAAAATAAAAGTAAAATGAGAAAGATGGGAAATAACCACATCCGCACATTTCAGATGCACCAACAAAAAAAGATGCATCTTCCTTGAAATTCTCATTTTTCATTTGAAATATGTGGCTGAAAACATTTCTTATTCTTCTTATTTTTATTTTTCTTCTTAGTGAATCCATTCACAATGCATTGATATTGGTTGGAAGCTAACCATATATTTTGTTATCTTTGCGGGACTTATTTATAACATTAAAAGTTTCGTGGACTTTATTACAAAATCTTTGCTGGCAAAAGTGTCTTAGCAACTAATTCAGAAGATTAACATTCGGCGCTTGAAAGATATATAATAAATTGAGAAGAAGCATTATGCACACTGCACTTTTTTTCCCTTCATCAAGTTTTTTATCCCGTTGGTTTTCTTAATGAGCTAGTCTATAGCGTACAATAAACGATAAATATCAAAGAATGAGTGTTGTAAATATTAATGAGCTTATGTATATTCACATTTATCTCTAATGAATTATTAGGGTTTCACATGTATCATCTACACTATATATATACTACCTACTTGTAATCTCTTAAGTTAACCGCTCAATAATAATTCTCTCCTTTACCTCAATCTTTTTACTCTTATTTTTTACATTTATAACAGAAATAACAATTCTATCACATTGACAACTTTTGTGATAGTTCTAAAATTTATCAATAATCAATGGCTCATTGATATTGCAGCATACAACTAACCACCAACATTTATCGTTGTAATGTAAATACATAAAGTCCAGCTAAGCTATTCATTCACTCAAAGCAAATACAATTTATTTGGAAACTGAAAACAGCATGCTTGCTCGATGGGTACCTAACTTTTGCTTTGGTTCAGGATATCCATATCCTTTAGAGTAGGGCTGTCAACTGCATATCCCATTACACTCATACCATTGTCAACGAACAAAACTGTCCCGTGATGGCTGAAGCAAGTGGTGATAGCAGAAAAGCAGCAGCATTTCCCACCTCCTCTGTTAATACATATTGATTTTCAAGATTTTGATGCACATTTATGTGTGCAAATGGGAATTGATTTGCATTATTTTAGTTTTGATTGGAACATTATTTAAAACTCCGTGATCATTATCATTCCACAGTGATGATTTATACAAGATGCAAACCATATGTGAAAGGCCAACCCTCTTGATATCTCTATATGCCAAGATGCATGGTTCCGGAAAATGGAAATTGTTTATTTAATGCACTAAATTACAATGAAATAATGGTAATTCATTACTGTTTATTTATTAAAAGTTGTGTATGTGCTTTAGTAAGGGTATTATGACCAAAACAGAGAATTTAGTGGTGTATGTATAAATTTAATGGTGTATGAATAGATCAAATTAAAAGTTTTATAAAACGCATTCTTTTTACACCATTAGGCATTTGGGCCACTAGTTGATCTTTTTGAAAAAAAACTAATAATAATAATAAAAAAATAAAAATAAAAAAAAGGGTTTACTGGAGCTGTATCAAAGCTTGCAACTTACAAGTTTCAGAATTATAAGGAAGCACAATAAAGTTCCGGAGGGAGCACTGACCTGCTAAGAGTTCTTTCTGTAGTGGTGCATTCTCTAATGCATAATTAATGTACATATCGATGACACCAGTTGCCTTGGCTGCACGACTTCTTAATGCTCCTGGTCCATTCTTACGATACTTTAATTGAATACTTTTTTACGATTACATCTTATTATATGAATGCCGTTAATGGCACCTAGCTCCTAGAGTAAGCGACTTTAGTGTTTCCCACCGATTGCCTTTCGGCCTTGACGTTACAAAAAACCAGTAGTTTTTGTGATGAAAATACTCCCACGAACCCCAATAAAATTGTGCACTAATCACAACCAAAAATTATTAAAATGCATTTCTTACCACTTATATTTAGGTGGCCGTGATATTGGAAACTTAATATATTAAACCATTTCTTATTTTGAAGTGAACAATTATATTGCCACATCTTAAAATAGTAAGTTGTGCAATCATTTTGGGACCCAAGGAGAATAGATTAGAACTGATTAACCATATTTAAAGATCGTTAAAAGTTATAGCAGTACCTGCAGAGATAGTGTTCACTCTGATTCCATGTTTTCTACCAACTTCGAATGCTAACACCTGCGTGTGTTAATCATAATGATTGATACCTAACAAAACTTGAAGTAAGGATCAGGAATTTGGGATATAGTCATATAGAATTTTTACTCTTGTGTCACTCTCCAAAGAAGCTTTCGCTGAACTCATACCTCCACCATATCTGCATCCAAAAAATGTGTAATTTAAAATGCCTAAAATGGGATCACCGAAAATTTAGCTTCAAATGTAAAAGAAAAATTACCCAGCTATGAACCTCTCAGAAGTCAAGGCGGTTAGAGAAACCGAAGCACCACCTGCAACATAATTAGGCTTAACTTTTATATTGAAACGTTTACTATCACATTTGTTGGTTTGTGGGAGTTATAAACACAACAAAACGACTAAGAGTGTGTGAGCCGATGGGGGCCCACACGATAAACACGAGTATACGTGTCGAACGTAATATATACTTGAATTACACATTACCCGATATGATGTAAACTTGACACGATCACTAAAACGACCCATGGGCTTGTTTTGAGTTCACAGTTGGGTCGAATGGGATATGCCTTGGGCCCTAGAATATTGGACAAGGAGTATGTGGGTTTTCTTGGGTTTCAAACTTGTCGAACAAGCAATAACCCAAGACAAAGGGCAGTTTGGTTTGTATATACACAAACACACCCCTCTGCCAAATATACGATTCATCATACCCTCCAATACCCTAAAACCGAAGCTAGTTTCCCAGCTAAAAACTCTAAGTCGATTGTATTCCAAAGTTGATTAGAGTTTTAGGTTTTATTCAATCCTTAACTTGTTTTGATTAAAGTGTTAAGGTTTAGATTATTGGAGGCTTTTGTTTCTGAGTTCCTGGTTGACAAGCTACAGCAACAAAGGGTTAATTGGTTAAAGTTTCTGTTCGTGGGCTTCTTTCTCGGATAGAATCTGTAAGATATCGGACATCCTTTGTCTGATATCGGGTAAAGGTCGATTACAGCTTGTTGGCTGTTTTGGTTCTCGGACAGTGGAAACAAGAAGGTTTCTTGGTGTTTTCCTAGTTTGACTTATATGCAAGTGTTGGTCAAGTTGTTGATTGGGTTTTTATATTACGTTCTCGACTAGCTTCATAATCGAACGTATACGTTATCGGGTTTGTGTGTGATACTTATTGAGGTATCTAATTTAGATATTTGGGGTTTCGTTTGGTTTCTTGTTCGTTAATAAAGTCCAATTGCCAAGCAAGGTTAGGATTTCTTTTATCCCTTTTATTAATTAATTGTTATATTAATTAATTGTTTATTAATTACGTGTTTAACCTAATGGCAAATACTAGATCCTTATCCGATGCGTACTCGTAGAGGTTAATGGTTAACTTAGTTCTAAAATCCCAACAGTGGCATCACGAGCCATTTCGTTTTTTCGATTATGGGTTACACGTTTCTTATTAATAAACATGTTTAAAAGGCTGCATGAAACCTAATTAAGTTATTCGTTTTATTTTGTTTTGACAACTATATGCAATACTTGTCAATTTTAATAAATAATAACTAGTCACACACAAATTAAAATTATATTGATAATTATAATTAATTTGTTAATTAGAATTAAATTTGTTAATTAGAATTACTTGTTAATTAGAATTAAAAGTTAATTAGAATTAATTACTTGTTAATTAGAATTACTTGTTAATTAGAATTAATTACTTGTTAATTAGAATCACTTATTAATTAGAATTAAAAGTTATTAGAATTAATTAATTGTTAATTAGAATTATTATGATAATTAGAATTACATATTGGTTATTAAATACATAAAAGCTAGTAATTACTTGTTAATTGAGATTGCCATGTTTTATGTGTTTTCCGCCACAAGACCCACTCAATTGCTTTTTGCGATGTATGGGCGACTGAGGTATTGTATCCCAGTGACGGTCTTATGGTTCTCCGCTTGGGAAGACTCAAGAAAACTCGAACAATATGTGGTTATATATATAGGAAGCGTTCTCATGGTGTGTCCTTAAAATAAAAACAATACGAACCAATTTCAACCGTTGGATGTATTGATCTTAAATGTAACTTAAGAGTAATTAAATAGATAAACAAAATGGCACTTTTGTAATTTATTGCATTATGAGTGGCATTTTTAAGTAGTTTATTGGTAATCATTTGTGATTTAACGGACGTATGATTTAAGTTACAGTTTTGTAATTTATTGCATCGTGAGTAACAATAATTAATGTCATATTTGAATATTGCTAACATACATATGTTTTATGTTTGTTATAGATCCAACATCTAATACGGCATATGTCACTAAAAATTAATGTATTACTACAAATGTATAAAATATTTAATATGTCACTACAAATTAGTGTGTCATGATAAATATATTGTAAAATTTAATGTGTCGCTTTATATGTATCAAAAAATTAGGTAACAAACATAGTGTATCGCTACATTATTATAAATTTTTTAGTGTCACTACAAATGTACTGTCAATAAAAATGTATTAAAAATTTAATGTGTCACTACAAATTAGTGTGTCATTATAAATATATCATAAATTTAATGTGTCATTTCATATGTATCAACAAAATTAGGTGATAAACATTTGTATTACAAAATTTTGTAATGTGTTACTACAAATATATTAAAAATTTAGTATGACATTATAAATTAGTTTGTCATTACAAATGTATTAAAAATTTAATATGTCACTATAAATATATCTTAAAATTTAATGTGTCACTTTATACGTATCAAAAAGATTAAAATAAAAAATTCATTACTACGTAATACACAAATCAAAATCGTAACGAAAATGCAAAACCAATTGATGAATAGATACTTATATAGTCAATACAGAAGTAAAAAAGTTACTTGTATTCAATATACTAGTAGGTATCCCGCGTCATGACGGCGGCACTTGAAATAAAATTTTTCGTGAATCATGTATTTTAGTTTATTATGTTCTTTTCGACAATAAATTTACGGATATCAATAATTTCGCTTAGCTGCTGCTTGTTCGGCTCGAGCCTCTGCCCGCGCCTATTTGGCCCATGCCCGTTCGCCGAGCCCGTTTGGTCCGCTCAGACGGGCTTAAGCCCATTTTGCCGTTATTTGCTCGGGCTGAATATCTGTATAATGTGCTTTATTGTTTGTATTAGTGACATTTAATGCAGGGTTCAGCGTGCGTTGCGCATGGATACCTCGAAATAAAATTTTCCGTGAATCATGTATTTTAGTTTATTATGTTCTTTTGATAATAAATTTACTGATTTCAAGAATTTCGTTTAGCTCATGCCCGCTCGGCTCGAGCTGTTTGGCCCGCGCCGTTTGGATGGTACCGTTTGGGCTTGGGCCCATTTGGATCGCTGCCTGTTCGAGAACGAATATTTGTATAATGTTCTTTATTATTTGTATTAGTGACATTTTAATGCAGGAATTATGTTTAAGTTGGTTGTATAATATGATTGATAATTTGTATTTATTGTGTAAGGGGTGTTTTAATAACTACATTAATTGTATTTATTGACCAGTTAATTAATTAACTACATTAAATATCTTGACCACATTAATAGTGTTTTGTATTTTGTACATTAAGCTTTAAGACTTGTAAGTCTTAAAATTAATATTGATGAGAAAGATCATTAATAGTGCATTATGTATTGTACAATAGGCTTCGTATTTTGTAAGTCTTAATTGTAAGACCATGAAGAGAGATAGTATAGATGAGTTAATATAATTCAAGAGTCAATACACAAAACACCCCAAAACTGAGAAATGAACTACCCAACATAGAACCTTTATGCATGTTTTTATCTCCGAGATCATCATCTTTATATTAGTTTAAAAAAAATTTAAGAACATGTATCATCTTTATACTTAAGATTCTAATACACGTGATCACCTTTTTATCTCCCAGATCGACATCTATTACAAATACTCACACAAAAGATACAAAACCGCTTCGAAAATCAATGACGGTTAGGATTCCGTTTAGAGTTTGCACCCGTAAGGGTTTCGATAACAAAGGCCGCCATACTCACACATAAAACGCTATACCAAACTTTATAAACCCATCGATGTAGAACTTTACCAGTATCACAACCGTATATCACCATCATATGTACAAGAGACCGAAATTGCATCTTATGTGTTCTATGCAGGAGTAGAAGGTACAACCCGAAATGATGCACACCGATAAATTACGATCAACCTGCTAGAACAAAGTCGACACCACTCATCCCTAATCAAGAATGGGAGGATCTGACAGCGGCTTGTTTAGGTGTGAGTGGATAGAACAACAAAAGCCGCTCGCGGGAACCATGTGGTGGTTTCTTGCCTCCGGTTTGTTGCTTGGTCGGAATTTATAAGGGATGATTTTGATGGTGGGTTTTTTTAATTTTTGATGGATACTTTTTTAGATTTATTATGGAGAGGATGTTTAGATCTATAATGGAGGTAGGGGTCAGCAGAAATCGCACCGCAAACTCGCACAAAACCGCAAAAACAACACCGCAAAACCGACACCACATCAAAAACCGCGGTGCGGTTCCATAAAATTAAAAAAAATCGCATTTTGCGGTGCGGTTTCGGTTTCCATCGGAAAACCGTACCGCAATAACCGCACCGAACCGCAAAGTGATATTCAAATATATATATATTTTTTATTTTTAAATAAACCAACTAAATTTCATAATTTTTCTATGATTAAATACTTTTGTTTATATTTTTATACTTAGGTATTTCAAACGTATTTTATTTGTTAATTATTGTCTGAGTTTTTATATTATATATTTTCTATCAATTTATCATCGAAATTTTTAAAAACTTTCATCTCATTTGATTTTTATTATTGTAGAAATTTATAATTTCATACTAGTACCCAACATTTTGTATACATATGTTTTTACTCATTATGTAACCTTATGATATATTTATTCTATAATAAATATATACCAAAAAATAGAATTTTGAAAAAAAAAACTTTCAAAACCGCAAAACCCGCAAAACCAAACCGCAAAAACCACAACACCGCGAACCCGCAAACCTGCAAAACCGCGTGGTCGTGGATTCTAATTTTTAAAAAACCGCAATTGCGGATGTGGTTTGGTTTTTACCAAAACCCGCACCATGCTCACCCCTAGATGGAGGAAAAGTGAGGGTCATAAGGAACTAATAGGGTTAGAGGCAATTTCCGAAATTACCCTTTTGGTTTTAGTTATAGTTTTTCTTATTCTAATTCAATAGTTGACACTTGTTTAATTATTATTGGTTCCTATTATTTTTATTATTTTTTAAATTTTTTTCAACGATTCTTAATAATTTATCATTCTCTTCTTTTTTTTTTTTTTTTTTTCAAATTTTTTTTTTTTTTTTTAAAAGCTATCGTGATATTTCCGCACCATCCATACTTAAAAGCTTAATCCCCACCCGATCCTTATATATATATATATATATATATATATATAGCGAAGATACCACGCTGGCGGCGGCAGTTCCTAGCGCACAATTAACGATATACGATGGTAGAGTGGTGCGGTGGTGTAGTGGTCCGGTGGTGGAGGGGAAGAGGAGAATTTTGTATGTGTTTTGAAATGAGTTGTGATAAGAGAGATTAAATACGCTTTTACATATGCTCTCTCTTTCTCTCTCTCATTTGACCATTTCACTTTTTCACTTTTCCACTTTGATTGCTTTTTCCATTTTATGTAGTAGATATATATATATATATATATATATATATATCTAAGAAAAAAAGTATTATGGGTCGTACAAAAATCTACTTTTCTTGTCCAGTTACTTAACCGTGAGGGCCATAAACATAGATGAATCAGAGATGAGAATCATACCTGGATTCATTATTGGTAAAAAATGTTTGAGCAATGATATGAAAGAATAACTTGATGCTGAGATTGCGGCAAGATATCCATTCCTTGATGTATCTATGAGACGTTTGGTAACCTGCAAACCATTCTTAAGAAAAAAATCTCTACCATCAATTAGAAAGAATAATATTAAAATCGAAAAGCATACCTCAGGTCCATTGGCTAATGAATGAACAAGGATGTCAATGGTGCCAAAGTCCTGTTTCACAGATTCAGCAACTTCCTACAAAACAAAAATGCTGCATTAGCTATATGATATGAAACATTTCAGTTGGTTTAACTCGAATTATAATAAAAAAAATTATGGTACCTTGACGGTCCAGTTTGAGGTTCCCGTGTAGCGTTTGTTAGTTTTTACCTGCATAATTTGGCAATAAGTATGGGATATTTGGGACTTACTGTTTTTCTTAAATTGAAGAAATATTTATTTGAGTTTGTGCTTACATCCTCAGGAATGTCTTGAGGAGTATCATATTTTGCATCTAAAGGGTACACTTTAGTAATATGCATCAAAGTTCCATCTGGCAACCTAAACAACAATATCACTTGCTGGTTACTTGAGCAATCATCGTATATATCTCAGAATAACTGAAAATAAATTGTGGAACATAGCACACTTACACACGCGATTCGTCAAACTTTCCCATTCGAAGACCAGTCTCAAATATTTTCAGTGCCTAGAAAGGTGAAGAGTCATCAACAAAAATATCCTTTTAAGTTATAAATGGGTTGTGGTTGCATGGGTTATGTTTCATCTCAAATAGGTCAAATAATTTAGCTACAATGGGAATGTCAAATCTTTTTTAAAATTTGTTTTTCTGATGCATATTTATACTACTTTATAAAGTGTTTAGGACTTTCTAAATAAAGAAGTCTTAAAATTTTTAAGACCAAAACATTTTTAATAGGAAATTAATAAGCCATTAGTTAACGTTATTCACCATATACTTCCATGATTTTTTCATAAATAAAAAGTAACATCACTTCATATACTTTCAGAATAAATTCTTCAAATATTTATACAATTCTTTAATACACCAAATATTTATACAATCCATTAAGTTGTCGACATTGTAATAGCCCAAACCTCAATGGTATAAGCCAACCTAAAAATCAAACACCAATACGAAACACACTTTCTCTTCTTTTTCCGAGCACTGATAAAATTATGCACCGGATACCCGTCGCCGCATTGCGCGGGTAACCTTCTACTAGTCTTCTAAAGCATTTATTTAAAGATCTAGACTACTATTGTAGTAACTAGTAATCTTGGTTTTGTAACATTCATTAACTTATTTATTATTTATGTAACTAGTGAATAATATCGATAAAAAATGTTAACAGGCCAGGTCAACCCAACCCAGTACTATTTTTACTCACCAGTAGGCATTAGTCTTAGATGAGTAACGTACCGGGACCCAAGTGCCAACCAGTATCTCAGCACCAGCAGCAGCTAGTGATTTGGCTATTGCCCAACCATATCCGTTATCGTCAGCGACACCAGCGATGAATGCTCTCTTTCCTGCACATAGCTCCGTAACTTAAAAGTTCCAGCATCATATTTTGCCAAGAATCAGGCTGTTTTCTTCTATGTCATTTCATGAATTATTCAAGCTTAATAATTCACAATGATCCAAAAACTAACCTCTTAAATCAAGCAGCCCTGGTAGGACCTTTGTGTCATTAGAATTTGATGATGCTCGTGTGGTCATCTTTCCAAATCTCATAGGACTGGTTTTGACTTTATGAGATAGCAAATTCGTTGAAGCTACGTGACATGAGCTTTTAAGCTTTGCACATGATGCCCCTCTAATGCCACTAGTGAAAACTGTTACGCTTGAGTTTGAAACTTGACAACAAGAAAAGGTAGAAGGTCTTGCTGTAACAATGTGGATACTTGTTGTGGTAGTTGTCATTTCAAATACTCGATCACAAATAAAACCTGCAAGATTCACAAACTAACTACTTTGTTGAATTTGTTCATAATCGTCTTAAATCTATAAACCATGGATATAAGTTGAAGTGATACTTCATTCTATAAGTTACGGAGAATTAAGTGCTCAAAACCGCGATTCAGACACATGCCTAAGAGGTTACACACTATTTATAATAGAATTTTTAAAAAATATATGAAATTTGCATCACCTAATTAATCTGCATAATCTTACTCAAAGATAAAAAGGCTCCACAGAATAGATGGAAAACTTAGATCAGTGTAATGGTGACACAATCTAAGAAAATTAAATCTATCTAAGATCAATGCAACAAGATATATTAGTAAACTTAACGGATCCAAGCTAAACTGCTCAATGTAAAGATCAGAAAATTGCTGAGTGTGACTTACTACTAACTTAGCTCTCAAGAAACTTTTGGTAAAATCTTTAAGCTCCTATGTGGGCTTGTGTGTGTATATATATATATAGGGTGAAGTTAAAATAAAAAGACAAATATCCGTAAAAGAATAAAATATTTTTTTCAAAAAGTTCACGAAAAATTCCCAAAAATCCTACAAGATCGGGTATGTTGGTGCATAAAACTTTTGTGAAAACATTTTTATAATTTTGAGTTTGATACGCTTTTTAATGCACAAAATCAATTTTGATGCAAAAAATTTTGATGCACAAAATTTTTAACTTGTTTTAGTTTGATGCTAATGTTATTTTGATGAAAAAGTCAAAAGAAATTGGGTGCAAAACCAATTTTGATGCACAAAAAAGATTTAATACGCAAACGATATTTTCATAATTTTTTCGGAAAAATATCCACTTTTAGAAAAAGTTTTCACAACTTTTTCATGCACCATCATACCCGATCTTGTGGGATTTTTGGGAATTTTTCGTGAACTTTTTTGAAAAAAAATCTTTATCTTTTTACGGATATTTGTCTTTTTATTTGATCTTTATCCTATATATATATATATATATATATATATATATATATATATATATATATATATATATATATATATATATATATATATATATATATATATATATATATATATATATATATATATATATATATATATATATATAATTACAGTATTCTGGAAATAATTATTATATGGGTGAAGGTGACGAATACGTACAAACTCTCAACATATCAAGCACGTAACATACAAATTTTATTATTTTTATCACGTAATATCTTTCAATTTGGAACAACGTACGTAATACACGACTGTAACTAACAGTTACCGGTCAAAGTTCAAAAATGACATAAATGGTCCATGTGGCTGCGTTGACTTTCACGGTCATCCATTGACTTTATTTTCGGTTAAAAGTTTGATAATAGTCCTTATGGTCATTGGCTTTAGATTTAGTCATTTTGTTCCGTTTTTGTCCGTTTTCTTACGTTTGTCCGTTTTATCGGTTTTCATCCGTTTTCTTAAATTTTCTTAATTTTTGTCCGTTTTCTTACGTTTTGTCCATTTCTTTCGTTTTGCCGGTTTCATCCGTTTTGTCCGTTGTTCTTACGTTTTGTCCGTTTTCCTTAAGTTTTATCGGTTTTGTCCGTTTTCTTACGTTTGTCCGTTTTCTTACGTTTTGTACTCTTTAAACATACTCGAAAATTTATTCCAAAAGAAAAAACTCGGAAAAAATTTCAAAAAAAAAATTGGAATTTTTTCCTAAATTTGAAAAAAATTCCAAAAATTGGAAATTTTAAAATTTTTAAAATCTTGAAAATATTTTTCAAATTTTATAAAAATCTTCAAAAATATTTTTTAAAAACATATTTTTTAAATCTTAAAAATTGGAAATTTGAAATTTGAAAATTTTTTATTCAAATTTGCTGAAAAATTCCAATTTTTGTATTCAAATTTTTATTCAATTTTTTTAAAAATTTGGAAATTTGAAATTTGAAATTTAAAAACATATTTTTATTCAAAATTTTTTTTGAAATTTGAAATTTTTTTATTTTTTTTGGGAAATATTTTTTTTTCCTATTTTTTTTTTCAAAATTTTTTTGGAAATTTTTTTTTTTCAAATTTGAGAAAAAATTCCAATTTTTTTTTGGAATAAATTTTAAATATGTTTAAATAGTACAAAAACGTAAGAAAAAAAGACAAAACATAAGAAAAACAGACAAAAACTGATAAAAACTTAAGGAAAACGGACAAAACGTAAGAACAACGGACAAAAACGGATGAAAACTGGCAAAAACAAAAGAAAATGTACAAAACGTAAGAAAAACGGACAAAAATTAAGAAAATGTTAGAAAACGGATGAAACCGATAAAAACGGACAAAACGTAAGAAAAACGGACAAAACTAACAAAATGACTAAATCTAAAAGCCAATGACCATAAGGACTATTATCAAACTTTTTAACCGAAAATAAAGTCAATGGATGACCGTGGAAAGTCAACGCAGCCACGTAGACCATTTATGTCATTTTCAAACTTTGACCGGTAACTTGTTAGTTACAGTGTCATATTACGATCGCTCCAAATTGAAAGATATTACGCGACAAAAATAATAAAATTTGTATGTTACGTATCGCTATATTTGAGAAAGTTTGTTACGTATTCTCAGCCTTCACCCTTATTATATATTTATTAGCTAATCAAAGTTCAAATGTTCAAATATTGCATACTCTTTGATAATATGCCAAGGTTGTGATTAATTAATCAGGAGGTTTGTCTATTTACTAACTCACTTTGTAGTTTTTCTTGGAACTCCTTACTTTTTATTCTACTAATCAATCTCGAACATATGAATCCCTTAACTAATAGGTGCTTGGTAGGATGTTTTTGAGAGTGGGTAATAGTAAAGGTAATGAAAAATAATGCTTGGTGCTATATAATGAAATGACCCATTTGTGAGAAACGATGTACATTTTTGTTAAGATAAATCAGATTACAATGAATATAATTAAAGACATAAAATTAAATAACAGACAGAATAGAGTAGAAGCAGAAGACAGACACTATTCAATAAAATTAAACGAAAGCAGTAAATAAAGTGGCACGAGGCTCGTGTTTAACACGATTCCCTTAAAACAGATTCGGCCAGATGTTTCCTGTGTACAACGACAAAGTCATTGCAAATTGGACTCGACAACTTGCACGAAAGATTGTCAAGTGTATGATGTTTCGATCGAGAAGATCACTGAATACGGTGGTATGGAGTCGTGTTATTTTCTGTGTAGACAACTGAATGAGGAGTCGTTTATTATATAGGCTAAACCTATCTTGCTCACCAAGACAAGAAATCTGCCAAAATTAAACTCATATGCAAAATCTATTAACCAATAACCACGATTTACATATATCTTAATTACATAGCAATATTCGGTAACCTTTGGAAATAAGTTCAAATCTATTCCTTAAATAGATTTACAGAAAATTCTGGAAAAAAAACTTGAATCTGGAGCAAAAGATACACACGTGTCGCGAGGCTTGAGTCGCATTCGTGTTCGCAGGTCACGCTGGCTCACATGAGTTCGAGCTTGAACCCATTTGGCCCGAAATCTCGAAATCTGCACCCCTAGCAGCGACGTAGGTGTTGGAGTGAAACCAACAAATCGGTTTGAAGGTTCATATCAATATTCCTATATAAACAAGCTTTCATTTCTTGCTTTGGGCCATGTGGGATACTCCCATTTTTCCATTTTTGTGTTTTAAGTGCCTCACCGAGACACAATATCTCATTCATATCAACTCCATTTTTGACACATTTAGCTCATATAAGCTCTCTTCGAGGAGAATGTAAAGCTATCAAGATATATATATATATATATATATATATATATATATATATATATATATATATATATATATATATATATATATATATATATATATATATATATATATATATATATATATATATATATATATATATAACATATACATATATTAAATAGTGTCAAAAATTGCAAAACCATTTTGCAAAACATTTTTCCATTAATCCCCCACATGAATGGAGACCAATCGAAAACACAGAAAAGTTTCAGTGAAATTTCTGCGGTTAAGTCCTGCATAGGATAGGTAGGTGTGACCCTTTGAACCTTCCCTTGTGAGATGCACTTAGTCTCCTATATCTGAGTAGACGCGATGTCCTTGAACTTAGCTTCTGTTTACATAGACAACATTACACTTCACACAAGACTCTCCCTAACCTTGTCAAGTCCTCATAGTCGTGTTCGTTATGGTCATGAACACTAGCCTGGTTCTACAAGAGCTCTTAGGAATTGCGCCCCTCACAATTCCTTTCGAAGCGACCCCACTTCTCTCTCACATAGGTGATTTCATTTTGAATCATTAAAAACATATGTTTTGTGATTTCATCTTGAACCATTATGCTTTATGATTTCATCTTGAATCATTAAAGTCAAATGTTTAACCTCACAAGTCACAATTGTTATATGAATGGACTATGAAGTTACAATATAAAGTAATCCCCTATATTAACATGACTTCCCCCACATTTCTATGATTAGGTTGTCTTATTGAACCCAGATCTTGGGATCTTCTGTCAATTGGGTTAGGTTTTCCTTCATAGAAACTCATTCCTTCAAGGGCTTTAGTCCCATTCCTTTAGACGACTTACTAACTAACTCTCTGCTTAATCCTTTCGTAAGCGGATCCGCAATGTTATCCTTTGACTTCACATAGTCAATTGAGATAACTCCTATTGAGAGTTGCTGTCGTATTGAATTATGTCGATGACGGATATGTCTGGACTTTTCATTATACATTACTAGGCGAGTACCCGGGCCAAGCGGCAGCGGTTTCTAGCGTAAGATAATTAATGATTTGTGATATTGTGTTGAGTGTTTTGTGTACAGTTTAAAATATAACGTGAACCGATGAAAATGCAATTGCAAACGGTTGTACTATACTTTTAATTGGCTGTACAATGTGAATAAATTATTGTACTTTTAAGTAATGTGGTGTTTTAATAAGAGTATTAATTACACAATACATTTTTTTCACCTTTAACTTTCAACTTTTCACTTTTCAAGGTTTGACTGTTTTTCTATTATATGTAATAGACGAGTACCCGTGCATAGCAACGGGATTTTATAGCGGCAAATAGTTTTAGTGATAAAAAAACGTTTATGGGTTATAACGAAAAATAATAAAAGTTTGAGGATTTGGGGATTAAACATTATGTTTTGAAACTCGGTTCGACCCGGGTGGTTCAACTGGTTAAACCGTTCCGATCAAAAAACGGGTCAATTTAAACCGGGTCAACTCGAGGGGTTGGGTAGAAAAAACATGTCAAATTAAACCGGGTCAACCCGTCCCGAATTAACCCGGTTTTTTATGTCTATTAATAGTTTTTTTTGAAACATATGTGCATTAATAGTTGAAATTGCTCATAATTAATTGTTTCAACATTTCCTTTTTAATTTTTTCCACATTTCACTTTCTTGACTTTTCACTTTTCACTTTGACCATTTTTGTTTTATATATAGTATAGATGCTATGAGCTCTGCCAATTTCCGATTGACTATCACAATGTATACTAATGTCCATTACCGGTTTAGGTCACCTTGGTATGTCCTCTACAAATTGACGTGGCCATTCTGCCTCTTGTCCATATTTATCTAACGCGATAAATTCTGATTCCATCGTGGACTTAGCTATAACAGTTTGCTTGGAAGACTTCCAAGATATAGCCACCTCTCCTAGTGTAAACACATATCCACTAGTCGATCTAGAATCCTTTATGTCATATATCAAATCTGCATCACTGTATCCTTCTATAACAGCTAGATATCTATCATAATGGAGCCCATAATCGCGACTATATCTCAAATAATGAAGTACCCTAGTCATAGTCATCCAATGTGCATAGCTTGGATTACTAGTATACCTACTTAGCCTTTAGGTCGGGTACCTGTCATTAAGTACATTAACATACCAATAATTCTTGAATACTCTAATTGAGCAACACCTATGCCTCTATTTTTAGATAGATGCTTACCGGTGTCAAATGGAGTTCTAGCTAGGCCAGAATCTCCCGCATTGTGAGTATTAAGAATTTTTTCCACATAATGTGCTTGACTTAACACAAGTCTATTTTGAGTTCGTATGATCTTTATTCCAAGGATCACATCAGCCAAACCCATATCCTTCATGTCAAACTTTGATTTCAACATGTCTTTAGTAGATTTGATCATCTTGTCGTTATTGCCAATGATAAGCATATCATCAACATATAAACACAAGATTACATATCCACTATTTGTGTCTTTTACATAGACACACTTATCGTATTCATTAATTTTGAATCCACTCTCTAGCATGGCGTGGTCAAATTTTTTATGCCATTGTTTGGGAGCTTGCTTTAAGCCATATAATGACTTAACAAGCCTACAAACTTTGTTCTCTTGTCCATGAGCCATGAAAACCTCAAGTTGGTTCATGTAGATTTCTTTTTCTAAATCTCCGTTTAGAAATGCCGTTTTCACATCCATTTGGTGAACTTCCAAATTTCTTAAAGCGGCAATAGCAATTATCATCCTAATCAAGGTTATTCGCCTAACATGCGAATATGTATCAAAGTAATAAAGACCTTCTCGTTGTCTAAATCCTTTGATTACTAATCTTGCTTTGTACTTGTCAATGGTGCCATCAGCTTTCATCTTCTTCTTGAAGATCCATTTATAGCCTAGTGGTTTACAACCAGGAGGTAAATCCACGAGCTCCCAAGTATGATTTTGTAAAATAGAATGTATTTCACTTTAATGGCTTTTCCATTGAGGCCCTTCTCGAGGAAGTAACCGCCTCGGTATGAAGTAGGTTCGTTTTCAACCATAAAAAACAAAATCGGGTCCAAACGATTTCTGGTTCTTGCCTTTTGCTTCTTCTAGGTTCAACCTCTTCTTCCTCATTTTGATCTTGTCTCTCATCTTGGAGATCATTATCACCGTTGTCTCTTATCTTGGACAACTTCGCCATCTATTCTAGATGAACTTCCGCTTCCTTCATAAACAAAGAATAGTTTCAGAAATGAAGCATTCCTTGATTCCATTATCGCACCCTTTTGTATATCCGGATTTTTCAATCATGTACAATGAAACGATAAGCACCGCTATTCTTAGCATATCCGATGAATATACAATTCACATATTTAGGTCCAATCTTTTGGCCTTGGGAGTCGGTATAGCTACCTTTGCTAGGCACCCCATACTGTAAGCACTTGATATGATGGTTTTCTTCCCATCCATAATTCATAAGGGTCTCTTCTTTTTCACGAGGTATCTTACTTAAAAGATAAGTAGTCATTAGAATGGCTTCCCCACATGTCCCGGATTAGACCATAACTTATCAACATGACATTAACCATTTCTTTCAAGGTACGGTTCTTCCTTTCGGCAATACCAATTTGTCGAGGTGAATAGGGGAGCGATGAACTCGTGTCCGATTCCATGTTTCGCACATAGATCACGAATGGAGATACATATTCACCTCCTATCACTTGCACCACCTTGATTTTCTTACTAAGTTGATTCTCAACTTGGTTTTTGTATAGAACAAACTTGTCTATAGCTTCATCTTTACTTTTTCAAAGAAGTAAACATAGCAATACTTTGTACAATCATCAATAAACGTGATAAAGTACTTATTGCCACCTTTGTGGGTAGTGATTTCAAATCACATATGTCGGTGTATCATATCAAGTGGTTTGGTTTTTCGCTCAACCGATTTGAAAGATGATCTTGTAAGTTTGGCTTCAACACAAGTATCACATTTATATTTTGAGTCAATATGGAAATTAGGTATGAAATTAAATTTAATCAAACGACGCATTGAATTAAAATTTACATGTCAAAGATGACCATGCTACATATTAGAAGACTCAATCAAGTAAGCAGAAGAATTCATTTTATTGATATCATTCTTAGCAACCATTACATTGAGCTTAAACATACCATTCAGGGCATATCCCCTACCAACATACATTTGATTCTTAGACATAACAAACTTATCGACTAAAAACAAGACGAAACCAAACTTGTTCAACACCAACCGATACACAAGATTCTTGCGAACCTCGGAACATTCAAGACATTAGTCAACTTGAGCTCTTTCTGATGTCATCTTCAAGATTACATCTCCTTCGCCTTGATATCGCAGCTGCGAGTTACCCATGTACGCCTTCTCTCCACTATCAACCGCCTCGAAGAGTGAAACATACTCTTATCAACACACACATGACGGTAGCCCCAAGATCAACCCACCATTCCCTATTGTTGGAACCTACTGTGTTAACCCTGAGATCATGGCAATGACATCAAAACCATAGAAATCATGCCCACATCTTCATTCACCATATTATCCTGGCGTGGAGTCACCCGGTTCGGCATCTTACAGTTAGTAGCACGGTGACTCGGCTGGTCACAGTTGAAACACACCCTTTGGAAACAATTGCAGCTTTAGGAGCAAGGTACTTAGACTTCCCTTTGATCTTCTTGTCATTCTTTCTTTTTCCTTTGCCTTTACCTTTAACATTGGACTTTGAAGATGACGAAGCATGCTTAACCATATTTGCCTTGGCAGAATTAGGCGTATAAGTGTTTTTCTGAGCCAGCTTGTTGTCCTCTTCAATACGAAGATGAACATCCAAGTCTTCAACACTCATCTCCTTTTGCTTATGCTTCAGGTAGTTCTTTAATTCTACCCAACTTGGAGGCAAATTTTCAATAATAGCAGCAAATTGAAAAGTTTCACTCAAGGTCATTCCTCCAAAGATGAATGTCGTAGCAAAACCTACGATCTTAAACTCGACTCATCTCATTCTTTGAATCAACCATCTTGTAATCCAAAAATGAGCTACCATGAACTTTTTGTACCAAGATCCTCGCTTTGTACTTGCTCCAATGACTCCCATAATTCTTTGGCGCCTTGGTCTTGCAAAGACACGTTGTACAAAGAGTCCATCAAACCATTCGTAACATAGTTGTGACAAAAAGTCCAATGTTTCCATGCTTCCAAGGCTTGAACAACTGTTGATTGAGGATTGACCTTCGCAGAAGTCCCACGTGAGGTGGATTCTCTTTAAGAAATGCGTAAGGTTCAAAGTAGTGAGATAAAAGAACATTTTCTCGTTGCCACCTCTTAAAATTCTACCCATTGAATTTCTCCGGTATCTCAAAGATGATTAGCACCTTGTTAGTAATCGCGCACGCCACGCTCACGAGAGTAGTCACAGAGAGGGTGGTGTTTGTCATCCTGAAAAATTACCAAACACAAACAGTTAAGTCAACTATTATAAAATTGGTATCTAAGGAAATTCTATCCCGATTTCTTAAAAGGTTGTACCGAATCTGGTTCAAAGAAACTGTATCTTTGTTTCAATGAAACTAGATTTAAATAAATCGAATAAGAGACTAAATTAAATAGATCAAATAGATCAGTTTAACATAAACTCAAACATGGTTTCAAAATAAACTGATAAGAGTAACTGCTTTAAATATCTTTTCAGATCTGTACACCAAATCTGTAAATTAAAATCCTGTTAAAAACTGGTTTTCCACAGAAACTCTAACCTGGTTTCGATAGAAAAGCAGTTTGAATATAAAATCAATAACTAATCTGATTTAATAAAAGCGTTTTAATTGTTAAACAAAACTGCTTTAAGATAAATCGATTACAATGAATATAATTAATGTAAAATAAAAGATGTAAAATTAAATAATGTATGACGAATGGAGTAGAAGCAGAAGACATACACTATTCAATAAAATTAAAAAAAAGTAGTAGTAAAGACAGTGGCACGAGGCTCGTGTTTAACATGATTCCACTAAAACAAATTCACCGTCTGTTTCCCGGGGTACAACGTGACAAAGTCAAGCACAAATAGGACTCGACAACTTGCCTGAAAGATTGCTGAAGTATATGATGTTTCTGATCGAGAAGACTGCTGGAATACAGTGGTATGGAGCTGTGTTATTTTCTATGTAGAAAACTGAATGAGGAGTCGTTTATTATATAGGCTAAACATATCTTGGTCACCAAGACAAGATATCTGCCAAAATTAAACTGATATGCAAAATCTGCTAACCAATAACCACGATTTGCATATATCTTAATTACACACCAATATTCTGTAAACTTTGTCAATAAGTTTCTACATTCCTTAAATAGATTTACAGAAAATTCTGGAAAAAAAACTCGAATCTGCAGCAAAAAGATACGCACGTATGCGAGGCTTCAGAGCTGCATTCGTGTTCGCACGTCACGCGGGCTCGCATTAGTTCAGAAGCCTCGAACCCAATTTTTCCCATAAATCCTGAAATCTACACCCCCTGCGTGCGCACATAGGTGTTGGAGTAAAACCAACGAATCAATTTGAAGGTTCATATCAAGATTCCTATATAAACAATCTTTCATTTATTGTTTTGGGCGATGTGGGATACCCTCATTTTTCCATTTTTTGTGTTTCAAGTGCCTCACTTTAAGACACGATATCTCATTCATATCAACTCCATTTTTGACACATTTTAGCTCGTTGTGAAGCTCTCGTCAAGGAGAACTCAAAGCTACCAAGAAATATAAATATACTTAACATCTACATATATTAAATAGTGTCAAAAAATTGCAAAAACCATTTTGCAAAACATTTTTCCAACACCATTACCCAATAGTGGGTAATGGACCATTACCCAATAAATTGGGAGGAATGTTTTTTTCTCCCTTACTCTTTCCCCACTATTATCATTATCTTTCCCTTTCCCTTTCCCGAGATTGAACCAAGCATACCCTAAATGATTTTCTTGCACTTCTACATGCAAGAAAATAAAAGAATTTAAAAATAAAAAAGGTTTTGGCCTTACAATAGCAACGTACTTTTTCAAATATTCGAATATGGTACACGTACTAATTTTTGTCTCACTTAATGTAACGTACTTTCATGTTTTGTACCAAACCCTCCAAACGTTTTTAACCGAAACCAATTTTGTTTGCCATATAAGCAGCAACATTAGATTTCCACTATGATATATTTGTATAAGATAGACATAGCACTTACAGGTTTTGTGTTCTTTCCCAAATTGTTCCCTAACCCTAACTCCCTAACACAATCAATCCAAATTTATCCCACACAACACTGATAATGGCATCGGGCAATATCGATCGGGACGCACTATCTAAGCTCTTGCAAATGGGTACGGTGGCCAAATATCAGAGTGAGTTTGAGATACTTATAAATCGAGTGACATGGATATATGAAAGCTTATTTAATCGTTTTATATCTCTGGACTTAAACCGGCTCTACAATGTGCACTCTTTATATCAAAACCCACAACTTTAGACTAAGCTTTTTCATTAGCTCGCTTAATGGAAGCACGTTTCGCAGACCAATGGCCGGCTACCACCAGCGCCACACTCGGTGGATATTAAGAGAAAGCATCTGATTCTTCTGCAACATCAGAAGTTGCAACCAAAATTACAACTGAAGTTGCACCAGAAGCCGTACCAAAAGCTACTACCACCGCTGTCACAGTTACAAAGACTGAAGAGGCTATTAAGTTTTACATTCCAGAATCAGAAGATATAGAGACTCGAACGACGCCGGAAAAGGAGAATAAATGACCGACATTGGGATTTACTGAATTTGAAGACAGAAGGAATCAAGTAAGTACAAGTGAGACTGTTAACGTGTATTACTCACCTGCACTAATGGGGTTAGCTTATGGAGATCCACATTTAGTTGTGGGAGTATTATGGGCGAATAAACGAGTCAGTAGTTTGTGATTTGCTCCATATGAATGGAAAGAATGTAGAACAGGAATTCATGTGCTGTCATTGTTACCCATTGAGCTTGAGAACAAGTTGAAAGAGAGAACAAAAATGTTTAGGAAACGTCTCAAAATTTGGGATCCTGGAATTAAGCTTTTTTTTAAGACAACAGCTTGAGGACAAGGTGGTTTTTGAAGGAGTGGGGAGTGTTACGCCCATGGTTAAGATATGCGCCATAGTTTATTATATTTAGGATAAGTGTTAGAGTCTTTTTAGGAAAGTGTTATTATCTCTATATCTATCTTGTAATTGACTTGTGATACAAGTTAGGGTTTATTCAGTATTTATACCACGTCATTAATTAATGAAAATCAATCAAGTTTTAGCCAAATAAATCATATTTTCTTCTTATCTTTTCTTAAGGAGCAAGCACACGCTAAAAGTGGTGCAAATATATCGATACTTCCTTAACGGGTTGTATCAACTGGTACTTTCATTGAGAGTCCTTGTTGAGAGGGCTACCAAATTAGGATTCCAGTCACAAAAAGATTAAAAAAAAAATGTTCATCGATCACTATTCACGAGTACTGTTCATCCCGGAGTACTGTTTATCGCGGGATTTACTGTTCATCCCGAAGTAATGTGCATAACTATGGATGAAAAAGCTTTACGATTGCTTTTAAAATAACATTATGATGCTCTCTTGACTCAAATCACAACCTGCTTCGTTGATTTGAGGCTTATATACGCTATGAAATCCAGCGGTGTGTATGAGAAAACGATGGTTGTGGAGGAAACCACGTCTGCTACTATGAAAATTTTTGATGATGTAACTGAGATGAAAGGGTTTAGTTTAGCAGAAAATATAAAGGAGAGTAATGCGTTCGATGCTACTTTCAGTGATGAGTCAACGACAGGATTAGAAGCTAACGAGGTTGTTAATGAGGGTGTGGCCGATAAGCAAAACAATGACGAGCCAGACGTGTTGGAAGTTGTTAGGGTTATACGTGTTGGGGAAAATGAAAATAATGAAGGGGTTGATAAAGAAGTCCAATAATTTTTTTATATCCTACATGGTCTTATTTCGTTCTTGAAGCGTCTTAATGACGAGTGTCTAAAAGAGAAAAAGATAAAAGCTAAAATTCAAAGAAAAATATGGGATCCTGGAGTTTCATTAAGCGAGATTTTGAAGCAGCACCTTGAGGACAAGGTGACTTTAAAAGAGAAGGGAATCTTACAACCAATCCAGATGAAAAGTGTTACCCAATAGGGTCGTGTCTAGTCCCGTATGGTGATAAGTACCAAAAGTAGGTGTTTGGTGATAAGTGCCAAAGTAGGTCAAGTGAGTCATTGTTTAGGATAAGTGTCATTGTTTAGGATAAGTATTAGTGTTATATGAGATTATCTCATAAGAGTCTATTTAAGGTCTGTCAATTAATGAAATCGATTAAGCTTTGTCAAATAAAATATATTTAGTCTTCTCTTTTTCTCTAATATGCTTAAGGGGCTCGCACCCGCTTGAAGTTGTGCATACTATCGATACAACCTTAACGGGTCGTATCAGATAATATCGTCATCATCTTCTAATCATATTCGTCGTCAACCACCACCTACCATTTGTGAGCATGAAGAACCAATAATTGAAGAAACATCGTGAGCAATCTATCATCTATTAAGTTGTTTTCTTGGCTGCATTCAGGATTATAATGTAAGTTATTTATACATTGTTTAAACTCAAAGTAACAACTATTGAAATTCTTTAATCAAAACAAACATCAGCAATGTAATTGATTTATACTATTTAGGGTTCTAAATGTGGTACATTTTACTGGCTAGATTCTGAGTTACCAATGACTACTACAAACAAGATGTGCTCAAGTTGATTCAAAAGGAAAAACAGTTGAAAGAAGACAAGTACACTTTCAATGAAAAAATAAGAGATTTGCAAAGGGAGATTGACTTTCAGAAGTCAACTTTGGAGAAGGAATTGTTGATGCTGCAATTGGAGTCGACAGAAAGCAAGTCTAGTTTGGTGTTTATATGAAACCTGTAGTTTTAATGTTTGTGGTTATTGTTGTTATGTTGTTTTTGATAATGTGATGTAATGACTATTTTCATTTATGGAATGGATATGGTTTTGTTGTAATGACTGTTTTCATGTATGAAATGCTTATCCTTTTGTTGAAATGGTTATTACTGTTATGAAATGGATATGGTTATGTCTGCTACATATAGATATGGTTATGAAATGGATATGGTTATTACTGTTATTGATGCAAATGCATATTGCTGAAGATGCATTATTGCTGCAAATGCATTATTGCGTTAAAGGCACAAAATAAAGACACAAATGCATTATTGTTGTAAAGGCAAAAAATAAAGACATAAGATAAAAAATAAAGATATAGATAGGACCACAAGAACCTTGGATTTATTACTGCATTTTAAAGAAAATTTGTAGACATGATGTCACACAATCTAAGATAATATTTAGTGGACATTGTTTACTGAATTTACTCCTACCAACATTGTTTACTGAAACTACTCATATCAAACCACATTGTTAACTGGAATTACTCCTGCCAACACACATTGTTTACTACAAATACAATACCCAATGTTTGACTACTTAAACATAAAATAATAAACACCAAAAACTTAAACATAAAGCAACATCATTCTTCTACAAGCACTTCATCAACATCCCATGCTTTCTCAGTAGTTGATCCTGAACCATCTGGTGGAAACTGATATGGTTTGGCCCTCTTTGCAATTCTTTCTTACTTGCATCTTATTTTCAAACTGGTTGTCTTAGAAGTACGAGCTGCAATGGTATATTCAATCCCTTGTATAGTAGTTTTCCTTGTATTACTTTGTTGAGTAGGAATGGCAACACAATCCTGAACTGGGACTTCTGTCACGGATTGCTCCATTTGTACATGCAAAGTAAATACACAGTGATAATTGTGAGTATGTATTGACATTCATGCTCAACAAAGTAAATACGCAGAAACAATCAATTAAAAATCATACCTCATTGACACCACTTGGCCCAACATCACTTGCAGCCACACCACTTGCCCCTTCACCACTTTCAGCACACCATTTGGGTCTGCACCACATGATTCTTTGATTAGCTTTGTCAACCCAATCACTGTCATACCAATGAAATCAGTGTTTGGTATTTTAGCTACATCACCTTCTTTATACATGAGAGGTGACGGGATGAATGTACCATCGTGATGGAAAATAACTGTTAACCGCATTTTATGAAGTGGAAATTGAGGGTTTAGATCATATGTTGGAAATTAGGAAATTAGGGTTAGGATTAGAGTGAATTGGGGAAAATTTTGAGCGCGTAAGTGTGGGGTATGTGTGTGGTTAGGGTTAGGGGAGTGAGTTATAAGAATAAGTTATTAATTATTAAAAATAAATACCATGTAGGATTTTTAGCCGATTTTATAACTTGTTACCCGGTAGCCACTAAACTTGTGTGTAGATTGATACAAAACATGAAAGTATGTTACATTAATTGGGACAAAAAATAGTACGCGTAATAAATCGGTTAATTTGAAAAAGTACGTTGCTATTGTACAGTCAAAACCCAAATAAAAAAGTAAAAATAATAAAAAGAGAGGAAGAAATTAATTCAGGTCATGCATGCTTCATTTTATTTGGAGCATTTGGTATCCCATTAGTTTGGAATTATATTATTTGCAAATTTGTATAAGCCATTAATGAAAGCATTAACACTAACAACTATTTTATACTTCACTTTAACCAAACAATGACATAGCTTAATCTATGCTACTTATAAAACGTTTAAGACCATCCCTCTTAATAATTGTTTTAATACCATCATAAATAAAATACATAGGCCTAATTAAATAGACCTAATGATAGGCCTACAAATCCCATTGGTTAATTTGCTTATGCATTTAAAGACTAAGTCAATCTTTTTCATAATTCCTAATATACCCTATCTAAAATATACTACGTCTCTACCCATGCTGCCATATGACTTTGCACCAAAATCTATACGCCACCACACTCTTGATTTTAGTCATTTGAGAAACATTGATCTCAACTTGTAAATCAAACAAAAGAGTGGTGTTATTGATATTTCATCCACTTGAAACATTAACCGTGGATTGATCCTTTTGATATTTGAATTGCTAGTTTTTTCATAACAAATAAATCAATGATTAAAAAGGATAAACGCATAAACGTTATAATAGAAAAGAAAGTTTGTGGTGGCTTAGAGATCTTGGTGCAAAAGAAAAACAAAAGGGAAGATGCATTATTGACGTTGTATAAATATTTGGAAGGGTATAGTATATTTAGATAGGGTATATTAGGAATTATGAAAAAAATTGGCTTATTCTTTAAATGCATAAACAAATTAACCAATAAGATTTGTAGGTCTATTTAGTTAGGCCTATGTATCATTTCTCATAAAATTTTAAGCAAATACAAGTCATCAAACATTATTTACAAGTATGTAAAAAACAAATTATTCTCATCTTAAAACACTATTTCTTACATACAATTGATTAACCCATTCACCAATAAATACATGTCTCTAAGCACAATGTACACATGCATGTAGTACAATTATTACTCTAAAATCTAGCACTCAAAATAAAATAACATTTGTTCGCCGAAAAGTTTAGCTATAAAGTACCCATCGCCGCATCATGCGGGTACCCTGCCCAGTTAAAGTAAATAAACGAATTTGATAAAAACGATCAATTCTTAATGAGTTACAAGATCTTACATGCGGAAATAGTACCTAAAGTATAACAATCTTAGCAAAATAACAAAGTGTGTTCTCTGTTATGCTCAAACTAAGACTACTCGCAGTAAGCATGGAGATCGACTCCTAGACCTACAAAACAATCAATCGTCCTTATTGTGCCACAAAAATCATTGTCAATCGTCGGTCGTCAATTTGGTTGAGATAGTCGTCTCTGCGACCGTCGATCGTCTCATTTTGCGTGTGTTATGTTATATAAAAAAGAATATTTGTGAGGTATGTTTTTTGCAGTGTAAGTTGTCTTATTGTGGCAAAAAATCACATGTAAATTGCCGGAGAAAAAAAGCTGACGTCACAGGTAAAATGAGAGTCAATCTCCTCCCTTACTTTGTCCAGCCTAAAGGTGGTGATTAATTTATAATGATGTTTTGTCTTTTGGCAAACTCACTTTGTACTTTTTCTTGCAACTCTTGTTATTTTTGTACCAATAAATAAATCTCATTTATATGAAACTTTTATTTAAATGGTTTTCTCACGCATCTACGTGCAAGAAAATAGGACAAGTTATAAAAACGTTGCGAAAACTAAATATCAGAACCATGTTAATTATCTCACTTAGAGTTTTAGGTATTCTTTGGCTTAAAAGAAAATTTGCGCCACACAAATAAAAGGGGAGAAAAGTATGAAGTACAATAGCGCAATGAGGGAGATTATATCTATGGGACAAAGTTTACTTCATCACAAACCTTTTAATTTAAACTGAATCTCCATATTAAGCTCAATTGTATCAAATGATGACATAACAATTGGTTTCTTTTATGATCCAACAATAACTTGTCGTTGTCGAATCATCTCAAATGGCCCTGCATGCTGCATGTATGTGTATTCAAGGGACTACGTAAAAGAATAATCATTTAGAAATGTAGCTAATTTGTCATTCTTTCTTTAGTTGTGTAGTTATTTTTATTTTAATTTTCACTCATAGTTTTGAATTTTTACTTTTGTGTATATTGTCAACCATTTTATCCCTAAATTTATAACACTCTTATTAACATGGTAGGGATAAAATGGTCACACAATACAATCGAAAAATCAAAATTAAAAGTTTGGGTTAAAAAATAAAAATAAAAATGGCTACACAATTTTAGAAAATCGACAAATTAAATACATTTTAAGGATAAATTATCCTCCTTAGAAGACTTAGACACATATATCGCCTAAAGGTTTGAAAGAAATTTTGAAGGCGATGTTATGTGATGTGGTGGATCTTAAGGCGTTTCAGAAACTAAAGAGTTTTCGGCATTCAACAGCCTAGGCGGGATCTCATTTTTGAAGACATTATTCAATAGTCTTATACGTGGTTTTCTAGTCGTTGTAAGTCTAATTTCAATTGGGTTACTTGGATAAAACCTTACTAACATTAGTCCGTAATTTCCTATATATTTTCCCGTGGCTTGTATGGGTTAGCATAAAAACACTCTCGAGTGAAACCGGTTGCTCGGCCTCCGTAGAGGAGGGTTTTTTTTTTTTTTTTTTTTTTTTCGCCCTCGCACTAAAGCCTTATGAGTAATCTAGATAGTGTAGCTTTGTTTAATTTTATTTTTGTATTTGTACTCTTTAGTTTATAATGTCTTGTTAGTAGCTTTTTTTTCTTAATATAAGTATGATGTTAAAAAAAAGATTAATCGTAGAACATGTAGGATTTGTATTGCTGAGAATAATTTGTTTTCTATTAATCTTTTAATTTGTAAGTTTAACTTTTAACATTAAAATGTGTATATTAACTTAAAATAAAAAGAAAATTATATATTATATATTATATATATATACCAAAAGGAGTTGAGGGGTGTATAAAAATACATGGTATAAATGGGTATGTGTCAAAAGTTGATTGGCTCTATACATGTGGGAGTACACAAAAAAATGTGTTGGCAGCACGTCATTGGTTGAAGTGTGTTTGCATATTTACTGTTCACGTATGTCTACAGGAATGCATTAAATATAGCTGTATACACAAAGTTTTTCTTCTTCTTGAATCTTCTTAATCCACTACCTTTCACAAACACAAACACACACACACACAAAACAGAAACACTCTCTTATCACTACCATAAATCATAATCAGAGGCAAATTCAAAACACCCGTGAATCAAACGAACTCTTGAAGGCTGGAACATCAGCGCAAATCGAAACACCTGTGAATCACTTAGCGGCGTCGCAGCAGGTATATAAACCTTCCTACAAAGAAACAGTTGATAAACCAACTAGGTTTTAATTATGATTCTTTTTCTTTTATTTGAAATATTGATTTGGTTTTTTGTTTTCAGATTTTAGTAGCGATTTGGGTTATTTGCAGCAGGTGCCGATTCATGGATTTCGGGTTTCAATTGCAGTGGTAGTGTCATGGTGGTGTTCTTCGCCATGATTCATGCTATAAATTTCACAATTGGTGCGATGAATTTCTCTTTTCCAGCTTTCTACTATTAGTGACTGTTATTTGTTTGGTTAGTTTACTGTTGGTAAGGAAGATTGTCAGTGAGATTGAGGGTTAACAAAAAAAAAATACTACTTTTTTAGAAAAAACTTGGGTTATGTTTGGTTGTACACCAAATGTTTGAGGAAATATCTTAAGTAAAAATTGTAGTGACATACATACACACACACTCTCTGAAATCAAAATTAGCTACACCCAGAAACAAAATCTGTCATACCCCCAAAATATCGCAGCGGAACGATAGTGTCATTGGGGTATGACGTCATAGCACAAAGTATGGATAAAGAAAACGACCTCTATAATGAGACGTTTTAAAGAGTTTACCATTCGATTATATAAGTTAAAGTTTACAACACATGAGATTCCAAAGTTTGATAATACATAAAGGTTTACAAAACATGTCGAATGGTAATAGATAAAAACACTAGACTCCAATGTATGCCATGAGACCCAAAGCTCCATGAAATGCTATCGCCTTACAACCCGAGATAAACATGCTAAAAGTGTCAACACAAAGGTTGGTGAGTTCATAAGTTTGTTGAAAATGATTTGAAAAGTCTATAACGAATGATGATGCAAAGAAAGGCCTTGTAATCCACTCCGCCCAAGTTCCGCCCATACAAAACTTGCAACCCGTGTGTTTACAACCCATTGCCAAAATGTGGAATTGTCAATCTTGTTTGTAAGTAGGACATAGGTGCATACGATATATACATGTACTTAATGCAAAGAATCACAGCCAATCGAACCTCTTGACAAGTCTAAATTGTTTGTTATGTTTCATTGAATAACAGATTATATTCACCCCAGTCACGCCATCAAGGACCCAGGGTGGGGCGTCACCGATAGTACTATCAATACCTCTCCGCCGGCTCCCGCAGGAGTTAACCAATTGCTAATGTATGTATGTTGATGCATAATTGAAAACACGTTTAGCACATTAAGGCACATATCGCAATAAACCACACATAATGTCCAAAGAGTATAAGAAGTATAGTGTAACACAATTGTATAAATGGTTTGAGTATTCACAAGAGTGAAACAAGTATTTAAGCATGTATCTCCCCCAAATAGTTTGTAAGAATTTAAACGAGTAAACCCGGGGTATGAACTCACCGGTATGATTGATATGCTAACAAAATGAAGTGCACTAAAATGAGGCTCTAAACTATCCGCGACCTAAAATGAATGTCATGACTTGAGTTATGATATGTTGTCGTGAATGCGTGATACAATGTCGCGCATGCAAACTCATATGATATCCATACCACTTGTACGCTTTGGAAATAATGTTTATCGTCAAAATATATGTTTATGACATCCGTCAGATATAAAAATACTCTACATGTAGTTATGTTGAAACAACCTCCTATGATAGTCGCAAAATGGTGCACATCGAGTGTTAAGAAATGAACCCAACAGTTTTAGAAAGCTTGTGTTATTATCTCAAAGTTTTAGTATTTAAGTTTCCATCCTAGAGGTCTCGATCACAAAGAAAAATATTGGTTAAGTATTGTATTTTAGTCCAAAATATAGTTTAAGGGTGGTTTTCGCCAAGTTTGAGTTACTATATGTTATTCGTTACAACTCCGCTCAACAAACGGTTGGACATTTTGGAAAATATGCTAGATTTAACTTACTTTTACCGTAAGACATCACGTTATAAAAGTTCTACATCCTTGTTAAAACGTCCGCCAACATGGTCCTTTAGTTGCCGTAGTATGTTTTTAATAGAGAATATATTAATTTTGCTAATAGAATAAAGTTACGCAACTTGGTTTATCGCGTGTAATTTACTCGTTATATGTCCGCTTTTCACGCTTTATATGTCCTTAGATTCGTATCAAAGTATACTAATATATTTTGATAAGTCGACACAATTTATAAAGCTTAAGACTCATTTTGACTCAGAAGAGTGACATTTTCATGCCGAAATTTCAAATTAATAGTCTTCATCACAAACTTGAAAAATTCATATCTTCTTCGTTATAGCTCCGCTTTAATCCGCCAAGCGCCACGCTGCTCTAAAGTGTATTTTCAAAATATCTAGGCCAAAAATATATACCTACTTTCGGATTTTCCCGAATTAAAAATATGGATGACCCTATTTAAACGTGTCGAAATGAGTTTTTCTCGCCAAACCTATTCTAACCCATTCAAAGCAACTCGAAGCTATTCTAATCCTACCATACACCTTCTTAAAGTGTCATGGATTCCTAGACATCACCAAAATAATATATAACAAGGAGTAATTATAGGATGACTTAGATATATATAACCCTTAAAATCAATGAAAAGTGGTACAACATCATATGACTTGCATGTTTTGCTCAAATATGATGAAATGATTATGAAATAAATATGTAAGATGAAAAATGGACATGAGATGCTTACTAGAATACTTGATGAGGTTTAAGGACAAAGGGTTTTCCTAATCACTTGAGGTTTTTATTGCAAAACCTATACAACAAGTGATACTAGATTGTTAAATAACTTGTCTTAAAAAATTTGAGATGATCTTTCCTTTGGTCTTGTGGCTGCCGAATTTTGGAGAGGAAGAGAGAAATAATTTTGATCTTTTCTTTTGCAAATGAATGAAAGGAATTGTGTTTGTGATAAATATAATATTTAAGACTTGAGATATTTGTAAAAGTTTTGATGACTAATCCCCCTTGTGTCGACAAGGGGGTATATTTGTTTAAGATTATTATTATTATTATTTTATTAATATGCATAAGTAATGTTTTGTAAAGTTACTTGAAGATAAGTGATCATTTGTAGACACATTTGAGTATATAGGATAGCGTTAGTTAAAAATAAATTTTTACGGGTCAAGCTAAAATATATTGAGGTCATAAAAATTATAAAAATACATTTCTTGAAAGATTTGAGTGAATAAATATTTATCGGGTTGAATTTAAGAAAACCGTCGTAATTTATATAAACATAACAATTTATATACTAAATAAATTTAAAACACCGGTAAACTAATAATAATATTTTATAAACTTAATATGAGTATAAAACATATTGTGATAAAATTTTGGAAGTAACGGATCAAATGTTCAAAATAATTTATTACGCGATAACGCTTATTTAATAAGAAATTATATGTTTAATGTGAAATGCAAAACCCATGCATGAATAGTATGATGAATGTAGAGTTTGAGAAATGACCAAAATTTGAGAATTGTGACAAAATCCGCGATCGCAAATCAAGTTTTTTTGTTTTTGTTTTTTTGTTTTTTTTGTTTTTTTAATGTATTGCGATTCTTTCATAATTTATGTTATCCACAACATGTCTAATTTTTCAGGCCGCATTCTTTTATGATTGTGTCCTATTTACCAGTGGGTGAGGTTGCGTTCAAGGATAGTGAGGTTGTTATCAACGAGCTGCTGAGACAATTTTATGTTCTGATATGCTAATTTTATACTTCTCTTATATCAAATTTCTCCCACTTTATTTGTTGTAAGTATGATTGTTACATCATCTATACTTATAAGTTATTTGGTGGCAAGTTGGAGGATGCCCATAAAGTGTTTGATTAAATGCTACTGTGGGATGAAATTGTATATACGGTTGTGACGAGACCATAACCACGTAATCAGGTAGACCACGTGTTTATAATGACAATTTTCTTAGTTGACCATTTTAAATGGTGTTTGGATTGCTTATTTGCCTATTTTGTTTTCTAAAAGGAAATAAGCACTTTTAATGAAATAAAATGTTTTTCTAATTAGGGGACCGGAGTTACTAATTCTAAAATGTCTTTGCTGATTCCAGTTTAATAATATAATTTCAGCACTAATTTAGAACCCATTATCCCAGATACATTTTGTTTTTATGAAATACGATTCATTATGCCACATTCAATATATGCAAGTAAAAAAACTACAAAGAACAAGTCTACAAAACCCTACCGTGGGTGAGCATTCTTTCGATCAAAATGGGTCAGATGGGTTTGGTTGACCTGGTACATATTTTTTTTAGTTTGAATTAAACTCTGATGAGTGATTCTTAGTTTTTTTAAGGCATGGGATCGTTATATTTTGAGTACATATTGCAAATTTTCTTTGTGTAGCGAAGGAAATGGCGGCAGTGGAAGTGATGAAAGCCAAGATTTAGTTAACATCTTACTTGAACTCCAAAGAGCACGAAGGTAAACGTAAATCTCCCTTAACTGAAGTTGATATATACTTTTGCGTTTTGTTATAATAACGCTAAATTATTATGTTGTAGGATGTTGATCTTATGCCTGAAAGGAGAAAGAACAAAGAGGTACGTGATAATGCTCAAATTTCGTAGTTTTACATCTTCACCACTTCTTTATTTCTTTTCGATACTTTTATATATTCACCACTCATACATATTGATTTTACAACATAAGTCACTATATAAATGCTACTTCTAAGATCATATTGTGGTTAAAGGTCCGAAATTAAATCGAAAATGTTACCCTTTTCTAAATCAATGCCTTTATTTCACTTTCACAGAAACTTATGGGCTTATTTAAGCTTATTATGATATAACGAAGGTCACAAGTTTCAAAATAGGCCAAAAATGGGTGATGAAACAAAAGTCGGAACCGCATAAACTCATAAGTTTAAACTGAGCTTGAATCGAGTGTGTTTTATATCTTTAGGAGTGTCTGTTTAATATACTTTTATTTTAAGAGATCTTTTTTTAGGCTAGGAGTGTTTTGGGTCAGCACACTCGACGTGACCCGTCTGACCCTTTTGGTATCACATTGGGTATATATTTTGGTTTTAAGCGATGTTTTTAGGACAAGAGTATTTTAAGTTAACACACCGATCCGACCCGCTTTGACTCTTTTGGTATGAATTTTTGCACTAATGTAATTTTAATGTCAAATGTTCAAGAGCCTTATGACGCAAAACGGTCAAATTGCCAGGACCGATTTAAGAGATTTAATAATTTATAAATCTTCAATAGATTTTGAACATTCTAGATTTCTTCTAGCCGTCTTTATCATGCTTACGATGGTATTTTATGATTCAGTTGATATTACAGAAATGACTGAAAGTATGAAGAATGTTCCAAAACATGATGTTGAACTTACTATTGCGTAGTGGAAGATGCTATTTTGTTCGCTGCTGGTGCGGTTTTGGTGTTGCTGCCAAAACTGTGGCTGCACCTATGTATAGGATTAAACTCATTATGCAAGTTAAGTTATTTTTTTTATAGTTTATTTGCATTGAATTATTGCAGTTAGTATGTATAAGATAAAGAGTTTTTGACATGGTGCTTGGGATTGATAATTTGTTGTAAAAAATGCTGCTAACCAGATAAGTTATTAAAATAGGCAACTTCAAACATCCTATATTATAAAAGAGATAAACAAACCCGAACACCATTGAAAGCTACTTATCTGCTTATTTGAGTAGAAATAACTACTAAAATGTAGCAACGTCTGGTAATTGCTTAATTCAAAGTGGGTAGCAATCCTGAACATGATTATCTACTTATTTTGATTATAGCAAACGAGATGTTTTGATCTGCTTACATGAAACCTGTTTCAGACGTGCTAGATTTAGAGTAAATGCACTTAAAGTATTATTTTTGATCAATATAAGTGTGTTTATATGAAATAGATTGATTTATTAAAACTATTAGTTGTGAAAAGTGGTATGCAGAAGTTTGGGGTGAAATTGTTGCCGGGGAAGGGTGGATAGAGTACTATGGATGTTCTTTTGACCAATTGTTATACTTTTCAGGTAGAATGGGTGGGTGATCATGATATATTGATGACTCAAAGGGTCGACGAGGGTAATTAGAATGTCGATGGGATGATCACGGACAAAAGATTCTCCGAGACCAAACGATTTTAGTAAGTGTTTAATGTGGTTTAGTTTGTTGAATTGATTACATTTTCTCTTGAATATAAAAATTGCGCTTTTTAGTACCTTAACTTGTGCATTAGTTATGTCCGCAAAAGTTGTATGCGTTTGGAAGATATAATTCTAAAATTATTGGATTATTGATAGCACTTATCTTATTTCCTTGAATACTCATTCCAAAAGACATACGAACTCGATATGAATCTTGACAATATTGTCAAATGATATTTAGAGTTTATGCCCTTACGTTGGATGCAACTTTGTACCATTTTATTGTTGTAACGAGAATGTCGCAACAAACTAATCTCGATATAGGTGCTCATACAAAAATAAATAGCCACAATACCCAAAAAAAGAATGGAGAAAAGTTACACAAAAGCCCAATAAATAGCCCAAAACAAAAATTATGAAATTGCTAAACTCTAAACATTCCTCACGTTTTTCTATTCTAAACATTATCCATTTACGGTTTACCTAACACCAATGTATTGATGGTTCTTGCCGTTGTAGGTGTAATTGTAGGATCGACCAGCAGCTTAGCACCGCAACTCTCTTGCGCTCTCATATGCACAACATGGAATTTGCGAACTGAATAGTGACCATAATTGTTGAATTGAGAGATACCACAACCTGGAGATTACATTGGGATGCTGAACTTTTGGCTATGATCTATTGCATCAATCATTTTAAAAGCGTTTGCTTTCTTATTTCTTGATTTATGTCTTTGTTAAAATCACTTTTTTTTTGCTAGCGAAGACGGTGTCATGGCTTATGGTAAGTATTGATATCCTTTGGTTACTCATGTTTTCGTCATAAATAAAAGTGACCTAACAGACTAATTTATTTATTTATTTTTTCAGAGAAGCTAACTCATACATGGAAAACTGTCACAGATCGAACTTTTAGTCGTTGATGTAGGTGCAACTATTCCGCTGCCAGTAGTCAAGTCTATGTTTGGGCCTTAACTGGTATGAAAATATGTATGTGGGTGGGTGTCTAAACTTGAACGAAGTGCACCGTGAATTTTAACTACCACTTTATGAGTTGTTTGTTTATGTTCACATATTTTCTTGCCCAATTTTATCTACTACTTTATCATATTTTGGCAACTATGAAGGTACAAAGTGATCTCTATCTTTGAAGCTTCTTACGCAATTAGATAAGGAAAGTCGAAAAATGTTGTTCCCGCAGTATGTTATCATCACGATTCGCAAATTTCACTATTCATTATTTATAAATGAACATACATATAGCAAATTTCACTTATGTGTCTTCTATTCTTACATAAATGTACACGCCATCCGTTATAGTATACGATCTAGGAAATTGTTACCGTTTTTGGGTGCATTGTTTTGGTACGAGGAACGTGAAATCGCTTTTACACACACACGCCACCGCAGCACCATCGATTGTTGTGAATTTAAGAAGATAATGTGTTTGGGATTAAAGAGTAGGAGTCAAAGAGGCTCGATCAGTTGGGTACTGAGTGTTGATCGATGATTCAAGATAGTTAAGTCGCTTTCACTACATCAAGTAAGTTTAGATTTGATCTTAAAATAGAATTGTTATAGTCGACTAAACAACAACTTTGTAAACACAACTTCTTATAAATCAAAGGAACATTGCTACGTGATAATACTTTGTAAATGTTTATAGAATACAGCTTCACATTGTTTAAGTTGTTCGAGACTTTGTATTCCTCGACAAGTGTAATCGCAAGTTGATTGGTGTTACTGTTTCACTTTATAATAAAAGGTTCCCGCAGAACGCCTGGTCAACCCGCTAGTACAAAATAAAACTTAAATGTGCAAGTAACTAACAACCTAAGAGCATTTGGTATAAATGTGAACCCATGACAAGACTTTTACATATGGCAACACTTTATGGTCACCGTTTAGGGGTGGCAATCGAGTCGTGCTTGTGTTAACCTATTCGGGTTCGCGTGTTGGCGGGTTTGTATAGCCTTTACTCAAACACGACTCATTTATTAATTGTGTCAAGAAACTCAACCCTAACCTAAACCTCGCATAACACGTGTAACCAATTTGTGACCCGTTAACACATTTAAGTAAATATGTCAAGCATTGAATAAAGTTGGTGGTTTGTCGATTTAACTAGTTTAAACGCAAAAATGATATAAGGATCTAAAATATGATAAGAATAACATACAAATAGCTATGCGACAATTTTCTCAATTACAAGCCAAATTTTTCATGATATCTAAGGTATCACTACTACTTATAATGCACAAACGACTCTCTCTCCTATTTAATTTTCGACTTTCGGACTTGCAAGTAATAAAGCATGATGTACAACACATTAAAGCACAAAATTTCAGACTTACAAGCAAATAAGCATAGTGTACAACACTTTAATGCATATATTAAAAAACACCACATTAATACTATTAAGTGGTCAATTAATACACTATTTAATTCACCCCTACACCAAAATACACAACAATTTAATCACAATGTACAATTTAATCAAGCTACTAAGCCAAACAAACACTAAAAATTATTAGGAGACATAAATAAAAATTGTTGCAGAGGCTACACAAATTTTTCCGAACGGCACGGCCAACGGGTCGAGCCCGAACGGGCACGGTTAACGGTGTCGAGCCCAACGGGCTCGAGCCCGAACGGCACGGGTTAAACAAAATTCTTGATATCCGAATTTATTGTCAAAGAGCATAATCTTTACTTGTGGTACCGCACGCAACGCCACGGTACCGCTAGTAAAATTATAATTCACTCATACTAAGTAAATAACAAAATACATTTAATCCACATCCAACATAAAACCAGATTATATATTTTATTTTTAAGATCTTATATACTTAAACGGGTTCACCGGTTGATCTGTTTAATACTTACTCAACCCAAACACGACCCGTTTATTACACGGGTTAGACGGATTGACCCGTTTTTAACTCAAACGTATTTATCCTCAACTCAAACCTGTTTAACTTCGTGTCGGGTTCGTGTTGTTTATCGTATCGTGTCTAGAATTGTCACCCCTACAATTGTTGGAGTGAGTTTTTTGTGTAATTTAATAGATTCTAACGTTATAGAAAAACTGCTTAAGTGGCCGCACTTTTTGCACGACACTAGACCCGTGGCACCAAAGGTACCCAATGCTTTAAAAAAGTACAAGAGTACACTAGTTTTAGTTGTTAATGATAGATACTAGTACTACTAGCTAGACTTCCAGATACAGCGTACTTAGTAAAACTTACAATTACTTCGTTTTGACGAGTTATGCATGAGCTGAATACACATACGAAATGTAACTAAAACTCGTATACATGAGCTGAACTATTTTGACCAACGGAAAGCTTGTTTTGACGAGAGTCTAAATAAAGTACACCTTTGTCTTGAATCAAGTCATATAATCAATGTAACTGCATTAATGTGAGGTGAATTTTTCCTATTAAGAGGGCTTTTATTAGGGGCTCTATTCCCAGATTTGTAGTAGTGTGATGAGTAAACTTCTTCTGATTATAGTACATTATATGACGAGAACATTCTTACTTCTAGAACCGGGACTATGAACAAGTGAACACGCTTAAATTGTTCCTTCTGCTAATAATTTGAAGTTAACTTTGTTATTCCATTTTATGTACTCTTAGGCTATGTTTGGCGCAGAGCCTTTTGGAGCTTTTTGGCGATGAGCGGTGAGTAGTGAGCTTTTTTTTTTTTAGTGTTCGTTTGGCAAAAGAGCGATGAGCTTTGCTATTTTTAGGAAAGCTCATTTTTCCATTGCTTTTTAAGAAGTCATGAGTGGCGAGTGAGCGAGTGTACATACACACGCGACCATCGCTCACAGCTCATCACATCGCTTCGCTACTTTTGCCAAACATAGCTAAGTCTCAAGTTTATGTTGTTGCACTTAATTAATCTCTTTTGCCCTTCTTCTCATTGCTATTCACCTCATGATGACTTTTTTCCGTTGCACAATAGTGTTACCACCGCGTGTTAGTGAATTAGTATTTAGTGTTAACATTATTTGTATTAAGTCAAACTCGCTTTGATCATTAGCATTATTTATATTGTACTCCAACTTATCTATATTACTTATAATGCACGAAGGTACCTCACTCTTAATTTTAAGACGACAAGAAATTAAGCATGATTTACAACACTTTAATGCATCCAATTTTCAGAATTACAACAAAGTAAGCATATTGTACAATAAAATAAAGAGTGTTGTCATTTTAAGACCAAAATTCTATCAAACAACATTAATGTTATTAAAAACACTCATTCACCAAAAATTACAACCGTTTAAGCATAATGTACAATAGCCGCAACTAATTTTCAGATTTACAACAAAATAAGCATAGTGTACAACAAAAGAAGCATGATGTAATTTTCAGACTTACAACATTAATGCTATTAAAGTGGTTAATGCTATTAAAGTGGTCAATGTTATTAATGACTATAATGACTACTACTTACAAGAAAAGAAACATAGTGTACAACACTTTAATGCACATAATTTTCAGACGTACAAGACAAGAAACATAATGTAAAACAAAACACCACATTAATGCTATTTAATGTAGTCAATTATTTAACTGGTCTATAAATACAATTAATACAGTTATTAAAACACCCTTTACATAAGATATACAAATTATCAAGCATATTGTACAACCAAATAAAACACAATTCATGCATTAAATTTCACTACTACAAATAATAAAACACATTATACAATATTCAAGCCCGAACGGCAACGGGCCAATGGGCTTGAGCCCGAACGGCGCGGACCAACGGGCTTGAGCCCGAGTGACACGGGCCAACGGGTTCGAGCCCGAACAGCACGGGTATACGTAATTTTGATATCCGTAAATTTATTATTAAAAAGAACATAATAAACTAAAATACATTATTCATCGAATTTTTATTTCGTGATACCCGCATCGCAACACGCGGGTACCCTGCTAGTTATATAGTCATTGATAATTACACATATCTTAACATGATATCAGAGAAGTACCAAGAATAATCCCCAAAACTACAATCACTTTCAATTATCAAACAAAAAAATTGCCAGCAATAACATATCCCATAATTGGTATTCATGTACCATTATTAAAGTCCATTCATAAAAACTCTCTGTACTGTATATATTTGACAAGTTTTCGGCACTTTACAAGGATTAAAGTAGATCATAAATGTGAAAGGAAACAAGTGTAATTGAAAGTAGAATGGGTAAAGTGAAAAGAGAATTTAAAGGAAGGCTAGAGTGATATGTTTCATCATTAGACTTTACATTTATTTATAGGATTACAAAACTTAATACATATACTTTTCTTTGCTTCTAAGTATTCGTAGTAAGCAAGTATTGAATAGCTAAGACTTGGTAGATATTTAAGTATCCTTAACAAGTAAGAATACTTCCTAACTAAGAGTGCTAAATATCTAATATCCTTAAGAGCTAAGGATACTTAATATTTAAGGTTCCTTAGGAAGTATGGATCCTTACTAGTGAAGTATCCTTCATGACTAAGATTACAAAATATCTTCTAAAGTATCCTTCATGACTAAGATTACAAAATATCTTCTAAACATGATACTAATAAAAAAAACAATCTTAGATACTTTAACAATACTCCTTAGTATTGTTGTTGAGTGTCATAAGCTGAGCCTTCAAGCAATTTAGATTATTTTCGGTAATTGACTTTGTAAGCATATATGCGAGTTGAGTTTCAGATGTGCAATATTTGAGCTTGACATCTCCATTCTTCTCAGCTTCTCGAATGGCATGATACTTGACATTGATATGCTTTTTTCTTCCATGTTGCATGGGATTTTTTGCTATAGCAATATCAGATTTGTTATCGGAGAAGATCACAGTTGGACCTTCTTGAGTTAGATCCAAATTGGTCAACAATTTTCGAATCCAAATAGCATGATTTACAACAACCGTAACTGCTCTGCCTCTGCAGAAGATTGTGCGATAACGCTTTGCTTTTTGGAGTTCCAACAAAATACTCCCGAACCAACAGTAAAAATATAACCATAAGTACTTTTTGAATCATCAATGCTTCCGGCCCAATCACTATTAGCATATCCTTCAAGTTTCACATATTTGTTTCTTTCGAACATAATTCCAAGATCAAGAGAAACTTTCACATATCTTAGAACTCTCTTTGAAGCTCCCAAATGAGAACTAGATGGTTCAACCATAAACCTTGATAGAAAACTAGTCGCAAAGGCTAAATACGGTCTTGATATTGTTAGATATAGTAAGCTCCCAACAATGCTTCTATCTCGAGTTGGATTACAAGCTTCTTTCCATCATCTTTTGACAACTTGCACTTGTAGACTAGTCTATGCTACTTATAATGCACGAAGGCCCTCACTCTTAATTTTAAGACGACAAGAAATTAAGCATGGTTTACAACACTTTAATGCACCCAATTTTCGTAATTACAACAAAGTAAGCATATTGTACAACAAAATAAAGCGTGTTGTCATTTTAAGACCAAAATTCTATCAAACAACATTAATGCTATTAAAAACACCCCTTCACCAAAAATTACAACCGTTTAAGCATAATGTACAATAGCCGCAACAAATTTTCAGATTTACAACAAAATAAGCATAGTGTACAACAAAAGAAGCATGATGTAATTTTCAGACTTATTTTCAAATTTACAACATTAATGCTATTAAAGTGGTCAATGTTATTAATGACTATAATGACTACTACTTACAAGAAAAGAAACATAGTGTACAACACTTTAATGCACATAATTTTCAGACGTTCAAGACAAGAAGCATAGTGTACAACAAAACACCACATTAATGAAATTTAATGTAATCAATTATTTAATTAGTCAATAAATACAATTAATACAGTTATTAAAACACCCTTTACATAAGAAATACAAGTTATCAAGCATATTGTACAACCAAATAAAACACAATTTATGCATTAAATTTCACTACTACAAATAATAAAACACATTATACAAATATTCAAGCCCGAACGGACAACGGGCCAAATGGGCTTGAGTCCGAACTGGCGCGGACCAAACGGGCTCGAGCCCGAATAGACACGGGCCAACGGGTATGAGCTCGAATGGGCATAGGCTATACGAAATTCTTGATATCCGTAAATTTATTATTAAAAAGAACATAATAAACTAAAATACATTATTCATCGAATTTTTATTTCAGCTACCCACACACGCAACGCTGGTACCTCGCTAGTTATTTAGTCATTGATAATTACACATATCTTAACATGATATCAGAGAAGTACCAAGAATAATCCCCAAAACCCTAAATCACCCAAAACTACCATCACTTTCAATTATCAAACAAAAAAATTGCCAGCAATAACATATCCCATAATTGTTAATCATCTACCATTATTAAAGTCCATTCATAGAAACTCTCTGTATTGTATATATTTGACAAGTTTTCTGCACTTTATAAGGATTAAAGTAGATCATAAATGTGAAAGGAAACAAGTGTAATTGAAAGTAGAATGGGTAAAGTGAAAAGAGAATTTAAAGGAAGGCTAGAGTGATATTTTTCATCTTTAGACTTTACATCTATTTATAGGATTACAAAACTTAATACATAAACTTTTCTTTGCTTCTAAGTATTCGTAGTAAGCAAGTACTGAATAGCTAAGACTTGGTAGATATTTAAGTATCCTTAACAAGGAAGAGTACTAAATATCTAATATCAAGAGCTTAGGATACTTAATATTTAAGGTTCCTTAGGAAGTAAGGATCCTTACTAGTGAAGTATCCTTCATGACTAAGATTACAAAATATCTTCTAAAGTATCCTTCATGACTAAGATTACAAAATATCTTCTAAACATATTACTAATAAAAAAACATTCTTAGATACTTTAACACTACTCCTTAATATTGTTGTTGGGTGTCATAAGCTGAGCCTTCATGTAATTTAGCTTATTTCCGGTAATTGACTTTGTAAGCTTATATGCGAGTTGAGTTTCAGATGTGCAGTATTTGAGCTTGACATCTCCATTCTTCTCAGCTTCTCGAATGGCATGATACTTGACATTGATATGCTTTGTTCTTCCATGTTGCATGGGATTTTTTGCTATAGCAATATCAGACTTGTTATCGGAGAAGATCACAGTTGGACCTTCTTGAGTTAGACCCAAATCGGTCAACAATTTTTGAATCCAAATAGCATGATTTACCGCAACCGTAACTGCTTTGCCTCTGCAGAAGATTGTGCGATAACGCTTTCCTTTTTGGAGTTCCAACAAAATACTCCCGAACCAACAATAAAAATATAACCAAAAGTACTTTTTGAATCATCAATGCTTCCGGCCCAATCACTATTAGCATATCCTTCAAGTTTCACATATTTATTTCTTTCGAACATAATTCCAAGATCAAGAGAACCTTTCACATATCTTAGAACTCTCTTGAAGCTTCCAAATGAGAACTAGATGGTCCAACCATAAACCTTGATAGAAAACTAGTGCAAAGGCTAAATATGGTCTTGATATTGTTAGATATAGTAAGCTCCCAACAATGCTTTTATATCGAGTTGGATTAATAAGCTTCTTTCCATCATCTTTTGACAACTTGCACTTGTAGACTAGTGGCTAAGTAACCGGTTTGCATAAGAACATTTTGAATATCTTAAACATATCACTAGCATACTTTCTTTGAGAAATATGAACACCATTGGGTAGTTTCTTGATTTTCAGGCCAAGAAAATAGGATACTGGTCTCAAATCTGACATATGAAATTCAGATTCCATTTGCTTCTTATATTCCTTAACAAGACCATCATTGCTTCCGATCACAAGTAAGTCGTCAACATAAAGAGAGATAATCATCCTCTCTTGAGAATTAAATTTCTTCGCATAAAGAGTTGACTCACTTGAACTCCTCCTGAATTTATGATTCAGTAAATGAGCATTGATCTTAGCATACCACACCCTTGGTGCTTGCTTAAGACCATAAAGTGCCTTCTAGAGCCGATAAAATTTTTCTTCTTTTCTTTGGATTACAAATCAAAGAACTAGAAGATTTAATCAATCTAAATACATAAAAGATATGCTTAAACATTTTGGACTTGAAGATTCTAAACCTATTAAAACACCTATGTCCTCAGAAACCAAACTCACGAAGGATAAGGAAAGTGAATCAGTAGATAACACTAAATATAGAGGAATGATTAGTAGTCTACTCTATCTCACGGCTAGTAGACCCAACATTACGTTTAGTGTTTGTCTATGTGCTTGCTTTCAAGAAGATCCTAAAACATCCCATCTTTTGAAGCCGTAAAACGAATCTTTAGATACATCAAAGGTACTACACACTTAGGCTTATGGGATCCAATGGAAGGGGTGTTGAAACCATAGTGTATACCGACTCAGATCATGCTGGTGACTATGTTGATAGAAAAAGTACAAGTGGTATTTGTACTTTTGTTGGACATTGTCTTACCTCATGGTTTTCCAAGAAACAAATAGCTCTCACCATCTCAAAAATCAAAGTTGAGTACGTGTCTGTCGGAAAATCATGTCAACAAGCTCTATGGATGAAGCAAGCTCTTGTCGACTATGGCATTCAACTAAACGACATCTCTATTCTTTGCGACAATAAAGGACCTATCGACCTTAGTAAAAATCCAGTTTAACATGCTCGTACTAAACATATTGTAATCTGTCATCCCTTTCTTCGCGACAATGTTCGAAAAGGAAACATTTCAATTGAGAAAGTCTCCTCAGAAGACAACATTGCCGACATCTTAACAAAACCACTTAAACGAGAACGCTTTAACCTTCTTAGGCTTGGACTAGGATTAATGGAACCCAATTCATAGTTATAAGAAAATAGAAACTTAGCTCAAACCAAAGTGAAGAAAATTGACACAATCAATTCGACCCAAGGTACCCTACAATACATGGGCGGAACCAAAAAATTGGTTCCGCCAGATCCGTCGGGTCCTCGGTCAAAACTTTAGTCCGCTTAAAACAAACACACTATTCTTAATAATTACACATAGTCGACCTAAACTCCATCGTAGTGAATAGAACTCACAATTTGGAGATTTACTCCATCAAATCTCTGCTCCAAACACTACTGTAAGTACTTTCACCAAATTCTTCTTCTAATTCTGAGTCTAGGGTTTCTATTTTCTTATACAAAACCAAAACTTTGGGATTGTGAATTATGAAGTACATTTGTTAATTATACAACTAATCATGTTTCCCTTAGTTAGGAATTGCATTAGGAAGCGCATAAAACTAATTTGCTAAAAACCCCATGCTAAATCTTTGTAAAAACTTCTCACATTTAGGATAAATTTTTTTTTCTTACACATTGTTCATAAAAATAAAAACATTATGTTTAAACATCACTTGCATAATGTCTCTTGAATGATAAAGTAAATACATAATAAACACGTATTTCCGGGTACATTCAATTAAAGCTACATTGAATTTGGAGCGTTTGGGTTATCTCTCAATTCGTTACAAACTACTAAAGAATTTCTTTTATGCATTAAAAGAGTCGAGATAATCGCACCTCCACATTGTCCCCATGTAGACACACACTAGAATGTCACAATATGATTTTTGCGTATTTTAACTACAAATGTTAATTATGTATCTCTAGGAACAAAAATGCCTCCTGCCAATACTTATGACCACAAGGACACTCTCGCCTACATACCTCCTCATCATAGGACTAAGGGACTTAGTAAAACACAATTCAAAATCTTTAAGGCTCTAGAAGAAATGTTACTTTCATGAGGGTAGAACCATACACCCATCCTTTTTAGAATCCACAAACATTTCTCAAGAACTTGCAACAATCAACTTTGATTGTCTGCTAAACATCGACGAACAAATATGTCCTAGATTTATCCTTGAGTTTTATGCTAGCATAGTTCTCGCAAGTGAGGATAATGGATTAATGATAATTCACTTCAAAGCAAACCAACATGACTTTCACTTACCTCTCCGTCAATTTTCCGAAATCCTTGGACTCCCTTGTCAAGGTACATGCCTTTACTCGGACAAATGGTTACTCTCAATTCTTGACACAATCGTTGATCGAACTCCTCCATACCAAAATCCTTTAGTTGACAAAGAAACAATCCGAGAAAGATTTTTCCTTCCTCGAGTCTCTGGGACTAGAACTACTCGTTCAGGTCAAGAAATCAACCGAGATCCATTCGGAATGGAACTTAATGAACTCAAACCTCAATTCAAAAAATGGGAAGAATTCATTTGGGCAAATGTCTTGTGTACCATTGGAAACCGTGATCACATCAATGCTTGTCTCTGTTACATGCTCTATAGTTTATCAACCCATCAACCTTTCAACTTAGCTTACTATGTTGCCAAAAAGATGGCCGACATACCCACTCTAGGAACCACTGATCTTCCCTATGGGATGCTTCTTGCTCGCCTCTTTAGAGCCTTTGCACCAATTCCACCAAATTTCAAGGGAATACATCATGATTACTACATTTTTGATCATGTTATGGTGTCTTTGAGTGATAAAAGGGTAGCTAAGACCAAGTTCGTAGGAAAGCATCCTCAACCTCTAACTTCCTCATCATTGTCCAATAGCTCATATGATGGACTTTCTAACTCGAAGCTACCTACTCTTGACTACCTGATACGCGTACAACGCGCGTTCGGGATCCAAGGAAACTTCCTTTTCTTTGAGCAAGTTTTTCAACCACCTAGGCAGTGAACCTAATCGTTGTAGTGCAGTATTAGGGTAAGCCTCGGGATTGATATCGTTCTATAGGGGAATAGGAATGCTAGTGAGAAATTACTAAGCTAAGGTTGGGTTGAGGAAGATTATTTTTTATATTTTTTAGAAAATTAAAAGGTACGAATCTCGGGGTATTAGATTTGGGGGGTGGTACTTATACTAATTACTCTACTATTCTAACTATCTAATTAACTAAGCTAAGGGGGTAGTCTATGTCTAATTGATGTGTGCTCATATGATGATTAAAAATGTGTCTACCTAGATACTATTACTCCATAGTTATCTTTTATTAATGGTTGAATTGTCACGTTCTTATTCTTAACGCGTTGTGTCTTCTAAGGTCGTAGGGTATGCTTTTTTCCCTAACTCTTTGAGGATACCTTAAGGTTATTGCCTACAAAATCTCTATGATTTATAAACTAACTCTAAGGTTATCTTTGGATTTTTAGCCTACAATAACTCTAGGCGATTATAAACTAATGTTCACAAAGATTACTCAAGCATTAAAAATACAACGATGGCCTATTGAAATCCTAAGCCAATTACAATTAAGATAAGAGACAACCAATCAATAATTAATAACTAGGTTTCATAGATCTTAGGAAAACACACAAATAAATTAGCCGGACATGGTAAATATGCAAGCATACACACATACAATCGAAGACATAATGAAATCAATGAAGTAAATTACTTATCTTGATGTACAATAGGGTATGAGAACCCTAAGTGTAACAATTCGCAATTTCAAGTCATTTCTCAAACTTTGAAAATTTTACTATTCATCTCGAGAGTTTACTATTCACAAATTACTATTCATCATTTTACTATTCATCGTTTTTTAAGTTAGTTTGCGACTTTGAGAGGTTATTTTAAAATTTTACTATTTACTTTTACTATTTATTTCGAAATTTTTATTTCACATTCTCGTAAGTTAACCTATTTTAGTGATAACCCAAGAATTTGATACTTATCGGGTCATTTTGCAAATTTCACGAAACCGTGTCTAAGATTTACGTTTAGGTTTAAACGACATTTAGGCATCCCGATATGTCCATAAAATTACAAACAAGATAAATATAGGTTTTCACATCATACGACATTTTCATAAGTTTTGGAATTTTACGCTTTTCCGCTTCTGCTTTTACGCGATTTACGTGTTTTAAGCCTAGGTTTTCGATTTAATGACTTTTAAACAACCGGATGAAACTTATTACTCATTTTATATATTAATATGGAGTATAATGATAAATTTAATCATTTCTGTGGTTTCAAATTTTACGATACCGGTTTTACGTTTCGTGACTTAAAGACTTCTCGATAGCGATTCACGAACCAAAACTCACTCCGTAAACACAAGATAATATCTAAACATCACAAATAGCTTCCTACCTCCTCATTTCCAGCCTATTACACGTTTTATATGATAACCAAGACAAGTGTATAGATTACTTATGCATTAAGTTACATAAACTAGATAAACCTTACATAAAAGCTAGCAAAGTCATACATAATCTCTTCCAAACTTATCACCTCCTCATTTTACATCCAAAGAACACATTCATATTCCTATTTCTCTCTTCATCACTGATCCATCATCATCATCACAAGTTATCCATCTTTTGATTTCAATCTTCAAATAATACTACAAAGTTAAAGGCCTAGTTGATCTCTACATGAAATAAGTGCTTATTCTTTCATTCCATGGTTGAATTAGGAGCTACTCAAGAGTGGTAGGGGCTGTGGTTAGGAGGTTTTTACAAATATTATCAAGTGTTTATAAAGGGTTTGCAAGGTGGTGAAAAGATTTGGAAGCTAGGGTTTTGTGTTACAAACATAGGTTTAGTGATCTTGATTCATGGTTCTAGTAAAATTCATCACAAGGATTGTAAGCAAACTACTATACTTACCTTTTATTTCAAGAATACTAGTATTTCATATATGTAATATGTTCTATATGCTTATTATACTTGATTGTGCTTGGATAAATGGACTAAAACACTAGAAACCGTCGAAAGGACTAGATTTGCAACACGTAAACCGGATGAGGTCAGAAACGTAAATTCGGGTAAAATTGTGATCGAGTGATGAGTGTAAATACTCATCATTTTGGGTCAATCGAATCGCAAAACACTTAAAATGCTCAAATGCATCAAAATCTGAAAATATCTCAAAATTGCATTTTATATGTTTCGGATGCAAAATGTTTAAAATCGATGAAAAATGAGCTAAGTTTGCATAATTGGCGCTTCATCCTCCAAGTTTCAAAAGTTGTCGAAATAGTCCCCGAGCACTTATTTCAAAGTAAAATCACCAAAGGTCCTTTTAAAATCATAACTTGTCATAATTAGTCCTTTGGTGAAAAATGTCAAAAGTTTTGAGAAATTACAAGTTTGGTCCTTCAAGTTTCAAAATTGGCAAAAATAGTCCTTGGAAGTTTGAAAATGTCAAAAATGGTCCTTGTACTATTGAAACTTGTCAAAAGTGACCCTTGAAACAATTTTGGAAAATTAAGATTTGGTCCTTGTTCTTTTGGTGAATTGCAAATATGGTCCTTATGATATTAAACTAAGCCATGAACCTGGACCTTTAAACCCCTTTGGACCCCCGCCATTTCCACTTGACCCTCCTTTGAACCCTTCCACAATATTATACCCGGCCAAATATCATGGTCAAACAAACACACCCCGCCTTTTCTTCTTCTTCACCAACTCGCCTGCAACACTCAACCTCCTCTCCTCCACCACCATCTCCACACCATGTTCCCCACCTTCACCAAACTCCAAAATGCATTTAATGCTTCCTTCCCCCATTGCACTCAACCCCCACTGGCATATATACATTTTGGCGCCAAAAATTGATCAAACGGCCATTATCTATTCTAAGCATCCAAAGGCCAAGATAAAAAGTGGGAAATGATCAGAGGGCTAGTGGAAGACTTTTTGGTATAAATAAAGGAAGAAGAAGCAAGAGGAGGAGTAGTACTTAGTTTTATTTTAAAATGTATGTCGTTTTAAAATTCCTATGTTTTAAATAGCTTCTCGCTTGTAATTTCAAGTGTAATTGTATCAAACTAAGTTATTTCATGTATTAGAACTATTTTCAAGTATCAATTCAAGTTTGTATTAACATTTCATGTTTTCATATTCACCGTTGCAAAATTCGCCAAACTCTTATGTCCAAGCTTCTAATAGCTTATTTTTAAGTTCAAATAAGCTCATATGAGCTCTTGATAGCTTTTGTGAGCTTATAAATCAATTTCAAGCAACTTTGGTATTGGGTCAACGAAAGTCAAACTGGGCTCATTTGAAAATGGAAATGATATTGGGTTGTGATTGGGTCCCGAACGGTCAAGTTTAATCACACAAGCTAACCACTTGTGAATGGCTAACCGTAGAAAACTTAAAACTGCTCAGAAACCAATACAATGAAGATCAGGAGAATATAATGAATTCCCGGGTCGTTAAGTCCCACGGAGACTCAATGGTGTTTTAAAAAAACTTTCAGACGATAGAATGATCACTAAGGATAGTGATCAGTAAGGAATTGGATGGATGATTACTCTACTGATTGATTGAAATGAATTTGGACACAGAATTGGAACGCACAACAATCAGATAAGACAAACGTAAAACTTACGTTTAAAAACTACGCAAACGTACAAAATAAAAAGTGAGATTAAAGAAATAAAAGACCTAAAAATATGAAAATGACATTTTTGAAATCCTAAAAATAAAAGAAAATTATTAGAAAAAGAAAATTATTTTCACAACTATTTATTTAATTATTATTAATTAAAAACTATTTTAAACTATTTAATAATACTCTAAAATAAAAGAAAATATGAAATAAGGCTAGAAAAATAAAATTAAGATTTAGAAAAATCTAAAATATTATAAAACTTATTTTAAAATTGAAAATATATTTTTTACACTTTTTATCTATTTATTACTAATTAATTATTATTTAAAATACACTTAAATACTAGAAAATATAATATAAACCTGGAAAAATGAAATTTTAACTTGGAAAAATCTAAAATATGATAAAACTAATTTTAAAACTGAAAAGATATTTTTTTATGCTTTTTATTTATTTATTACTAATTATTTAATACTTTTAACTATTTAAAATTATAATAAATACTAAATAAACAGAGAAAATTATGAAACCTTTTCTAAAAATAACTTAAGGTGACAGAAAACTAAGAAAAATATAAAAACTAGATTTGCTTAATAATAAGCTGAAAAGAAAAATCAAAAAGCTAATTAATATTAAATAAACACTATCACTGTTTTAAAAATGATGTTTTTCTGGATTTTCTTTTTGAAAACTACTATACTACTTAAAATATGCTAGAGCAACTCAAATGAAGCTAAAAAACACAAACACACATACTGATAAGCTACTAAAAAGAAAATAAGCACTTATGACTCTTATAGTTAAAAAACAGAAATGGGACAAAGTTAAAGTCACTTGCAGCCCTAGCAAACAAGCTATAAAATGGAAAATGAAGCTTGAGACCTCAAGATGGCTAGGCCAGCTTTCCAAAGAACCAAGAATCACAAGCTATGACCAACTAATAAGTTCTGTGTGAGCTTGTGAAAGTGGACTTAAAACTGGTGCACAGGGCACAATTTTCAGACAAAGGTCCAAAAGAAACTAGAAAATAAGCACTTTATAAGCTGATTAACAATGAAATAGTATTTTTCTAATTAAATTTAGCAACTAAACTTTAATATCCCAAAAGCTTTTAAGCTAAATCTCAATATTAAACACACACTAAAATTATCTATTTAATTCAAAAACGACCAAATGAAAATTTTGACTTTTATAAAAACTATCTAAGTTGACTAAAATGAAATTTAAACTGATTCTATTAACTGATTATGTTGTTATAAGGTGAACTAAGACTAATCTGAGCAATTTTAACAACTTATGAACACAAAATCATGACCATGAATCATTAAAATCCAACAGTTAGCAACCAAGATATGATCAAATGCTATTTTGACTTTTAAACTTATGAGCACTGGTTTTTCTTGTTTGCACTGACTATTATGACCAAGTGTGACTCAAGACACCAACAAGTACAAACTTAATCAACCTCTAACACAGTTTAACTTCTCAAATCCAAACAAACCTTTATATGACTGTTTTGGAATTTTTTTAAAGCAAATCACAGATTAAGTCCATGAAAATGATTAAAGAACTTATAATATCATATATTGAGACTAAATAGACATAAAACAACAGTACTACCGACATAAAACACAAGAATGAAGATTATGATATTTAAACTGTGAAGATGAGATTTTTGATAACTACAAATTTAAAAGAACAAGTTATCTATTTTATTGGTTAATTTGACTTAACTATCACTAATGAACAATAAGAAACAAAGATTAAAGCTACTAATTAACTTAAACAGTTAAATGCCAAAATGAACAAGAAGGCTTACAAATGGCTATCCAACTGGAAATCACGAACCAAGATCACAAGATTACTCCTATAGGCTTACCACTAAGCCACTAACCCAAGGCCATCCACAATCTACCCTGATCCAGCTGTGAATACCATTTCCAATGGATTTTTTATTTTTCAACTATTTTATTTGTATTTTTAGTGATTTTCTTTTTTTGATTCTAAACTGAATTTTAATGTTACTAAAAGCTTTAATAAGCTTTCTGGGAGCTTATATGTGCTTACTCACCCATACAAACAACCAACAACAATATTAGAGCATATGAGATTTTGAAATTTGAAAATGCATAAACCGAACTTAAAACTTAACACTTGAAATTGATACTTGAAAAAGGTTTATAATACATCGAAAACTTGAAATACAAAGCTTCAAATCTAAAATATACATCAAATTTGAAATTAAGCTAAAACGACATAGATAAACTAAAATTATGCTAGATAGATATCCACATTGCTTCTTCTTCTTTATAATGACTTTAGAGACTCCTTGTTGACCTCGAAACTTTCCCACTTCATCTAGACCATTGAATCTTCACAAATCATCATATCCATCCATTTGGATTTTTGGCAAAAGTCTATAAACAGTTTGAGGTGTTTTAGTCAATAAATGAAGTTTGGGTGTTAGTGGAAGTGGAGGGACAAGGTAAGGTAGTATACAAGTGGTGTGTTGAAAAGATGAAATACCACTCGGTTTTGGATTTCGAGCTATGGAGAAGGAAGTGAACAGTGTTGGTGGTATTTGGCTGGTTTGACTTCCTTTGACCGCTTGATATAACGGGGTGAGGTTGGGCTTGGTTGGGATTGGGCCTAGGGATTTAGTGGATTGGATTTGGACTTGGTATTAATAACATAAGGGTCCGGTTTGGTTTAGTAAGTATACAAGGACCAATTTTGCAATTTGACCAAAGATAAAGGACTGAAATTGCCCATTTTTCAAAGTTATGATAAGGACCATTTTTGCCATTCTTTAATAGTACAAGGACCACTTTTGCATAAAAATCCATTTTTACAAATCCTAGGACCTTTTTTTGACGCTTTTCAAACTTGAAGGACCTTTTCTGCCATTTGACCAAAGAATCAATCAAGGACCATTTTGACAATTTAGAATATTTCAGGACCTTGAATGATATTTTCTTGATTTTGATATACCAGGGACTGTTTTGACAACTATTGAAACTTGGGGACTAAAGCGCCAATTTTGCAAACTTGATACATTTTTCATCCGATTTTGATCTTTTGCATTTGAAACACATAAAACACGATTTGTGATAATTTCATCCTTTTGATGCATTTCGAGTGTTTTCGGATGATTTTGCAGCTTTAGATTGTACAAAATGATGAGTATTTAAACACTCATCAATCCCCACACTAAGATATTGCTAGTCCCTAGCAATGATTTAGAACTTTAATGGATTTTAAAGAACTCTTTACCAAAAGCCATCACTTCGGAGTAGCCAATTGTTTCAGTTCAAGTAAGAACCTTGGTACAACGATAACCAAATGATTTTGAGCAAATCATAAGTCAGAACGGATTTGATTTGTCTTTACCGAGCCGCTTGCTCGACTAGCCAACTCTTAAATAAATTATCGTGATTATCTTTGGTGAGCCGATTACCAATTATGGTTTTTCCATCGCCTTTACCACAAGCCATAAACTTGCGGGCTAGCCAACTCTTCACTTTTTAGGATATGGTGAGTTGAATACCATACAATTTTGGGCAAATTGCAAGCCATAAACGGATTTGAGATATCTTTACCAAGAGCCGCTTTGCTCGGATTATCCAATCCTTATGTGGGTTAGACATGGTGGACTGATTACCATTTGTTGAGTAAGTGAAAACACTTACTCCAAAAAAAAAAATTTTGGCCAAAACGGGAATCATGGATAATTACATGATAAAATTCGTGAAATTCCCCCACTAGAAATGAATATTGCCCTCAATATTCAAAGTACCGCGGTTATGCCGAAACAAAGAACGAAAAGGGAAATACTACGGCCATTATTTGAAAGATTTTTTTTTTTTTTTTTTTTTTTTTTAGAAAACTTATATACAACAATGGGGCAACTCCCCACACTAGGATGGTAGAACAGAGAAAGAAGATGTAAATATGGGTGAAAACCCATATGGTGTGTGCTATTGTTTTGATTCCCGAGTCACTAGCTTGACTCGATCCCGCATTCATTGGTTCATGGGGAAAGTTTGTAGATTCGGGACAACCACGGAGGAATGTCCTCTCCGAAATAATGCTTTAATCGATGACCATTCACTTTAAAATTTGGACCATCAGTTGAGATAACTCAATGGTACCATAAGGATAAACCTTAGCAATGGTGAATGGACCAGACCAACGGGAGTTGAGCTTACCCGAGAAAATATTCAATCTTGAATTGAAAAGAAGGACTCGATCACCAACGTTGAAAACGCGGTTCTTGATTTTTGAGTCATGAATCTTCTTTGTCTTTTGTTTGTAGATCAAAGAGTTCTCGTATGCTTGATCACGGAGTTCATTTAATTCATTCATTTGAACTTTTCGTGATCACCACCGTCTGAATATCGAAGTTTGCATGCTTTAAGGCCCAAGATGCCTTGTGCTCTAGCTCAATCGGAAGATGACATGCCTTCCGCACACTAGCTTGCATGGAGTACACCGATGGGTGTTTTGTAAGTCGCACGAAAGGCCCAGTCGCCATCTAGCTTATCCGACCAGATGCACGGTTTCGCCATCGTCCTTTCAAGAATTCTTTTATACCACGGTTAGAAACTTCCACCGCCCACTTGTTTGGGGTGGTATGCGAGAGAGACGGTGGGTAACACCATACTTTTGCATGACACGATCAAATTGGTCATTGCGTAAATGTGTACCACGATCACCGATTATCGCTCTCGGAGTTCCAAACACGCAAAAGAGATTTCAAGAATTTCACAACAACTCGGGCATCATTGGTAGGTAAAGCTTTCGCTCAACCCATTTTGACAAATAGTCAACACCACAAGTATGTATTTGTTTCTCGAGATGATGGAAATGGCCCCATAAAGTCAATGCCCCGGATGTCAAATATCTCACACACTTGAATGGAGTTTTGCGGCATTTCATTTCTTTGCGAGATATTTCCATGACGTTGACAAGCGTCGCAAAGCTTTGACAAATTCGGGGCATCCTTATAGATAGTGGGCCATAAAAATCCGAATCAAACACCTTTTGGCGGTGTAGTTTGACTATGATGGCCCCGGTGGTCCAAAGATGGCAAGCTATGAGAATGTCAATAGCTTCCTCGTCCATAAACACATCGCTCGATGACTTGATCCGCACATATTTTGAATAAGTAGGGTTGTCCCGAGTAATGTTTAACATCTTTGAAGAATTTGTTCTTCCGTTGGGTCGACATCCTTTCACAATGAAGTTACCCGCATGGTAATTTGCAAAGTCGAGAAACCATGGGGTGGTAGAATTTCCACGAAAAGAAACCGCATTGAGTGTCTCGAGAGGAAATGTTTCATTTATTCCTTTTCTCGAAAACATCTTGGTGAGGGTTTTCTAATCGACAGATGATCGCAGCTAGATTCTCGCCTCCTTTTTATCACGTATGATGATATCAAATTCTTGCAGAGGAGAATCCAACGGAGCAATCTCGGCTTTGCATCTTGTTTTGCAAAGAGATATTTGAGAGCCGAGTGATCCGTATACACCACGATTTGGTCAAGATTAAGTATGGCCGAAACTTCTCAAACGCATACACCACGGCTAATAGCTCTTTTTCCGTGGTGGTGTAATGAGTTTGAGCTTCACCATAGTCTTACTTGCGTGGTGGATAGGCTGAAAATGCTTAGCTCTACGTTGCCCTAGGACCGCACCGATAGCAAAATCACTTGCATCGCACATGAGCTCAAAAGGCAAGTCCCACGGGAGCAATGAGAATGGTGCTTCAGAAGCTTTTTCTTCAATGTTTCAAAAGCTTCAATGCACTCGGGTGAGAAGATAAAAGGAGCATCTTTTTCAAGAAGATGAGTCATAGGCCGGACGATTTTAGAAAAATCTTGTATGAATCTACGATAGAAACCGGCATGACCTAAAAAACTCCTAATACCTTTGACTGTAGTAGGATGAGGCAATTTAGAAATAAAATCTACTTTTGCTCTATCTACCTCAATCCCATTTTTGGAAATCTTATGGCCAAGGACTATGCCTTCTTTGACCATAAAGTGGCTCTTCTCCCAATTTAGACAAAGATTGGTGTCTTCACACCGCTTTAGCATTTTACCTAAATGGGAGACATGTTTGAAACGAGTCCCCAATGACCGAGAAGTCATCCATAAATACCTCCATTGTTTCCGATCATGTCGTGGAAAATGGCCATCATACATCGTTGGAACGCGCTGTATGCGTACATAAGCCAAAAGGCATACGTCTCAGAGGCAAAAGTTCCGTATGGGCGGTGAATGTAGTCTTCTCTGATCCCGTGGATCAATGGGAATCAAAGTAACCCGAGAAACCATCAAGGAAACAATAGTATTCATTCCTCGCTAATCTCTCAAGCATTTGGTCCATGAAGGGTAGAGGAAAATGGTCTTTACGGGTGGCGCCATTCAACTTACGATAGTCAATACACACACGCCATCCTGCTACCAATCGAGTTGGAATTAACTCGCTTTCTTCATTTGTGACAACAGCTTATGCCACCCTTTTGGGAACACAATGAATTGGGCTAACCCAAGGACTATTTGAGATCGGGTAAATCAATCCGCATCAAGAAGTTTGATAACCTCCTGCTTGATAACATCATTGATTTTTGGATTTACTCTTCTCGATGTTGAACTCGCTGGTTTGAAGTCATCCTCCATCAAGATTTTGTGAGTACAAAACTCAGGGTTGATACCCTTAATGTCGGAGAGTTTCCAAGCAATTGCTTGCTTGTGTGACTTCAAGACCTTTATGAGAGCAGCTTTTTCATCTTTACTCAAATCTCGAGAAATAATGACAGGTAATTTATCATCACCTTCAAGGAATGCATACTCGAGATGAGGTGGTAAGTCCTTAAGTTCGACTTCAGAAAATTCTTCAGTTTTCTCAACTGACTTGACTTCCTTGTTATGAAGCTTGGCGGGAGGGAGAGGAGGAGAAGTGTCATGAGTCAACAATTTCTCAAGAAGAATATCTCCCTCCAAATTAATCTCATTTTGATTAATCTTATCAGGAATTGAATCACTAGTGTGAGGGGTCGATGATGGGTCATCATAAAGCAACTTCTCAATGAGAAGTATGTCCCCCTCAATGTCAATTGGAGCGTGATCAATTTCCCATGGAACAGAATCACTAGCCAAGTATGCTTCAATCTCTTCCAAGATGAAGTCGCTTCCCTCAAACGGAGCGAGAGAAGGAGTAGAATTGGCTATGATAGGTTGAGAAGATGTGGTGGGATCCCCACTCACGTAATTATGAGAATAACCAAGAATTTCTTGAGAGTACTCTTCGAAGCAACATCAATGATATCTATTCGTTAACCGACTCGTAATCATAGTTTGCGGAGTACCTCAAGTTTGATCAAGGTTAAAGGTGACAGACTTCATTACCAACACGCAATGTGATTTCTTGCTCAAATACATCAATGAGAGCACGGCCCGCTCTCGTGAATCTCGACCAACAATGAGAGGAACCCGATGATCGGCATCAAAATCAACAACCACGAAGTCACCGAAATGGAACTTTCCTACTTTCAAAATACGCCCTCGGCAATGCCAAGAGGACGGATATGGAACGATCTGCAAGCTCGAGAGTCATGCATGTAAGAGTAAGTTCGGAGAGAAAGTTTCTTCCAGATCGAATAAGGCATCGATTGATGCTTGCACCAAGATCTCGCTAAGGCAAAGCATTCAACCATTCCCGAAATACACAAGGTAGGAGAAATTTTCGGGATCTCCAAGATTTTCTCGAAGCTTCTTCGTGATAACCGCAGAGCGCTTCTCGTTAAGAGGAGTTTTAGCCATTTCAAACGACTTTTCCTTGTTGCTTAACATGTGTTTGAGAGTTGATGCAAACTTGGGCATCAAGATGATAGCATCCGCAAAGCTTATGTCAAAATGTAACTCTTGGAAAATTTGGAAAATTTGTCCATTTGATGACCGGCTTTCTCATGAGCTTTGCTCATTCAAATATGATGGGTAAGGAATAGAAGATTTGGATTTCGGTTTTCAACGGAGCTACGGGAGGCTCAAAATAACTCCTGGATTGGATTTGGGTTTCGGACAACTTGAGGTTGGACAACCGAAGGTGGGACATGTCGGTACCGTGGGCTTGAAAAATGCACCTTGTCCGTTGTATCCTTGGTAACTTGACTCATTGCTCCTAGTGGAGGAGGCATTGAGTCAAAGGTCCATTGTGTGTCCTAGGTTCACTTTCCACTACCTTTGGGAGAGAAGAAGAAGAGGTAGTAGGAATAGCGGTCCATCATATGAAACACCACTTCGGTTGTGATCGCTTTGCATCGCCCCTCGGGTTAGCGATCGTGTTGCTCGGAAGTTTTCCGAGCCCGAGGGTTGATCATTTAAAGACTTCTTAAGATCGCCGATCCGACCGACCAACAACCTGCTCATTTCATCTTGGGATTTCATGAATTGTTTCAATAACTCATCGATGATGGTCCGTTGGAACAATGGCGGAAGGTGGATTAGGAAAATTCGCCTCTAATGTTAGGATTAGGGCATTGATTTTGAAAATTTCCTTGATTAGGATTCATATTCCCATGAAATTGATTCCTCGATTGAAATTGTTTTGATTAAGGTTCCCTTGATGTTGGAAACCTTGATTTGGTGCGGGATAGAAATTACCTTGGTTTTGGTAACCTTGGTTCATTCTAGGTTGGTTATGATTCCGGTTTTGCATGTTATGATTCGTTAAACCGGTGGTGCCCGATTAGTGTTAGCACGGAAGTGTGGTTCATTTTGAGGACGGTATTAATTACCTCCACGATGTGAAGTACCGCTAGAGCATTGGCTTCGCACGGAATACCATCGGTGGCGTACAATTGTAGTATGCATGAGGACCACCACAGTAACACAACTCTCGACTTTCTTCACTTCACCATGCGATGGTGTCTCGTGTGAAGGTCACTTTCTTTGATTACCAAGAACCAAAGCTCGAACAATATCTCGTGAGTTTGTCAATCTTAGCATCGGTGCTAGATGTACTCGCGGAGATGAAGAAGAAGGTCCAACATGAGACCGATATGTCTTTGCTCGGAAAGGGCGGACCGAGACTTGTTCTCAATGATTTGTAAGGCTTCTTTGGTGGTCTTGCTCAGAAATTACCTCCCGCGGAGGCATTTAAAGAGTCTTGATTGGTCCGATTCGCACCATTGTAGAAAGTATCCATTTGCATTAATTCGGTAAAACCATGATGCGGACACTCATGAAGCAACTCTTTGTAATGATCCCATGCCTCCCGAATGATTCATCAAATCTCGAGAAAATTTCATTATCTCATTCTTAAGACTTGTAGTTCGGGATGGAGGATAGAACTCGTTAACTAACTTGGTGACTAGATCTTCCCATGTCTCAATAGAACGAGGGGTTGTTTCTCAAGCCAATTCCGGCTTGTCCTCTAGAGAAAATGGGAACAAAGAAGCTTGATGGCTTCATGTGGGACATTCTTGTACTTGATGGTAGATGCAATCTTGTTAAACCATCGAATGTGTGCATGAGGATCATCCCGCTCAAAACCATAAAATTGGCTTTGGGTTACTAGATTGAGCAACCCGGTTTGAGCTCAAAGGTATCGCCCACGATGGTCGGGACAACAATAGCATCTCCGTAACCTCGATGGGTGCTTGGAGAAGCTCATTCATGGGCTTATCTTCGCCATTACGACGGTGGTGGTGGTGGTAGACGCCTCACCACGATCGAAGGAGCGAACGCCCTCACGCTCACGAGGAATATTTGCTAGCTCGTAAAGTGGACTTGTAGAACTGAAGAACGAGCGCGCATGCACTATGTATAAAAATCAGCCAAAACAAATGCGAGGCAAAACGACAAGTGAACTTAACCAATAATCACAAATGAAATGGCTTTGAAAAAGGTACACCAAATCACAAGGACACAAAGGCAAGTTTTAAATCATGTTCGAACTTATTATGGTCACACCCCGCTTAGTAGGTGTACCGCCTTGATTTGCGGTGGTTGATTTTTATGTATATATTAAGTACCACCGAAAAGACGTAGGTATAGATTTGTGCAACGGGTTTAAAACTTTTGGACAATATTTTGGTATCGTCTCGTTTAACCAAATTGTATCTCTTTAAGAATCACCTTAAAAGAAACACAAGCTAGAAAACGTTACGATTGTTTTGTTGTTTTATATTTTGTTTGGTTTTGTTAACACTTTAGGAAAAGTGCTAATGAACTTTTTGAGACTTTGATAACTTTACAAAAAACTTTATACAAAAGATGGTATATGTGCAAGAATGGGTCTGAAAAATGTTTAACACACGCTAAAGCCTCCCCGGCAGCGACGCCAAAATTTGATTGGGTCCCGAACGGTCAAGTTTAATCACACAAGCTAACCACTTGTGAATGGCTAACCGTAATAAACTTAAACCGCTCGTAAACCAATACAATGAAGATCGTGAGAATATAATGAATTCCGGGTCGTTAAGTCTCACTTGAGACTCAATGGTGTTTTAAAAACTTTCGACGATAGAATGATCACTAAGGATATTGATCAGTAAGGAATTGGATGGATGATTACTCTACTGATTGATTGAAATGAATTTGGACACATAATTGGAAAGCACAACAATCAAATAAGACAAACGTAAAACTTACGTTTAAAAACTACGCAAACGTACAAAATAAAAAGTGAGATTAAAGAAATAAAAGACCTAAAAATATGAAAATGACATTTTGAAATCCTAAAATAAAAGAAAATTATTAGAAAAGAAAATTATTTTCACAACTATTTATTTAATTATTATTAATTAAAACTATTTTAAACTATTTAATAATACTCTAAAATAAAAGAAAATATGAAATAAGGCTAGAAAAATAAAATTAAGATTTAGAAAAATCTAAAATATTATAAAACTTATTTTAAAATTGAAAATATATTTTTACACTTTTTATTATTACTAATTAATTATTATTTAAAATACACTTAAATAATAGAAAATATAAAATAAACCTGGAAAAATGAAATTTTAACTTGGAAAAATCTAAAATATGATAAAACTAATTTTAAAACTGAAAAGATATTTTTTTATGCTTTCTATTTATTTATTACTAATTATTTAATACTTTTAACTATTTAAAATTATAATAAATACTAAATAAAGAGAAAATTATGAAACTTTTCTAAAAATAACTTAAGGTGACAGAAAACTAAGAAAATATAAAACTAGATTTGCTTAATAAAAAGTCGAAAAGAAAAATCAAAAGCTAATTAATATTAAATAAACACTATCACTGCTTTTAAAAATGATGTTTTTCCGGATTTTCTTTTGAAAACTACTATACTACTTAAAATATGAAACTTTTACAAAGACAAAATTTTACAAATAAAAATAAGCAGCTTTGGGCTTATGATCACAACAAGAGGCTTAATGAGCTTATTTTGAAGAATTAAGCTTAAACAAGCTCACACTAAAACCAAAGATAGATAAAGATGCAAATAAGCTAGAGCAACTCAAATGAAGCTAAAAACACAAACACACATACCGATAAGCTACTAAAAGAAAATAAGCACTTATGACTCTTATAGTTAAAAAACAGAAATGGGACAAAGTTAAAGTCACTTGCAGCCCTAGCAAACAAGCTATAAAATGGAAAATGAAGCTTGGGACCTCAAGATGGCTAGGTCAGCTTCCCAAAGAACCAAGAATCACAAGCTATGACCAACTAATAAGCTCTGTGAGCTTGTGAAAGTGGACTTAAAACGGTGCATGTGGCACAATTTTCGCACAAAGGTCCAAAAGAAACTAGAAAATAAGCACTTTATAAGTCGATTAACAATGAACTAGTATTTTCTAATTAAGTTTAGCAACTAAAATTTAATATCCCAAAAGCTTTTAAGCTAAATCTCAATATTAAACACACACTAAAATTATCTATTTAATTCAAAACGACCAAATGAAAATTTTGACTTTTATAAAACTATCTAAGTTGACTAAAATGAAATTTAAACCGATTCTATTAACGATTATGTTGTTATAAGGTGAACTAAGACCGATCCGAGCAATTTTAACAACTTATGAACACAAAATCATGACCATGAATCATTAAAATCCAACGCTTAGCAACCAAGATATGATCAAATGCTATTTTGACTTTTAAACTTATGAGCACCGGTTTTCTTGTTTGCACCGACTATTATGACCAAGTGTGACTCAAGACACCAACAAGTACAAACTTAATCAACCTCTAACACAGCTTTAACTTCTCAAATCCAAACAAACCTTTATATGACTGTTTTGGAATTTTTTAAAGCAAATCATGATTAAGTCCATGAAAATGATTAAAGAACTTATAATATCATAGATTGAGACTAAATAGACATAAAACAACAAGACTACCGACATAAAACACAAGAATGAAGATTATGATATTTAAACCGTGAAGATGAGATTTTGATAACTACAAATTTAAAAGAACAAGTTATCTATTTTATTGGTTAATTTGACTTAACTATCACTAATGAACAATAAGAAACAGAGATTAAAGCTACTAATTAACTTAAACAGTTAAATGCCAAAATGAACAAGAAGGCTTACAAATGGCTATCCAACTGAAATCACAGAACCAAGATCACAAGATTACTCCTATAGGCTTACCACTAAGCCACTAACCCAAGGCCATCCACAATCTACCCTGCTCCAGCTGTGAATACCATTTCCAATGGATTTTTTATTTTTCAACTATTTTATTTGTATTTTAGTGATTTTCTTTTTGATTCTAAACTGAATTTTAATGTTACTAAAAGCTTTAATAAGCTTTCGGGAGCTTATATGTGCTTACTCACCCATACAAACAACCAACAACAATATTAGAGCATATGAGATTTTTGAAATTTGAAAATGCATAAACTGAACTTAAAACTTAACACTTGAAATTGATACTTGAAAAAGGTTTATAATACACTGAAAACTTGAAATACAAAGCTTCAAATCTAAAATATACACTGAAATTTGAAATTAAGCTAAAACGACATAGATAAACTAAAATTATGCTAGATAGATATCCACATTGCTTCTTCTTCTCTTTATAATGACTTTAGAGACTCCTTGTTGACCTCTGAAACTTTCCCACTTCATCTAGACCATTGAATCTTCACAAATCATCATATCCATCCATTTGGATTTTTTGGCGCCAAAAGTCTATAAACAGGTTTGAGCAGGTTTTAGTCAATAAATGAAGTTTGGGTGTTAGTGGAAGTGGAGGGGGACAAGGTAAGGTAGTATACAAGTGGTGTGTTGAAAAAGATGAAATACCAGCTCTGGTTTTGGATTTCAGGCTATGGAGAAGGAAGTGAACAGTGTTGGTGGTATTTGGGCGGGGTTTGACTTCCTTTGACCGTTTGATATAACGGGGGTGAGGTTGGGCTTGGTTGGGATTGGGCCTAGGGATTTAGTGGATTGGATTTGGACTTAGTATTAATAACATAAGGGTCCAGTTTGGTTTAGTAAGTATACAAGGACCAATTTTGCAATTTGACCAAAGATAAAGGACTGAACTTGCCCATTTTCCAAAGTTATGAAAAGGATCATTTTTGCCATTCTTTAATAGTACAAGGACCACTTTTGCATAAAAATCCATTTTTACAAATCCAAGGACCATTTTTTGACACTTTTCAAACTTGAAGGACCTTTTCTGCCATTTGACCAAAGAATCAATCAAGGACCATTTTTGATAATTTAGAATATTTCAGGGACCTTGAATGATATTTTTCTTGATTTTGATATACCAGGGACTGTTTTTGACAACTATTGAAACTTGGGGGACTAAAACTGCCAATTTTGCAAACTTGATACATTTTTCATCTGATTTTGATCTTTTTGCATTTGAAACACATAAAACACTGATTTGTGATAATTTCATCCTTTTGATGCATTTCTGAGTGTTTTCAGATGATTTTGCAGTTTAGATTGTACAAAAATGATGAGTATTTAGACACTCATCAGGTTGATGCAGAGCATGGATTTGGGTTGAATTTGAGTTATGGTATGGTTTAGAATAGGCTAGTGGTTCTTGTGTTCTGTGGCAAGCCATAGTGGCTAATGACTCAAAGTGAGTATTGATAATCTTTGGTTTCAAATCTGTCTTGATAATATAATCATGGTTGCTTGATTTTGATGCTTGATTTACTGTTATTATAGCTTTAGAATAGTTGTTAATTAGTTGTTTTAATCTTTGTCACTATGGAATAGGATTAGTTAGTTTAAACTGCTTATTGAAGTTTTTACAGGAGTGTTTGGATTTGATTTATAATCCGTGCTTTAGGTTAGCCATAGGATTAATATCACTTGATTCAGTATTAAGTTGGTAAAGTGAACTTAGATCAGTCCTTACTCTGCATATTAGATCACTTAAAGTCAAATTTCCATTTTATGCTCAATAGTTGTTCACTGTCAAGGATTTACAAGTCCAAATCAAGCATCTTGGTTTTAAAGTAGTTAAGTTAGCTTGCACTAGTTCCATTTTACCTCTAAACATCATAATCAGTCAGCAATTTTGATTCAAATCTCATATTAGTCAACTTTTCATTTCTGTCTTTAAAAGTCAAAAGTTGAAAAATCCAGTTTTTGCAAAACTTTGTTGATGTCTCGATTGTTAATCCTTGGTCAAGAGCTTTTGGTATTTTGGATTTTACAAGTTCGCTTGGTCTAGTTTAGAAATCTCGCTTTTGTTTTCCTTTATCAAGCTCCTATAAGCTCTTTATCGCCTCAATAAGCCTCGTTGTTCAGGCACACACTCAAGATACACCGAGTGTGCACATGCTACTTACAAGCTTTGCACAAGCTTCAATTTAGCTTTGTAGGGTCTGATTTTTGGTCCAAGTGTAGTAAGCTAGGTGATCTTGAGGTCCCAATATCTGTTTTTCCCCTTAGCTTATTAGGATTGCTTATGCATGTGCTTAAAGTTAGCACCCCATAACTGAATTCTCTTGTTTGATTTTGGACCCATAAGCTAGTAGCTTGTTGTTCGTGAGGTTTAGAGTAACTGGAATTAGTTGCTTTTAGAATAAGTTAGCATAATTTAGCTTCAAGAATTTGGTAGCCTATTGTGTTCATTTGCTTATTCCAAGTGCTTATTTTAAGCACTTGTGACTACAGTTTCATATTTCTTCACATAAGATACTGTTTTTATATTTTTCCAAGATTCATAATATTATTTTAGACTTTTCCTGAATTTTTCATAATTTTTCATTACTGTTTGCTATTTTTCTTCATTTAAAACAGTTTTTAAGTCTTTTTAATTAGCTTTTAATACAATTAAATCAGAAAAGTTTCAAAAAATTAAGTTTTCATTTTTCTTATGTTAAGATAAATATAAAAAGTCAAAAAAATATTTTTCCAGATTTTTCATAGTTTAATTTTGTAATTTTTAGCAATTTAAGTAGTTTTAAATAGTTTTTAATTCATAGAAAATAGAAAATAATCGTAAAAATATAAAATTAGTTTTGAAAAATCTATTTAGTTATTTTAGATTTTTATAAGTCATAATTTCATTTTTCTAGCTTTATTTCATATTTTCTTGTATTTTAGGGTATAATTAAATAAGTAAAATTAGTTTTAATTAATAATAATTAATTAAATAGTTATAAAATAATTTTCTTTTCTAAAAATTTTCTCTTATCATTAGGTTTGTAAAATGTCATTTTCATATTTTTAGGATTAATATTGTTTCAGTTCACATTTTCTTTTGTACGTCACGTAGTTTTTAATTTAAGTTTTATAAAAGAAAAATCAAAAACATCATTTTGCAAATAGTGATAGCGTCTATTTAATATATTTTATCTTTTTAATTTTCTTTAATTTGCATTTAAGCCCCTGTAAATTATAAACTTTCTCTTTAGGTATAATTATTCTTAATCATAACCCTTTTTCCGTTCAAATTCTCTCGATCACTATTCGTTTGGTGATTTATCGCACACCGTTGGGACATAACGACTGGGAAACACTATACTCTCCTCGATCTTCATTGCATTTGGTTCCGCATCGCTTGAAGTTTGTTACGGTTAGCCATTCACAAGTGGCTAGCTTGTGTGACAAAACTCGACCGTCTGGGAACGAATCAAATTTTTAGCCACGCCGGGAGTCAGTGCTAATTATCTTCCGTTTAGCAGATTAGTGATTTGAATATTCACTCTTTGTTCATACCATCCATCTATATCTATATATATATTTTCTTATAAAAATCCAAAAACCCAAAACATCCAAAACATATAAAAACACAAAATATTTTTCTTTTGTTTCTATATATATGTATAACCATAAAACTCAAAAGATTCTTCCTATCCCATTTTCATAATTCATTTCCTCAACTCGAGATTCCTTAGAGTTAACTCTAGTGCATGCGCACTCGCTCTTCTAGATCATTGAGTCCTTTGCGTGATCTAGCGAAATTCCTAGAAGACGTTCTCGTGAGACGTCTTTGCCCAAATAGTCGAACCCGAGATTCGTACTATTGTAGAACGAACTATGGCGAAATGCTCCGTGCACCCACCGAGGGTTATGGAGATGCCATCATTCTTCCAAAGAATCAATTCGATCACTTGAATTGAAGACACATTTGATCCAACTTGTGTCTACAAATCAATTCCACGGGTTTGATCGAGAAGACCAGTATGCACACATCCGTTGGTTTAACAAGTTGACTTCAATTATCAATTTCAAGGATGTGCCACAAAAGTAATCAAGTTGATGCTATTTCCATTCTCACTTGAGGGACAAATGGATTTGGTCGAAAAAGAACCCCTCGATCTATCGAAACTTGGGAGGATCTTGTTCAAAAGTTTGTCAATTATTTATTTCCTCCATCAAAGACGACTAATCTTAAAAATGAAATTTCGGATTTCGTCAAAATTTCGATGAAAACTTTGGAGAGGCATGGGAGAGATTCAAAGATCTCCTCGTGAAATGCCCCCATCATGAATTCACCGAGCTTCAACAAGTTAATATCTTTTATAACGGGTTGAACGGTAACGATCAAGATTCTTTGAACGCAGCCAAGCAGTGAAATATCTTGAATCGTAAGCCTAAAGATGTGATTGAGATTTGCGAGCAAAATCAAAAGTTCCTATTTCTCGCAACAAAGTCAATACTCCGAACACTCGCTTCTTCATCCAAGAACTCTTCCGAGTTAGCAGCCCGATAGCCGCTCTAACGGACGTCATCCGTTGTATGATGAAAGAGGTAAAGGAAATCAAAAGCGAAATTCATAAGCCGTAACCAATCAAAGCCGTAAACAAGGTGTGTGAAACTTGTAGTGGTCCACACGCAGATTATGATTGTCAAGCAACCGATGCTTCTTTTACCAAGCTCCCGTAGCTTCGTAAACCACAATCAATACCGACCACAAGTCGATCCTCACTACTGCACACTAGCGGTATGACACCACCGGTTTTCCTCCTGCAAAACCATGGCAATCAAAATCGCTTTGTTCGAATCAAGGACAAAACTTCAATAACTCTCAAAATTTCAATCAAAACCGAACAATTTCAACCAACCATATCAAGCTCCAAACCAAAAAGTTATCAACAACCTTCTCAAGCTCCCCTACCAAATGACTTCATGAAAATTACGGAGTCAAGCATACGCTCAATGCAAACTCGGATCAATAACATGAGAGTTGAGCTAAAAAGGAAATTGATACCACAATGTCTCGGCAGACAAATGAGTTAAAGAATATGATGAGCGGTTTCATGAACATGAATATGAACAAAGCTTCATCATCTTCGGAGGACTCCCAAGCAATACAATTCCTAATCCCAATGCCGAATTGAAAGCCGTCACCACTCGTGAGTGGCAAGACGCACATGGACCTTCGACTCCAATGCCTCCTCCACCGTGAGCAATGAGTCAAGTTACCAAGGATACAACGGACAAGGTGCATTTTTCAAGCCCACGGCATCAAGACACGTCCCACCTTCGTAGTCAAGCTTTAAGTCCGGAACCCAAGTTCAAGACAAATTCGAGCCGAAAACACTTCCATCCCGGCTCAAAAGTCTAGCCGACTTCCTTACCCATCAAGAATGAATGATGAGAAGCTCAAAGACAAAAACAAGAGCAAATGGAAAATTTTTCCAAATTTTCAATGAACTACACTTTGATATAAGCTTCGTTGATGCTCGCTCTAATGCCCAAATTTGCATCTATGCTTAAAGGCTTCATCGAGCAACAAAGATAAGCTATCCGAGATGGCTAAAACCTCTCAATGAGCAATGCTCAACGGTCCTTCTCAAGAAGCTTCCCAAAATCTTGAAGACCCCGCATTTTTAATCCGTGTGCGATTGGGATGGTTCAATGCTCCGCCTTGGCCGATCTTGGCGCTAGCATTAACCTTATGCCACTCTCGTATGGAAGAAACTGCTCTTCCTAAACTTACATCCACTTGTATGACACTCGAGCTAGCGGACCGTACCATAACTCGTCCACTGGGATAGCCGAGGATGTCGTGATTTAAAGTAGGAAAGTTTCACTTTCCCACCGACTTTGTTGTAGTAGACTTTGATGCGCATCCTAGAGTTCCCTCATCTTAGGGAGAGCTTTCTTGAGAACCAGTCGTGCTCGATTGATGTATTTTTGAAGAGTTGACCATACGGGTTGACAACGAAGAACTCACGTTGAATATCAACCAAAACTCCAAACCTCTATCCAAAAGAGTGTTGCCACAATTGATCAAAAATCAAAAGAATCAATGCAACACTCTCAAATTTCACGGTTAAAAGGAGTCACCAAAACGTCTTGAGCTAAAGCTTTGAAAATCAACCCCGGTTCAAACAAATGGTTTGAAAGTTGTACCGTGGAAGTCAAGAGTGTTCTTGATGATGATGATCTAGAATCGAGACTTTATCGGAAGTGGTGGAAATTGCTAGCTCTAAGAGCACACCACTTGTCCCACCTCCTAATCGCTTTATCGTATCGAGTTTGTTAACTCGTGGATGAAACCAAACTCTCTTCGCTTTCATCCGAATTGGATGATGATGTTTGTGATCCGATGGGAGACATTCTTCCCATTGAAGAATTGCTAAAAATGATCCATCATCTCCTAGTCTTATTATTCCCGACTCTTCCATCCCTTCTCTCACTCGATGAGGAAGATGACAACTTTGGAATGAAGTCGATGCCTTTCTTAGTGATGAGTCAATTCCAACAGAATTGATAATACTTACTTTGATTCGAGGGAACATCCTTTTCTAGAAAATCTGATTGAAGAACCGCTTCCTCCCTCCCTGGACATCTTATTGACAATCACCATATAAGCTTAAAATGTCCAAAATGGTGATTTGCTTTCATCGATGAGGAATGGACATGCATTCTCATGCACATCTTTATTCCATTCTTCACGATGGTGTGGTTGCTCTTTCCTTTTCTCTTTCGGGAATGAGGACACCATCTTTGACCCCGTATCATCCTTTATAGTTTCTACTATTAACAATACCGCGGTTGTATCTCGTCGGTGTGGAACTTTCTGATGTTCATATGTTTCTTAACACTGTGAACGAAAGTCCGATCGAGATTGGTTTTCCACGTTACTTTCCCCATGAACCAATGAATACGGGGCCGAGTCAAGCTAGCGACTCGGTAATCAAAAACAGTAGCTAAACATGGGTTTTCACCCGTGTGTACCACCCTAGTGTGGGGAGTTACCCCGCTATTGTATATAAGTTCAAAAAAAAAAAAAAATCTTTCCAAATAATGGCCGTAGTATTTCCCTTTACGTTCTTTGTTTCGCATAACCGCGGTACTTTGAATATTGAGGGCCATATTCATTTCTAAGTGTGGGGGAATTCTCACGAATTTTATCATGTAATTATACCACCCTATTCCCCCATTTTGGCCAAAATTTTTTTTGGAGTAAGTGTTTTGCACTTACTCAACTTATGGTTATCATCCGCCATGTCTAATAAACAAAAGGATTGGCTAATCCAGAGCAAATGGCTCTTGGTAAAGATATCTCAAATCCGTTGACGGCTTGCAATTTGCCCAAAATTGTATGGTATTCACCACCATATCTTTAATTAGTGAAGAGTTGGCTAGCTCGCAAGTTTATGGCTTGTGGTAAAGGCGTGGAAAACCATAATTGGTAATCACTCACCAAAGATAATATTGATAATTTATCTTAGAGTTGGCTAGTCCGAAGCAAACGGCTTCGGTAAAGACAAATCAAACCGTTGGAAGTCGGTGGTTTGCTCAAAATCATATGGTTATCAATGTACCATAGTTCTTACTTGAACTGAAACATTTGGCTACTCCGAAAGTAATGGCTTTTGGTAAAGAGATTCAAATCCATTAAGTTTTTCTCAAAAGATTGCTAGGGACTAGCAATAGTTTAGTGTGGGGATTGATGAGTGTGTAAATACTCATCATTTTTGGTCAATCGAACTCAAAACACTTAAAATGCTCGAAATGCATCAAAATACTTGAAAGTATCTCAAAATTGCATTTATATGTTTCGATGCAAAATGTTTAAAATCGATGAAAAATGAGCTAAGTTTGCATAATTGGCGCTTCAGTCCCCAAGTTTCAAAAGTTGTCGAAATAGTCCCCGAGCACTTATTTCAAAGTAAAATCACCAAAGGTCCTTTTAAAATCATAACTTGTCATAATTAGTCCTTTGGTGAAAAATGTCAAAAGTTTTGAGAAATTACAAGTTTGGTCCTTCAAGTTTCAAAATTGGCAAAATAGTCCTTGAAGTTTGAAAATGTCAAAATGGTCCTTGTACTATTGAAACTTGTCAAAGTGACCCTTGAAACAATTTTGGAAAATTAGCGATTTGGTCCTTGTTCTTTTGGTGAATTGCAAATATGGTCCTTATGATATTAAACTAAGCCATGAACCCTTGGACCTTTAAACCCCTTTGGACCCCTGCCATTTCCACTTGACCCTTCCCTTTGAACCCCTTCCACAATATTATACCCCGGTCAAATATCATGGTCAAACAAACACACCCCGCCTTTTTCTTCTTCTTCACCAACTCGCCTGCAACACTCAACCTCCTCTCCTCCAAATTCACCATCTCCACACCATGTTCCCCACCTTCACCAAACTCCAAATGCATTTAATGCTTCCTCCCCATTGCACTCAACCCCACTCGGCATATATACATTTTGGCGCCAAAAATTGATCTAACGGCCATTATCTATTCTAAGCATCCAAAGGCCAAGATAAATAGTGGGAAATGATCAGAGGGCTAGTGGAAGACTTTTTGGTATAAATAAAGGAAGAAGAAGCGAGAGGAGGGAGTAGTACTTAGTTTTATTTTAAAATGTATGTCGTTTTTAAAATTCCTATGTTTTAAATAGCTTCTCAGTTGTAATTTCAAGTGTAATTGTATGAAACTAAGTTATTTCAAAGGTATTAGAACTATTTTCAAGTATCAATTCAAGTTTGTATTAACATTTCATGTTTTCATATTCACTGTTGCAAAATTCAGTTTCAAACTCTTATGTCCAAGCTTCTAATAGCTTATTTTTAAGTTCAAATAAGCTCATATGAGCTACTGATAGCTTTTTGTGAGCTTATAAATCAATTTCAAGCAACTTTGGTATTGGGTCAACGAAAGTCAAACTGGGCTCATTTGAAAATGGAAATGATATTGGGTTGATGCAGAGCATGGATTTGGGTTGAATTTGAGTTATGGTATGGTTTAGAATAGGCTAGTGGTTCTTGTGTTCATGTGCAAGCCATAGTGGCTAAGGACTCAAAGTGAGTATTGATAATCTTTGGTTTCAAATCGTCTTGATAATATAATCATGGTTGCTTGATTTTGATGCTTGATTTATCGTTATTATAGCTTTAGAATAGTTGTTAATTAGTTGTTTTAATCTTTGTCACTATGGAATAGGATTAGTTAGTTTAAACCGCTTATTGAAGTTTTTACAGAGTGTTTGGATTTGCTTTATAATCCGTGCTTTAGGTTAGCCATAGGATTAATATCACTTGATTCAAGATAAGTTGGTAAAGTGAACTTAGATCACCCTTACTCGCATATTAGATCACTTAAAGTCAAATTTCCATTTTATGCTCAATAGTTGTTCACCGTCAAGGATTTACAAGTCCAAATCAAGCATCTTGGTTTTAAAGTAGTTAAGTTAGCTTGCACTAGTTCCATTTTACCTCTAAACATCATAATCATCAAGAATTTTGATTCAAATCTCATATTAGTCAACTTTTCATTTCGTCTTTAAAAGTCAAAGTTGAAAAATCCAGTTTTGCAAAACTTTGTTGATGTCTCGCTTGTTAATCCTTGGTCAAGAGCTTTTGGTATTTTGGATTTTACAAGTTCAGTTGGTATAGTTTAGAAATCTCGCTTTGTTTTCCTTTTATCAAGCTCCTATAAGCTCTTTATCGCTTCCAATAAGCCCTCAAGTGCCACAGGCACACACTCAAAGATACATCGAGTGTGCAGTGCTACTTACAAGCTTTGTACAAGCTTCAATTTAGCTTTATAGGGTCTGATTTTTGGTCCAAGTGTAGTAAGCTAGGTGATCTTGAGGTCCCAATATCTGTTTTTCCCCTTAGCTTATTACGATTGCTTATGCATGTGCTTAAAGTTAGCACCCCAAAACTGAATTCTCTTGTTTGATTTTGGACCCATAAGCTAGTAGCTTGTTGTTCAGAGGTTTAGAGTAACTGGAATTAGTTGCTTTTAGAATAAGTTAGCATAATTTAGCTTCAGTAACAGTTTGGTAGCCTATTGTGTTCATTTGCTTATTCCAAGTGCTTATTTTTAAGCACTTGTGACTACAATTTCATATTTCTTCACATAAGATACTGTTTTTATATTTTTCCAGATTCATAATATTATTTTAGACTTTTCCTGAATTTTCATAATTTTTCATTCTTGTTTGCTATTTTCTTCATTTAAAATGCTTTTAAGTCTTTTAATTAGCTTTTAATACAATTAAATCGTAAAAGTTTCAAAAATTAAGTTTTCATTTTTCTTATGTTAAGATAAATATAAAAAGTCAAAAAATATTTTCCGATTTTCATAGTTTAATTTTGTAATTTTAGCAATTTAAGTAGTTTTAAATAGTTTTTAATTCATAGAAAATAGAAAATAATCGAAAAATATAAAATTAGTTTTGAAAAATCTATTTAGTTATTTTAGATTTTTATAAGTCATAATTTCATTTTTCTAGCTTTATTTCATATTTTCTTGTATTTTAGGGTATAATTAAATAAGTAAAATTAGTTTTAATTAATAATAATTAATTAAATAGTTATAAAAATAATTTTCTTTTCTAAAATTTTCTCTTATCATTAGGTTTGTAAAATGTCATTTTCATATTTTTAGGATTAATATTGTTTCAGTTCACATTTTCTTTTGTACGTCACGTAGTTTTTAATTTAAGTTTTATAAAAGAAAAATTAAAAATATCATTTTGCAAATAGTGATAGCGTTTATTTAGTATATTTTATCTTTTAATTTTCTTTAATTTGCATTTAAGCCCTTGTAAATTATAAACTTTCTCTTTAGGTATAATTATTCTTAATCATAACCCTTTTTCCGTTCAAATTCTCTCGATCACTATTCGTTTGGTGATTTATCGCACAGCTCGTTGGGACATAACGACCTGGGGAAACACTATACTCTCCTGATCTTCATTGCATTTGGTTCCAGACTGTTTGAAGTTTGTTACGGTTAGCCATTCACAAGTGGCTAGCTTGTGTGACAAAACTTGACCGTCTGGGAACGAATCACTGAGAAACTTAATTAATAACATAGGATTATAGATCAATATCTTGTGGTCGTTTCGCCGGGTGGCTCATGCCGTAACGCATCCCGATGAATAAGCTACAGCCAAAACTGCTAAAAGTGTCCAAATCTGAGTAAAAGATTTTAAACGGCTAAACCTCATAAAACTTGCATATAACCCCTTTTTGGTCAAAGAATAAAGGTTTTAGCTAACACCCTAACTTGAACGTGGCTGCTGGCCGTGCACTAAACGGAGTTGTAAAACTCGACTTATGACCAAAACCGTGAGACAATTTGCTGTTGAATGAAATAACTAGTACATCCAAGGGTAAATTGGTAATTTCACATTAGTTAAATAATTTCTGGAATTAGGACCCACTAATATGTTTAGTACATTAAATTACCTTTCCGAGGACATAAAAACCGAGTCGTGATCAATTACGGTTTAGAAATAAAGGGTAGATTTAGACAGGGAAAACTTAAATAAAGGAAACGTAAACACTTATACGAGTTCACAAATGTTAAGTATCCAAGCATAATTGGTGTAATGACTATATAAGCATGTTTATACATTCACATCTTATTTTAGAACCTAAGACAACATCATATTCTAGGTTGCGTGTAGAGGTTTCCTGGCTTATCCAACGATTTTGTTATACGTTTTGGTATCATTAGTTCACGGTGAGTTCATAGCCCCACTTTTTATTACTTAACTGCTTTTACAAACCCTTGGAGGGAATACATGCTATTTTTAAACCGAACACATTGCTTTGAAACTATATGCTTATCTCAATGTATTATTTGCACTAAGTACCACTATTGCCAATCTTAAGTCCCTATTATCATGAACCATTAATCACTTGCAGTGAAAGCGAATATTGTGGATAGGCCTATTGAGATTGACGAATCCCGCTTTGTGTTGACCGGTAGGCAAACAAATGCACTATATTTGAAGATCTATAGGTTTATTGGCAAATTACCTATTAGGGCAATCACACTATTATATCAATTTCTATTGACAAGTCATTAACGCTTTTCGGTATCATGAGCTTAGTGCAATAATAACTGCTTTATTTTCAACATTATGGGTGTATAACAACGTAACCCACACAAACATTATGTGTTCAACTGATTTTCTAAACTCTATGAATTTCACTCAACCTTTGTGTTGATAGTTTTAAGCATGTATTTTAGGTCCATATTGTACGAGGCTAGCACGGAGGAGCACGGATACTCAATAAGGCTATAAATTTTATTATTATTCGAAAACCCATATAATGTATTTTGTAAACCGTGAAACCATTGGACCACATTTTGTAAACTTTGATATTTAAATAAATCGAATGATAAAGCTTTTAAAACGACTCCATTAGAGTTCGTTTTCTATTGTTATGACTGTTTCGCCATGAAGTAACACCCGGTTTGAATATCACCGCGTATCACAAAATCGGGGTGTTACATTGGTATCGAGTGATAACATCAAATAGTCCTGAATATTAAGTGTCAATTTCCCCCGATAATGCTTTGTAGTTTATATCATTTATATGGATTTACGCTTGTTTTCCATTGTTTTCCACTTTCGTGTAAATTACGAACATTGGAACTAAAGAGACGCGAACCGGAGAATTATCTAAAGATTTATCGATTATGCTATTTTGAAGAAGTTACGCGTAACTCGCCTCTCACATTATTACCGTAACTATTGCGTAACTCGTAAAGCCAACTTATCGTTAGGTTACGGCGTAACTCTTCCCGAAGGTTACGACGTAACTACATTAGGAAAATGAGGTTCCACGCCGCTGATACTTACGCCGTAACTACTGCATCAACTTCGACGTAACCAAGCTTATTGAAGACTACGGCGTAACCACTCTTTAGGTTACGCCGTAACCAGCAGATCTAGTGCATTAATCGAAGGAATAGAAGGTTATGACGTAAATCCTATCTGGGTTACGCCGTAACCCGCACTGCCTATAAATACCCCACGAATTCCAAAGATTTCTATTCATTCCATTCCACACACAACACTCGGAGAACGTGGGAAAAAGCTCAAGGCGGTCTAGAGGAGCATACTGTTGTCTCCAATGGAGAAATCACTCCCCACGATAAGCATTAGCGTTTTATATTTCTTTTACTTTCAATTCATGTATTTCGTACCTTTAAATATTGAATTGGTTTGCATGATTAATATGAGCTAAGAACCTTTTGGTGCTAGCCTAGTTATTATTCCTTAATTGTTTTGTTTGCGCTTACTTTACTCCGTACAATTATTTCTAAGTGTATGCATGCATAGTTTATTGGTAGCCACCCTTGGTTCGGTAGTTTTGAATGGCGATAGAGGCCAATTTCCTAGGAGATATGACCAACCGACCCTAGGTGAGCGGACCGAGACGGTAAGGGTAAGATATGACCAACTCAAGACCCTTTCTACTTGTGCGATTTGACCAATGATCACCTATCGCTTGGATGAACTTAAGAATTAGGGGTGAGTGTCTAAGTTCCAACGACCGGCACTCACTATTATAAATCTAGCATGTAGCGGTACTTAAGACTCGGCAGGGACCAGAACAATAGGACTTATGACGATGCGCTGACTTTTCCCTGTAGTGGCATCTTTGCCGATAGGTTAGGCGAATTGACCAAATGATGTCCTCTCAACTTTGACCCCACCAAGTAATTGGAAGTAAGTAGACGAGACATAACTAGCCAGAGGATTAATTAGGTTAGCACCACTCTCATCTATTGATTTCCTTTTATCCATTTATCTGCTTTTATTTGCTTTATTCTGCTTTAGTAGTTTAATTAATTAAATCCCTATCAAAACCTTTATTAACTGTGACACTAGACTTAGTAATAATCATCACACATAGCTCTTGGGACGACCTCGGCTTACCAATGACTACACTACACACGATCGAGTACACCGCCTGCTTAGTGCACTAGGGTAAACCATAGGTATAACGAGACACTATAAATATTAAGACATGGTCAAGAAACGTGCATCACAGAGCCACGCTTATAGAGAAACGGGTCTAATAGAGACCTAAACTATAACCACATTTACAAACAAAACATTTTATAGCCTTTCGCCTCCGTGCCTTCCATCCTCCGGACGATTATGTGACTTTTAGGCATTTTAAGCTATACAAACATACTATTATATTGATATATACACTCGACATAATTTCAATCATAAACAATGTACTAAATATACCTGCGTATGCCTATTCTAAGGCATTACGACACAATCATATTTTCCCAATCTCCCAATCATGCATCTACTCGTGCATTTTAGGATTACGAAACTTTATCCAAGATATTGTAACTGATTACAATGGTCTTTCCTACATCCTAGACATTGTGAGATACAATGGTCTCATTCATTTTTCAAGACACCGTGAGATACATGAGTCTCTATTACACTCTCGATTAATCGTAAATCCTACGTGGTCTCTATTTCATCCTCGATAATCGTGAGTGAAACAAAGGTCTCATTTACTTTCCGCACATTGTGAATTGCACAATGGTCTCTATTATTTCCTAGACATTGTGAATTGCACAATGGTCTCAACTATTTCTCGAGATATTGTGAGTTGGACAATGGTCTCAACTATTTCTCGACATTGTGAGTTGCACAATGGTCTCAAGCACTTCTTAGACATTGTGAGTTACACAATAGTCTAATTTACTTCAAAACAATGTAAATTATACAATAGACTCTAGAAATTATTTTATAAAACCTTATATGATATTGTTTTACATGAAGCCCGTCACAATCTATCGATTTTCCTAATGGAAATACAAGAAATGGGATTTCTAAAAGACAAACTAATTTATCATCTACAAGAGTCAAGTTCAAGAACTTTCTACATTCATCAAAATTCTCTTCAAACCTTCATTGTTAAAGGTTCGTGATTCTAGCCACGATAGACTATTTTAGAATTACTTAAAATTTCTTTTCCACACGTATCTACCCATACTATCTTCTATGCAATGGAATGTGAAAACATAGGTTACAAGTCTTTTATGGCCAGGACTTGCAACTGGATGGTTTGATATCGCCTTTGCTTATTTTAAAATTACTCAAAAGCTATGGACATATCACAAGTATACCTAATTTAGGTATTTGGAAAATTTATCGAATCTCGGCTAAATATTGTCTAGTCAGCTATATTTAACCTAGGGATAGTGGAACATAGTCTGACTAACTATGTTCGACTTAAAATTTTCAAATATTGAGAATAGTTGTACTAGCGTTCTGTTCAAATTAATTTGCTACTTAAACTCGATAAACCACTATAATTCATTAAAAAGATCTAGAGACATGATAGTGTCTTACTACTAAGCGAGATCTTAATACTTAATTATACTACCTAATTTCATTCTTGAAAGTTTTCATTTATGAAATAATCCTAACTACTATCTTGGGATGGTCATCAAATCTTCTCGTCATTTCTTAGAAGTACTAGCCTGTTTAGGTTTCAAGGATATCATTCCGCCATAATCCTTTAAAATTCACTTATGATTTTAAAGCAAACTTGACATCTCTACCTAAGAATAATGGTAAACATACACTACACTCTTCTAATCATCAACATATCAGCTCATTATTTGAACCCCATTGTAAGTCAATATATAAAACTTCACAAGATCACGCTTCTTTCAAACACTAGTAGACATAAACACTATACGATATAGCCTTCATCCCGAAACCACCTAAGACATGATCAACTTAGGAAATGGTTTGGATAACCACTGCCACTATCAATACTTTCCTACAAACGACAATTATCACATCATTATAAACCATTTCGAATCAACAACATCTTATACCTTTAGATTATCAACTTAAGCCACCACCAAAAACATAAAATGGTACATAACACATTCTATGACCAGAAACTTGAGAACGCAAAGATTAGAATTCGGCGTATACACCCTCATTTTCATAGACACTTCAACATCGGATAACGCACACTGAATTCCAGGACGGAATTCCCATTAAGGTGGTGAGACTGTAACAATTCGCAATTTCAGGTCATTTCTCAAACTTTGAAAATTTTACTATTCATCTCGGGAATTTACTATTCACAAATTACTATTCATCATTTTACTATTCATCGTTTTTGAAGTTAGTTTGCGAATTTGAGAGGTTATTTTAAAATTTTACTATTCACTTTTACTATACATTTCTGAAATTTTTATTTCACATTCTCGTAAGTTAACCTATTTTAGTGATAACCCAAGAATTTGACACTCATCGGGTCATTTTTGCAAATTTCACGAAACCGTGTCTAAGATTTACGTTTAGGTTTAAACGACATTTAGGCATCCCGATATGTCCATAAACATTACAAACAAGAGAAATATAGGTTTTTCACATCATACGACATTTTCATAAGTTTTGGAATTTTACGTTTTCCAGTTCTGCGTTTTACGCGATTTACGCTTTAAGCCTCGTTTTGATTTAATAAATTTAAACAACCCGATGAAACTTATTACTCATTTATATATTAATATGGAGTATAATGATAAATTTATTCATTGCTACAAGTTTCATATTTTTACGATACCCGGTTTTACGTTTCGTGACTTAAAGACTTACCATTAGCGATTACCGGAACCAAAACTCACTCCGTAAACACAAGATAATATCTAAACATCACAAATAGCTTCCTACCTCCTCATTTCCAGCCTATTACACGTTTTATATGATAACCAAGACAAGTGTATAGATTACTTATGCATTAAGTTACATAAACTAGATAAACCTTACATAAAAGCTAGCAAAGTCATACATAATCTCTTCCAAACTTATCACCTCCTCATTTTACATCCAAAGAACACATTCATATTCCTATTTCTCTCTTCATCACTGATCCATCATCATCATCATAATTTATCCATCTTTTGATTTCAATCTTCAAGTAATACTACAAAGTTAAAGGCCTAGTTGATCTCTACATCAAATAAGTGCTTATTCTTTCATTCCATGGTTGAATTAGGAGCTACTCAAGAGTGGTAGGGGCTGTGGTTAGGAGGTTTTTACAAAGATTACCAAGTGTTTATAAAGGGTTTGCAAGGTGGTGAAAAGATTTGGAAGCTAGGGTTTTGTGTTACAAACATAGGTTTAGTGATCTTGATTCATGGTTCTAGTAAAAATTCATCACAAGGATTGTAAGCGAACTACTATACTTACCTTTGATTTCAGTAAATACTAGTATTTCATATATGTAATATGTTCTATATGCTTATTATACTTGATTGTGCTTGGATAAATGTACTAAAACACTAGAAATCGTCGAAAGGACTAGATTTGCAACACGTAAACTGGGCAGGGCATGGCGTAAACTCGGTAAACTTCGTGGATGAGAAACTTAATTAATAACACGGATTATAGATCGATATCTTGTGGTCGTTTCTCCCGTGGCTCATGCCGTAACTCATCCCGATGAATAAGCTAGAGCCAAAACGGCTAAACGTGTCCAAAACTGAGTAATAGATTTTAAACGGCTAAAACTCATAAAACTTGCATATAACCCCTTGTTGGTCAAAGAATAAAAGTTTTAGCTAACACCCTAACTTGAACGTGACCGCTGGCCGTGCACTAAACGGAGTTGTAAAACTCGACTTATGACCAAAACCGTAAGACAATTTGCTGCTGATTGAAATAACTAGTATATCCAAGGGTAAATTGGTAATTTCACATTAGTTAAATAATTTCTGGAAGTAGGACCCACTAATCTGTTTAGTACATTAAATTACCTTTCCGAGGACATAAAAACCGAGTCGTGATCAATTACGGTTTAGAAATAACGGGTAGATTTAGACAGGGAAAACTTAAATAAAGGAAACGTAAATACTTATACGACTTCAAAAATGTTAAGTATCCAAGCATAATTGATGTAATGACTATATAAGCATGTTTATACATTCACATCTTATTTTAGAACCTAAGACAACATCATATTCTAGGTTGCGCGTAGAGGTTTCCTGGCTTATCCAACGATTTCGTTATACGTTTTGGTATCATTAGTTCACGGTGAGTTCATAGCCCCACTTTTATTACTTAATTGTTTTACAAACCCTTGGGGAATACATGCAATTTTTAAACCAAGACGTTGCTTTGAAACTATATGCTTATCTCGAATGTATTATTTTCACTAAGTACCACTATTGCCAATCTTAAGTCCCTATTATCCTCGAACCATTAATCACTTGCGGTGAACGCGAATATTTTGGATAGGCCTATTGGGATTGATTTAATCCCGTTTGTTTTGACCGGTAGGCAAACAAACGCACTATATTTGAATATCTATAGGTTTATTGGCAAATTACCTATTAGGGCAACTCATTAATATTATATCAATTTCTATTGACAAGTCATTAACGCTTTCGGTATCATGAGCTTAGTGCAATAATAAGCTTTTGTTTTCAACATCCAGACAAGTTTATTACACAAGTCAACCACTTGTGAATGGTCAACCGTAATAAAATTCAAACAATCTAAAACCAATGCAATTTCCTTGAATATAGTGGATTCCTGTCGTTAAGTCCCACGGAGGATTAATGGTGCTTAAAACGTTCACATGATAGAATGATCACTAAGGATAATGATCGAAGGATTTTGATTGGTAATTACACTCCGATTGATTGGAATCGTATTTGGATACGTAACTATAAAGCACAACAATCGATTAAACAAACGTAAATACGTGACGTTTATTAAATTTTACGTAAACGCATAAAATAAAACGTGAATTTAAAAGAATAAAACACCTACAAATATGAAAATGATATTCTTACAATCTTAATAATAAAAGAAAATTATTGGAAAATTAAAATTATTTTTATAACTATTTATTTAATTATTATTAATTAAAACTATTTTTAACTATTTAATAATACCCTAAAATATAATAAAATATGAAATAAAGCTAGAAAAATGAAATTATGACTTAGCAAAATCTAAAATATTATAAAACTAATTTTAAAATTGAAAATATATTTTTTACACTTTTTATCTATTTATTATTAATTAATTACTATTTATTAATTATTTAAAATACACTTAAATACAAGAAAATATAAAATTAACCTGGAAAATGAAATTTTAACTTAGAAAATCTAAAATATTATAAAACTAATTTTAAAACTGAAAAGATATTTTTATGCTTTTTATTTATTTATTATTAATTATTTAATACTTTTAACTATTTTAAATTCTAATAAATACTAAACAAGCTAAGAAAATTATGAAATTTTTATAAAATTATCCTATGGTGACAGAAAACTAAGAAAATTATAAAACTAAAAGTGCTTAATAATAAGTCGAAAAAGAAAATTAAAAAGCTAATTTCTATTAAATAAACGCTATCACTATTTTTAAAATGATGTTTTTGTGATTTTTCTTTACAAAACTATTATACTACTGAAAATAAGCAACTTTAATAAAGACAAAAATTTTACAACTTAAAAATAAGCGGTTTGAAAGCTAAAGAGTTTAACAGGTGAGCTTATGAGCTTATTTTGATGTTTCAAGCTCAAATAAGCTTACAAACCGGGAACCAAAGGTAAAATAAGATACAAGTAAGCTAAAGCTACTCAAATTAAGCTAAAAGCACAGAGAAACACACCGATAAGCTTACAATAAGCAAATAAGCACTTATCCTAAACCTACTAACCAAACAGCTCTGCACCATCTTTACAAGCGCTTTAAGCTTATTAAATAAGCTAAAAAGCTCAAAATAAGGACCGATGTGTCAAGATGGGTTGGTGAGCTTTCTAAAAGTCCAAGCTCACACACCGGGTTGACTAATGAGCTTATGACAAGCTTGTGAAAAGCTTGTAAATCATCGATTACTCGGTGTAATGACTCACTCATTATACACGAGTGGAATGGGACAAAGTAAAAGCTACTTGCACCCTAACAAATAAGCTACAAAGTGGAAAAATAAGCTTGGACTAACGAGATGGGTAGATTGGCTTTTCAAAAGCTAAAGTTCAAAGTGAGGTTCACTAATAAGCTCTGTGTGAGCTTGTGAAAATGGTTGTAAACCTAAATATCGTGCACACTTTTCGAAAAAGGTGTTCAAAATAAGCTAAGAAATAAGCTATTTAATAAGCTAACTAGAAATTATAAAAATACTAGGATAAAGATGAGCAACTATATTTTAATATTCCAAAAGCTCAAATCTTGAAAATTAAAGTTAAGTCCTATATAAAATTATCTATTTTATTCAAAACGACTAAACCGAAATTTTGACTTTTAATATTACACTAATAGTTTGACTTAAGCGAACTTTAGATTGATCCTATTAACCGATTATGTTATAATAAGCTAAAATAAGATGAAATTAAGCTAGGCTAACAAGTTTTAAGCTACTTGTGGTGATTTTTACTCTTTAAATCCTAACAGCTAACTAGATAAGTGAGATTAAAAGGTATTTTGACTTTTTAACAAACAAGCACCGGTTTTTAATGTTGCAATCGAGTTCTTAGATGCTAGTGTGACATAAAACAATAACAAGCAACAACTCAAACAACCTATAACACTAGTAACTCGGAAAATCCAAGCACCCTTTAAATAAACCGATTTGAAGATTTCCAAAGAGTTTCACAGATTTAGACCATGCATTTGATTCCTAACCTTATATTATCATATAATGAAGCTAAATAAACATTAAACAACAACACTAACAACATAAAACAGTGAAGTACCAAAATTGAGCAAAAGGCTTACAAAATGGATTCCAAGTGAAAATTGAGAACCAAGGACTGAGAACACAACCTATAGCTTCCCAAGAAGCTCTAAACCAAAGGGCAATCCAATATTCACCCTGCTCCAGCTTTTATCTTCATTTCCATGGATTTTTTATTTTTCACTAATTTTTTTGTATTTTTGGTAATTTTTCTTTTTGATTTCTAAACTGAGTTTTAAGGTTTCTAATAGCTTAAATAAGCTATATAGGAGCTTATGTTAGCTTATAAGTCCAAAGCAACAACTAACAACAACATTAACACATATTGAGATTTTTGAAATGAAAATTGCATAAACTGAATTTGCAACTGAAAACTTGGAATTGATGATTGCAAAAGATTTATATTACATCGAAATTGATATCAAGAGTACTTGAAAGCTTAAAATTATACTGGAAATGTAAAATTAATGAAAACGACATACATTAACTAAATTAAAACTAGATATATCACTCCTCTGCTTCTCCTCTTTCTTTATAGACTTTAGAGACTCCCCACATGCTTCTGATCATATCCCACTTGCAATCTTGGCCATTGATTTCTCTGAATTCATCCTAGCCTTTAAAACTGATTTTGGCGCCAAAAGTGGTACTAGTGGATTAGAGCAGGTTTAGAGCAATTAAAGATTTTTGGGTGATTGTGGAGGTGGAGGGGACAAGTTGGGAAGTAGATATGGAGCTAGGAGTGATTTGGCAACAAAAACAGGGGTTGAGGTGAGGTTGGAGTGTTTGATGGTGGGGAAGCATTAAATGCTTGGTGGCTTGTATAGGAGGAGGGGATGAGTGGAGAGAGTAGTAGTGAGGTGTAAAGGTGGTGAGGTGTGGAAAAAACACCGGGTTTTGGTTTTACAGGTGAAGGTGAAGACGATGAACAGTATAACTGGTATTTTGGCGCGTTGACTTTCGTTGACCCGTTTTTAATATTAACGAAAAGGGTTCATTTGAGGGGGTCAAATGAGTTTTTGACTGGTTCAAAAAGCTCAAGGCTCAAGGGTCAAGGGTCAAGTTATTTGGGCTTGGGTTGCAAGTTGGGCCAGCTGGGATGGGTATGTGTTTGTGTTTTGGGTTTAATAATACAAGGGATCCGTTTGGTTTGGTATTAACACAAGGACCATTTATGCAATTTATACAAAGTTGAGGGACCAAAACTGTAACTTTCCCAAACTTATCAAAAGGACCAATTATGTCATATATGAATAGTACAAGGACCACATTTGATTATTTTCACTTTTTAAATATCCGAGGACTATTTTTGACATTTTTCAAACTCGAGGGACCAAAGTTGTAATTTTGTAATTTTAAACTTTGAAGGGTTTGTTTTGACAACTTTTGAATCCCATGGACCTTAAATGATATTTTTCTTTATTTTGATTTACCAGGACTATTTTTGACAACTTTTGAAACTTGGGGACTAAACTCGCCAATTATGCAAACTTGATACGTTTTCATCCGATTTTGGTATTTTTGCATTTAAAACACATAAAACACTTATTTGTGATATTTTTTATCATTTTGATGCATTTCGAGTGTTTTCGGATGTTTTTGCGCTTTAAATAGTACAAAAATGATGAGTATTTGACACTCATCAATCCCCACACTAAGATATTGCTAGTCCCTAGCAATCTTTTGAGAAAACTTAATGGATTTCATCTCTTTACCAAAAGCCATTACTCGGAGTAGCCAATTGTTTCGAGTTCAAGTAAGAACCTTGGTACAATGATAACCAAATGATTTTGAGCAAATCACCGACTTTCAACGGTTTTGATTTGTCTTTACCGTGCCGCTTGCTTCGGACTAGCCAACTCTTAGATAAATTATCAATATTATCTTTGGTGAGTCGATTACCAATTATGGTTTTCCAACCGCCTTTACCACAAGCCATAAACTTGCGGGCTAGCCAACTTTTCACTAATTAAAGATATGGCGAATGAACACCATACAATTTTGGGCAAATTGCAAGCCATAAACGGATTTGAGATATCTTTACCAAGAGCCGTTTGCTCTGGATTAGCCAATCCTTATGTGGGTTAGACATGGCGGATCGATACATTTGCCGAGTAAGTGAAAACACTTACTCCAAAAAATATTTTGGCCAAAATGGGGGATTGGGTGGTATAATTACATGATAAAATTCGTGAGAATTCCCCCACACTAGAAATGAATATTGCCCTCAATATTCAAAGTACCGCGGTTATGCCGAAACATAGAACGTAAAAGGGAAATACTACGGCCATTATTTTATTTTTGATATATACATTTTTTTTTTTTTTTTTTTAAACTTTATATACAACAATGGGGCAACTCCCCCACACTAGGGTGGTACACACGGGTGAAAACCCATGTTGTGTGCTACTGTTTTTGATTCCCGAGTCGCTAGCTTGACTCGATCCCCGCATTCATTGGTTCATGGGGAAAGTTTGTAGATCCGGGACAACCATGGGTGGAATGTCCTCTCCAAAATAGTGTTTTAATCGATGACCATTCACTTTAAAATTTGGACCATCGGGTTGAGATAACTCAATAGTTCCATAAGGAAATACTTTAGTGATGGTGAATGGTCCGCACCAACGGGATTTTAGTTTTCCGAGAAAATCTTCAATCTTGAATTGAAAAGAAGGACTCGATCACCGACGTTGAAAACGCGGTTCTTGATTTTGGAGTCATGAATCTTCTTTGTCTTTTGTTTGTAGATCAAAGAGTTCTCGTATGCTTGATCACGGAGTTCATTTAATTCATTCATTTGAACTTTTCGTGATCACCACCGTCTGAATATCGAAGTTTGCATGTTTCAAGGCCCAATATGCTTTGTGCTCAAGCTCAATCGGCAGATGACATGCCTTCCGTACACTAGCTTGTATGGAGTACACCGATGGGTGTTTTATAAGTCGCACGGAAGGCCCAGAGCGTCATCCGTTTATCCGACCGTGATGCACGGTTTTCGCCATCGTCCTTTCAAGAATTCTTTTAATACCACGGTTGGAAACTTCCACTTGCCCACTTGTTTGGGGTGGTATGCAGAGAGAGACGGTGGGTTACACCATACTTTTGCATGACTCGATCAAATTGGTCATTGCGAAATGTGTACCACGATCACCGATTATAGCTCATGGAGTTCCAAACCTAGCAAAAGAGATTTTAAAATTTCACAACTACTCGGGCATCATTGGTAGGTAAAGCTTTCGCTTCAACCCATTTTGACAAATAGTCAATGACCACAAGTATGTATTTGTTTCCTCGAGATGATGGAAATGGCCCCATAAAGTCAATGCCCCGGATGTCAAAGATCTCACACACTTGAATGGCGCTTTGCATTTCATTTCTTTGAGAGATATTTCCGTGACGCTGACAAGCGTCACATGCTTTGACAAATTCGTGGGCATCCTTGTAAATAGTGGGCCAATAAAACCCGAATCAAACACCTTTTGGCGGTGTAGTTTGGACTATGATGGCCCCGGTGGGTCCAAAGATGGCAAGCTTTGAGAATGTCCATAGCTTCTTGTCCATAAACACACCGTCGGATGACTTGATCCGCATGATTTTGAATAAGTAGGGTCGTCCCGTAAGTAATGTTTAACATCCTTGAAGAATTTGTTCTTCCGTTGGGTCGACATTCCTTTCACTATGAAGTTACCCGCATGGTAATTTGCGAAGTCAAGAAACCATGGGGTAGTAGAGTTTCCACGAAAAGAAACCGCATTGAGTGTCTCGAGAGGAAATGTTTCATTTATTTCCTTTTTCTCGAAAACATCTTGGTGAGGGTTTTCTAGACGGACAGATGATCGCAGCCTGTGTTCTCGGCTCCTTTTTATCACGTATAATGATATCAAATTCTTGCAGAGGAGAACCCAACGGAGCAATCTCGGTTTTGCATCTTGTTTTGCAAAGAGATATTTGAGAGCCGAGTGATCCGTATACACCACGCATTTGGTCAAGATTAAGTATGGCCGAAACTTCTCAAACGCATACACCACGGCTAGTAGCTCTTTTTCTGTGGTGGTGTAATGGGTTTGAGCTTCAGTCATAGTCTTACTCGCGTAGTGGATAGGCTGAAAATGCTTGTTTCTGCGTTGCCCTAAGACTGCACCGATAGCAAAATCACTTGCATCGCACATGAGTTCAAAGGGTAAATCCCATCGGAGCAACGAGAATGGGTGCTTCAAGAAGCTTTTTCTTTAATGTTTCAAAAGCTTTGATGCACTCGGTGAGAAGATAAAAGGAGCATCTTTTCAAGAAGATGAGTCATAGGTCAGGCGATTTTAGAAAAATCTTGTATGAATCTGCGATAAAACCGGCATGACCTAAAAACTCCTAATACCTTTGACGGTAGTAGGATGAGGCAATTTAGCAATAACATCGACTTTTGCTCTATCTACCTCAATCCTGCTTTTTGAAATCTTATGGCCAAGGACTATGCCTTCTTTGACCATAAAGTGGCTCTTCTCCCAATTTAGACAAAGATTGGTGTCTTCACACCGCTTTGAGCATTTTATCTAAATGGGAGAGACATGTTTGAAATGAGTCCCCAATGACCGAGAAGTCATCCATAAACACCTCCATTGTTTCCGATCATGTCGTGGAATATTGCCATCATACATCGTTGGAACGTGCTGTGAGCGTTACATAGGCCAAAAGGCATACGTCTGTAGGCAAAAGTTCCGTATGGGCAGGTGAATGTAGTCTTTTCTTGATCCCGTGGATCAATGGGGATCTGAAAATAACCCGAGAAACCATCAAGGAAACAATAGTATTCGCCCTCGCTAATCTCTCAAGCATTTGGTCCATGAAGGGTAGAGGAAAATGGTCTTTTCGGGTGGCGTCATTCAACTTACGATAGTCAATGCAAACACGCCATCCCGTAACCAATCGAGTTGGAATTAACTCGTTATCTTCATTTGTGACAACAATTATGCCACCCTTTTAGGAACACAATGAATTGGGCTAACCCAAGGACTATCGAGATCGGGTAAATTAATCCCGCATCAAGAAGTTTGATAACCTCTGCTTGATAACATCATGGATTTTGGATTTACTCTTCTCTGATGTGAACTGCTGGTTTGAAGTCATCCTCCATCAAGATTTTGTGAGTACAAAACTCAGGGTTGATACCCTTAATGTCGGAGAGTTTCCAAGCAATTGCTTGCTTGTGTGACTTCAAGACCTTTATGAGAGCAGTCTTTTCATCTTTACTCAAATCTCGAGCAATAATGACGGGTAATTTATCATCACCCTCAAGAAATGCATACTCGAGATGAGGTGGTAAGTCCTTAAGTTCTACCTCAGGAAATTCTTCAGTTTTCTCAACTGACTTGACTTCCTTGTTATGAAGCTCGACGGGAGGGAGTGATGATGGATCATCATTAAGCAACTTCTCAATGAGAAGTATGTCCCCCTCGATGTCGATGGGAGCGTGATCAATTTCCCATGGAATAGAATCACTAGACAAGTATGCTTCAATCTCTTCCAAGATGAAGTCACTTTCCTCAAATGGAGTGAGAGAAGGAGTAGAATTGGCAATGATGGGTTGAGATGAATGAGTGAGATTATCACTCAAGAATTATGATCATAACCAAGAACTTCTTGAGAGTACTCTTCGAAGCAACATCAATGATATCTATTCGGTTAACCGACTCGTAATCATAGTTTGCGGAGTACCTCAAGTTTGATCAAGGTTAAAGGTGACACTTCATTACCTACACGTAATGTGATTTCTTGCTCAAATACATCAATGAGAGCACGCCCGTTCTCGTGAATCCTCGTCCAACAATGAGAGGAACCCGATGATCGGCATCGAAGTCAACAACCACAAAGTCACCGGAAAATGGAACTTTCCTACTTTCACAAATACGCCCTCGGCAATGCCAAGTGGACGGATATTGTACGATCCGCAAGCTCGAGAGTCATGCATGTAGGAGTAAGGTCCTAAGAGAAAGTTTCTTCCATATCGAATAAGGCATCGATTGATGCTTGCACCAAGATCGGCTAAGGCAAAGCATTCAACCATTCCCGGAAATACACAAGGTAAGAGAAATTTTCCAGATCTCCAAGCTTCTCGAAGCTTCTTCAAGATAATCACGAGCGCTTCGCGTCGAGAGGAGTTTTGCCATCTCAAACAGCTTTTTCCTTGTTGCTTAACATGTGTTTGAGAGTTGATGCAAACTTGGGCATCAAGATGATAGCATCCGCAAAGCTTATGTCAAAATGTAGTTCTTGGAAAATTTGAAAAATTTGTCCATTTGATGACCGGCTTTTTCATGGAGCTTTTGCTCATTCAAACGTGATGGGTAAGGAATAGAAGATTTGGATTTGGGGTTTTCAACGGAGCTACTGGAGGTTCAAAACAACTCTGGATTGGATTTGGGTTTCGGACAACTTGAGGATGGACATCGTTGGTACCTCCGTTATTAGTAGGAAGTTCCTTGTCCTTTGTTGCCTCGTGTTCACTTTCCACTACCTTCGGAGAGAAGAAGAAGAGGTAGTAGGAATAGCGGGTCCATTGTATGAAACACCACTTCGGTTGTGATCGCCTTTGCATCGCCCCGGGTTAGCGATCGTGTTGCTCGGAAGTTTTCCGAGCCCGAGGGTTGATCATTTAAAGACTTCTTTAGATCGAAATCCGACCGACCAACAACCTGTTCATTTCATCTTGGGATTTCATGAATTGCTTCAATAACTCATCGATGATGGTCCAGAGGAACAATGGCTGGAGGATTAGGAAATTTTGAGGTCGTATGTTTTGATTATGACCTTGTTGTTGAAAATTCCTTGGTTAGGATTCACATTTCCATGAAATTGATTCCCTCGATTGAAATTGTTTTGATTAAGGTTTCCTGATGTTGGAAACCTTGATTTGGTCCGGATAGAAATTACCTTGGTTTTGATAACCTTGGTTCATTCTAGGTTGGTTCGATTCGGTTTTGTATGTTAGGATTCTCGTTAAAACGGGTGGTCCTTGATAAGTATTAGCACGGTAGTTTGGTTCATTTTGAGGACGGTATTGATTACCTCCCGATGTGAAGTACCGGCTATAGCATTGGCTTCAAATGGACTACCATCGGTGGCGATCAGATTGTAGTATGCATGAGGGCCACCACAAGTAACACGAGACCTCGACTTTCTTCACTTCACCATGTGATGGTGTTTGTGTGAAAGTGACTTTCTTTGGTTAGCAAGAACCAAAGCTCGAACAATATCCGTGAGTTTGTCAATCTTAGCATCGGTGCTAGATGTACTCACATGAGATGAAGTAGAAGGTCCCGCATTAGACCGAGACCGATATGTCTTTGTTCGGAAAGGCGGACCGGGACTTGTTTTCAATGATTTGCAAGGCTTCTTTTGTGGTCTTGCTCAGAAATTACCTCCGCGGAGGCATTTAAAGAGTCTTGGTCACTTGTCTCGCACCATTGTAGAAAGTATCCATTTGCATTAACTCGGTAAAACCATGATGCGGACACTTTGAGCAACTCTTTGTAACGATCCCATGCCTCACCGAATGATTCATCAAATCTTTGAGAGAATTTCATTATCTCATTCTTAAGACTTGTAGTTCGGGATGGAGGATAGAATTGTTAACAAACTTAGTGACTAAATCCTCCCATGTCTCAATGGAACGAGGGGTTGTTTCTCAAGCCAATTCCGGCTTGTCCTCTAAGAGAATGGGAATGTAAAGCTTAATTGCTTCATGTGGGACATTCTTGTATTTGATGGTAGATGCAATCTTGTTGAACCATCGAATATGTGCATGAGGATCATCCCGCTCAAAACCATAAAATTGGCTTTGGGTTACAAGATTAAGCAACCCGGTTTTGAGCTCAAAGGTATCGACCACGATGGTCGGGACAATAATGGCATCTCCGTAACCCTCGATGGGTGCTTGGAGAAGCTCATTCATCGGTTTGTCTTCCGCCATTACGACGGGGGTGGTGGTGCTAGACGCCTCATCACGGTGAAGGAGCGAACGTCCTCTACGCTCTCGCGAGGAATACTTACAAGCTCGAAAGTGGACTTGTAGAGTCGGAAGAACGAGCGCGCATGCACTAAGTATAAAAATCGGTTTTCAAAACAAATGCGAGGCAAAACGACAAGTGAACTTAAACCAATAATCACAAATGAAATGGCTTTTTGAAAAAGGTACACCAAATCACAAGGACACAAAGGCAAGTTTTGATCTTTAAGATTGGGAACTTATTAATGTTCACACCCCGGTTGGTAGGTGTTCGCCTTGGTTTGCGGTGGTTGATTTTTATGTATTTATTAAGTACCACCGAAAAGACGTAGGTATGGATTTGTGCTAAGGGTTTAAAAACTTTTGGACAATATTTTTGGTATCGTCTCGCTTAACCAAATCGTATCTCTTTAAGAATCACCTTAAAGAAAATACAAGATAGAAAACGTTACGATTGTTTTGTTGTTTTATATTTTTTGGTGTTGTTAACACTTTAGGAAAAGTGTTAATGAACTTTTGATAACTTAAAAAAACAAAAAAAATGCTTACAAAAGGTGGTATATGTGCAAGTATGGATCCGAAAATGTTTAAAACACGCTTAAAGCCTCCCGGCATGACGCCTAAAATTTGATTGGTCCAAACCGTCAAGTTTATTACACAAGTCAACCACTTGTGAATGGTCAACCGTAATAAAATTCAAACAGTCTAAAACCAATGCAATTTCCTTGAATATAGTGGATTCCTCGGTCGTTAAGTCCCACGGAGGATTAATGGTGCTTAAAACGTTCAGATGTCGAATGATCACTAAGGATAATGATCAAGAAGGATTTTGATTGATAATTACACTCATGATTGATTGGAATGGTATTTGGATACGTAATTATAAAGCACAACAATCGATTAAACAAACTTAAACGATGTACGCTTATTAAATTTTACGTAAACGTACAAAATAAAACGTGAATTTAAAAGAATAAAAGACCTACAAATATGAAAATGATATTTTTACAATCTTAATAATAAAAGAAAATTATTGGAAAATTAAAATTATTTTTATAACTATTTATTTAATTATTATTAATTAAAACTATTTTTAACTATTTAATAATACCCTAAAATATAATAAAATATGAAATAAAGCTAGAAAATGAAATTATGACTTAGAAAAATCTAAAATATTATAAAACTAATTTTAAAATTGAAAATATATTTTTTACACTTTTTATCTATTTATTATTAATTAATTACTATTTATTAATTATTTAAAATACACTTAAATACAAGAAAATATAAAATTAACCTAGAAAAATGAAATTTTAACTTAGAAAAATCTAAAATATTATAAAACTAATTTTAAACCGAAAAGATATTTTTATGCTTTTTATTTATTTATTATTAATTATTTAATACTTTTAACTATTTTAAATTCTAATAAATACTAAACAAGCTAAGAAAATTATGAAATTTTTCTAAAATATCCTATGGTGACAGAAAACTAAGAAAATTATAAAACAAAAAGTGCTTAATAATAAGTCGAAAAGAAAATTAAAAAGCTAATTTCTATTAAATAAATGCTATCACTATTTTTAAAATGATGTTTTTGTGATTTTTCTTTTACAAAACTATTTAACTACTGAAAATAAGCAACTTTAATAAAGACAAAAATTTTACAACTTAAAAATAAGCGTTTGAAAGCTAAAGAGCTTAACAGTTAAGCTTATGAGCTTATTTTGATGTTTCAAGCTCAAATAAGCTTACAAAGCGGAACCAAAGGTAAAATAAGATACAAATAAGCTAAAGCTACTTAAATTAAGCTAAAAAGCACAAGAGAAACACAATGATAAGCTTATAATAAGCAAATAAGCACTTATCCTAAACCTACTAACCAAACAGCTGCAGACCATCTTTCAAGCGCTTTAAGCTTATGAAATAAGCTAAAAGCTCAAAATAAAGACCGAGGTGGCAAGATGAGTTGGTGAGCTTTCTAAAAGTCCAAGCTCACACACTGGGTTGACTAATGAGCTTATGACAAGCTTGTGAAAAGCTTGTAAATCACCGATTACTCAATGACTTACACTCATATACACTCGAATGGAATGGGACAAAGTAAAAGTTACTTGCACCCTAACAAATAAGCTACAAAGTGGAAAAATAAGCTTGGACTAAAGAGATGGGTAGATTGGCTTTTCAAAAGCTAAAGTTCATGTCGAGCCTCACTAATAAGCTCTGTGTGAGCTTGTGAAAAAGGTTGTAAACTCTAATGCACAGGGCACTTTTTCGAACAAGGTGTTCAAAATAAGCTAAGAAATAAGCTATTAAATAAGCTAACTAGAAATTATAAAAATACTAGGATAAAGATGAGCAACTATATTTTAATATTCCAAAAGCTCGATCTTGAAAACTAAAGTTAAGTCCTATAGAAAATTATTTATTTTATTCAAAAACGACTAAACTGAAATTTTTGACTTTTAATATTACACTAATAGTTTGACTTAAGTGAACTTTAGATTGATCCTATTAACTGATTATGTTATAATAACCTAAAATAAGATGAAATTAAGCTAGGCTAACAAGTTTTAAGCTACTGTGGTGATTTTTACTCTTTAAATCCTAACAGTTAACTAGATAAGTGAGATTAAAAGGTATTTTGACTTTTTTAACAAACAAGCACTGGTTTTTAATGTTGCACTGAGTTCTTAGATGCTAGTGTGACATAAAACAATAACAAGCAACAACTCAAACAACCTATAACACTAGTAACTCAGAAAATCCAAGCACCCTTTAAATAAACTGATTTGAAGATTTCCAAAGAGTTTCACAGATTTAGACCATGCATTTGATTCCTAACCTTATATTATCATATAATGAAGCTAAATAAACATTAAACAACAACACTAACAACATAAAACAGTGAAGTACCAAAATTGAGCAAAAGGCTTACAAAATGGATTCCAAGTGAAAATTGAGAACCAAGGACTGAGAACACAACCTATAGCTTCCCAAGAAGCTCTAAACCAAAGGGCAATCCAATATTCACCCCGCTCCAAATTTTTATCTTCATTTCCATGGATTTTTTATTTTTCACTAATTTTTTTGTATTTTTGGTAATTTTTCTTTTTGATTTCTAAACTGAGTTTTAAGGTTTCTAATAGCTTAAATAAGCTATATAGGAGCTTATGTTAGCTTATAAGTCCAAAGCAACAACTAACAACAACATTAACACATATTGAGATTTTTGAAATGAAAATTGCATAAACTGAATTTGCAACTGAAAACTTGGAATTGATGATTGCAAAAGATTTATATTACACTGAAATTGATATCAAGAGTACTTGAAAGCTTAAAATTATACTGGAAATGTAAAATTAATGAAAACGACATACATTAACTAAATTAAAACTAGATATATCACTCCTCTGCTTCTCCTCTTTCTTTATAGACTTTAGAGACTCCCCACATGCTTCTGATCATATCCCACTTGCAATCTTGGCCATTGATTTCTCTGAATTCATCCTAGCCTTTAAAACCGATTTTGGCGCCAAAAGTGGTACTAGTGGATTAGAGCGTGTTTTCTTCAATTAAAGATTTTTGGAAGATTGTGGAGGTGGAGGGACAAGTTGAGAAGTAGATATGGAGCTAGGAGTGATTTGGCAAAGAAAAACAGGGGTTGAGGTGAGGTTGGAGTGTTTGATGGTGGGAAGCATTAAATGCTTGGTGGCTTGTATAGGAGGAGGGGGATGAGTGGAGAGAGTAGGTAGTGAGGTGGAAAGGTGGTGAGGTGGTGGTGAAACCACTGGTTTTGGTTTTACAGGTGAAGGTGAAGACGATGAACAGTATAACTGGTATTTTGGCGCGTTGACTTTCGTTGACCCGTTTTTAATATTAACGAAAAGGGTTCATTTGAGGGGGTCAAATGAGTTTTGACTGGTTCAAAAGCTCAAGGCTCGGGTCAAGGGTCAAGTTATTTGGGCTTGGGTTGCAAGTTGGGCCAGCTGGGATGGGTATGTGTTTGTGTTTTGGGTTTAATAATACAAGGGATCCGTTTGGTTTGGTATTAACACAAGGACCATTTATGCAATTTATACAAAGTTGAGGGACCAAAACTATAACTTTCCCAAACTTATCAAAAGGACCAATTATGTCATATATGAATAGTACAAGGACCACATTTGATTATTTTCACTTTTTTTAAATATCCGAGGACTATTTTTGACATTTTTCAAAATTGAGGGACCAAAGTTGTAATTTTGTAATTTTTAAACTTTGAAGGGTTTGTTTTGACAACTTTTGAATCCCATGGACCTTAAATGATATTTTTCTTTATTTTGATTTACCAGGGACTATTTTTGACAACTTTTGAAACTTGGGGGACTAAAACTATCAATTATGCAAACTTGATACGTTTTTCACCTGATTTTGGTATTTTTGCATTTAAAACACATAAAACACTTATTTGTGATATTTTTATCATTCTGATGCTTTTCTGAGTGTTTTCGGATGTTTTTGCGCTTTAAATGGTACAAAATGATGAGTATTTAGACATCAACCTCATCACTTATGCGAGTTGCCCACATAAGCGAGTTGTCTGCTTGCTTATTGAAGCGAGTTGTTCTATGCGAGTTGCCCACATAAGCGAGTTGTCTACTTGCTTATTGAAGCGAGTTGTCTTATGCGAGTTATCTGTTAAGCGACTTGTCAAGGACTGTGATTTGTCAATTCCTGCGAGTTGTCTTATGCGAGTTATCTGTTAAGCGACTTGTCAAGGACTGTGATTTGTCAATTCCTGCGAGTTGTCTTATGCGAGTTATCTGTTAAGTTCGATCTGCGGAACAGGGGGTATATATATAAATAATTAGGGAACATCACAAACTCAGCCACAACACCAATTGATCTTCACTTCCTTATCATCTCCTAGTTTCCTTACTACATCCTATTTCTCATTGTCTCGCGGTTTTGTCTTGATTTTTGTAAAATCCCGTGAAATATTCTATTTCTCGGTTTAAATCATAGACTTGTAAAATCCCGTGTATACTTCAACATCATGTCTTGCTCTACTGACCTAGTGATTTCAGAAGTACTCAAACTGTATGATGCTGTTGACAACCATGAGAATATTAGTTATACTGAACGGTTAAAGATGATGGAATCAATCAATAAAGATGTGAGATCTCCGGGTTCAGACTCTGAAAAGACAGAAATGCATCTGTCAATGTTACATAATGCCATGCAAAAGCAAAGCAGCATTGAACCATATCAACAACTTCACTCTCACCTCATGTTACTTCTACCCACATCAATGGAACGTACATGTATTGCCCTTTTCCGTCAAGACCTATACACATTAACGGGAACATTACTATTGAACTTAGAACAATTAGAACAACAACTTGATAAAGAAAAGGTTCAAAAGGATTGTTCCAAAGGCACTTCAGTGATCCATAACCAATTTCAAATCATTCATCATTGGGGAATTTACATCGATTATGATCAAGACATAACCGAAGTGTCTTTCAAGAAACACACCGGAATTAAAATTAGCGTGTGTATAGAGACATTTATCCATCTCGGATATGAAAGTGTCAAGATATCAAAGCATCAAGATATGAAAGTACCGTGTCGCAAAGCACCGAAAGAAGTCAAAGAGTCAAAGTATCGCTAAAGACAAAGTCAAAGTATCGCAAGATAAAGTCAAAGTATCGCTAGAACAAAAGAACTGTTATATTCGCTTATGGAAAGTATTGTATTCCATGTTTAGATTACTTGTCGCATAAGGTTATCAATTGTAAACCGACTAGGATATCCTTGAGCCTATAAAAGGACTCCTAGATTGGCATTAGAGGTACGATTTCGTAAAAGAGTTTTAGAGTTTACTAATTAGTGTTTTAGAGAAAAGTTCGATTATCTTAGAGTTGATTAGAGTATCCGCATAATAAGCGATTTAGAGTTTATAATAAAGTTATTCTTCTTAGCTTTGTTAAGTAAATTCGCACTTGATAAAGATTGCTCGTTGTTTCTTTGTTAATAACTTAGGATTTATCCGAGGTTATTAAACCTTAACAAGCTAGTTAAGTTAGTTTGATTAAAGTATATCGATCCAACAAGTGGTATCGAGCTTGTGTGGAAACTCGACTAGGAAGAAACCCTACTTCAACAATATTCAAGATGTCGATCAAGTCGCTCCACCACCCTCAATCACCTCACCGTAATTCCAATAATCAAGAAGGAGAATATGATCTCGTGCATGAAGATGAGGCAAGATATTGCCATTACGCACCATGCTTTATGGAATGTAATTGTGAATGGGAATGAAGTAGTTTCGCATCCCATTGTTGTTCCCGGACAACCTACAAAGACCAAAGGCGCCTTACCAAGAAGAACCCTAAGGAATCAAGAGAAGGCTCTAAACATTCTCTTGTCTCGCCATTCCGTATGGTCATCTTCTCAAGTTTCATGATGCTAAAGATGCTAAGCACCTGGGTCGCTCTCAAGACCAGATTTGAGGAATGAAGCCTCTAAGAAGATGCACGTAAACTTGTCAAACAACAGCTTGAAACTTTCACAAGAGGGAGAAAGAGAGAGTCTTGATGTCGCATATGATAGGTTTCGTAATCTCCTCAACATGTTGGAGTTATACAAGGCACAAGTATCACTGAGGATGCTAATTTGAAGTTTCTATGAGTTTGCCATCTACATGGCATGTGATTGCTACTATGATCGAGGACAACAAGGATTGATGTTATGGACTTTGATGATCTCTATCATCAATCAAGGTGTATGAACATGAGATGAGTGGTCAACCCAATTCCAAATCTCACAAGATTGCTTTTCTATCATCTCGAAAGAAGAGCAAGATTTCCAAAAGTATCGCTTCTCCTCAAAGTACTGCTTTCAAAGCACCGCTGCTTACAATCCCCATCATATGCTCAAGCAGCCCCACCATCTACCACTTTGCACTCGATGAAGTTGTGTGCTCTTTCTTTGCACAACAAGCAAGCTTACCCGTCACTTATGAAGAGGATCTAGCATGATCAAGAAGATGCACTTGAAGAAATTGATATCGTGGCAAGTTGCTATGATCACCGCAAGGATCAAAAAGTACATGAAGAAGACAGCAAAAGTATTGATTTCAAACCAAAACAAGGAATAACTTTTGACAAATCTAAAATTGAATGCTTCAATTGTCAAAAGACCGGTCACTTTGCAAGGAGTGCAGTTTGCTAAGTATCAAGCAAATGTAACATCCGAGAAGCCTAAACTTGAGCTCAAGGAAATTCCAATAATCAAACAAAGGCTTTGGTTGCTCAAGAGAAGTTATCGGTTGACCGGAGTGAAGAGTTTGATGATGAACCGTGACTTCATCAGATGGTAGCAAAGGAAGATGCAATTGAAGACACAAGGAAGCATTGACCGAGCACCGCTTTTGATGAAGAATCAACATGCCGCTTTGGAATCGATGATGGCTTTGGAGGATTTGATTGGAGCAAAGAAAGTGAAGATGATCCTGTTCTTCTTGCTATGGTGGCTACTTCACCAACTCGCCTCCTATCTCTCGAGGTATGCTCAAACTGTTATGAGTTTTATCAAAATTACTTAACAGCTATGTGATTGAAAGAGATAATTGTATTAGGGCTAGGTCCGAGGTAGCAGTTATCAAATTACTTTAGAGTCTATGGAAGCTAAAATCATAACACATGAAAATAATGAAATGGCTTTCAATGAAAAGTATGAACAACAGATTACCGCTAAAACTTAGTGAATGGAAACTAAACCAGAAATTGTCAAATTGAGACATTAACTAAGGAAAGAGATGATTTGTTAGCTAAGTTTGTCGCTTGGGAGAGTCCGCTTGTCCCATGTTGCTTATGTTGAAAAATGCAGGCGGCTTACATTAGAACAAAGCTTAGGATTTGGAATGGACTTTAGTAACATAGATGAAAACCAACCTAGTGATCGTGATGATGGTGTTTTGAGGACATAACCACTAGTGATGATGAGCTCATTAACTATGTAGATTCATCTAGTAATGAGGGCTCAATAAGTGAACCACCTCCGAATATAAGAAAGACAATGGTTATCATGTCGTTCCTCATCCCATTAGTCATCAACCCTCTAGGCCCGATGTTTCTCGTTATGGTGTAGATAGTCTAGAGTTTAGGAAGAAGCTTGTTGCTCAATCTAGGTCCGAGAAACCCAAAGAAACTGTTGAAAATAATGTTCAAAATCAAGCAAGACTTTAAACCAAAGTATCGCTCAACAAGCAAGACTTTCGCAAAACCTTTTCAAAACAAGATCGCTAAACCTTTTGGGATAATTTTGGTCAAAACAGATTTTATCACCATCAAGAAGGCAAAATAATTTTGGGCATAGACATAGAAGAAATCACTTTGGTCATATGGGTCAAAACTCGTGTTTTGTGTGTTATAGTCCTACTCACTTAATCAAAGATTGTGACAAACACTCGTAATATCTAAGCAAGTTTCCAAGGAATAAGTCTACCAATCGAGACCTAGAGAGCACAAACCAGCTTGGACTAATTCAAATAGGGTTAATCACGTAAACTTCACACCGCATCATAGATACCCACATCGAGAAGACCTTCAAGATCTCACAAGATTTTCCAAAGTACCGCCGTAAACAAGGTAATCGATAACACTACTTGGGATAGGAATTCTAGGAGATCTCACTATCAACCTAGAAGGTATCACAATTCATATAGGGATCTAGATCACAGAACCACCGTTAAAACCGAATGGGTAAAAGGGAAAGTATCACGAGAGACATACAAGACGCTCAACAAAAAGTGAATCGATGTTTTGTGACACAAGAAAATGCTAAAAATCTGTGAAAGAGATTTATGTTGAAAACCGAGAGTTTTGAAAATCCACATGCTAAAAATCATAAGATAATTTTGGATCATCATTTGAAAGATAGTGGAATTACATACTCAAAGAATTTGAGTTTGTAACTCCTCGGGGAACACAAGTCAAGAATGGCTTGGGTTCCTAAAAGTTTCTAACTCTTTTCTTTGTGCGTGGCAACCCGTAAGAGGAGCTTAAAGATCATCTTATTGTGGATAGTGGTTGCTCGAAGTATGACAAAGCGATAAAGAGATCCCGTCTCGATTTTAGAAATATTAGTGGAGGAAAAGTTGCATTTGGGAATGATCCCAATGGAGGAAGGATTACCGAAAGGAACAATTAAAGTCGGAAGAATCGATTTTGAGAATGTCGATATGTGAAGGAGCTAAAGTTCAACTTGTTGTCGGCCTCTCAAATTTGTGATAAAAGCATCCTGTGTTATTCATCGACACGTAATGTCTCATCCTTTCTTCCGACTTCAAACCTGTTGATGATGACTTGGTAGTACTTAGAGTACCAAGGACAAATGATGTGTATAGTTTAGACATGAAGAGTCTACATTCTTATGGAAGAGCCACATGTTTGGTGGCTAAAGCAACATCTCAAGAGGCACATCAATGGCATAGAAGATTGGGCCATGTTAATTTCAAGAACATCAACAAACCGGTCAAAGGCAATTTAGTTAGAGGTTTACCTTCAAAGACTTACAAGAATGATCAATCATGTTTGGCATGCAAGAAGGGTAACAACACAAAGCTTCCTCGCAAGAAGCTTGAGGAAAGAACTATTAGAGAACCATTGAGTCATTACATATGGATTTATTTGGACCGTCTCTCGTGGCAAGTTTAAATAAGAAGAAGTACTGCTTGGTTATTACCGATGATTGTAGTAGATTCATTGGGTTTTCTTTTGGGCTTTAAAGATGATACCTTTGATGCTATTCGACTCTAATTATAGCACTTGAAACCAATTAAGACTCAAGGTTAGAGGTATTAGATGTGACAATGGAACCGAATTCAAGAACAAGCCTATGGATGACTTTTGTGCAAATAAAGGCATAAAAGGGAGTTTAGTATTGCTAGAACACCACAAAGAAATGGTGTTGCAGAGAGAAGAATAGGACCTTGATTGAAGCAAAGAAGGACAATGTTAGCGATTCCCATCTCCCTATTCAATTTTGGGCGTGTCGTAAGCACCGCATGCTATGTACTCAACAGGTCTCTCGCCACCAAACCACGATGAAGACACCCTATGAATTGTCGATGGGCAATAAACCCAACATTCGCTTTATGAAGCCTTTGGATGCCCTCTTACTATTTTGAACACCATTGATAACTGGGAAGTTTGATGGCAAGTCCAAGAAGGTTACTTATTGGGATATTGCACTAACAAGAAAGGCTTTAGAGTATACAATGAGTTACTAAGAAGATTCAAGATTGTCTTCATGTTGAGTTTTTAGAAGATCAAGACAATGAGAAAGGAAAAGGTCCCGATTGGATGTTTGATCTTGAGATTTTATCTCCTTCAATGAATTATGTTCTCGTTAGAGAAGAAAATCAACCTTGCACAATGAAGAAGATATTCAATATGTTGTTCATGATGTTCATATTAGACCCGATGTCGTTCTCGATAAAGATCCCGTGAGTCCAAAACAAAGTATCATGTTCCTAAGCAAAGTAATCGATTCTCCAAAACAAAGTATCATGCACCACAATCCTCATTATCTCACGAGGATCAATCTATTCAAGAGGAACTTAATCGATGCTTCTTCAAGATGTTTTAGCACATTCTTACACCGATGAACAAAGGAGAGCTTATGAAGAGGCAAAGAAGAAGAACAAGATCGCAGAGTACTCTCACAAGATTTTGACAAGATTTTCGATCAAAGTATCACGCACTGCTGACAAGATTTTAGATGATTTAGATGATTCTACCATGCCCGGGTTAGAAGAAACCGATGATGAGCTTGAAGATGAAGGTATTTTCACGATTCCAATGAAGGTGCCGATTATACTAACTTAGATGATACATATGAAGTTCCACAGCCTCCAATCTTACGAATTCATAAGAATCATCCAACCGATCAAATCATTGGTCCTTCTACTGAGTTATGACAAGACACAAAGCTAAGGGTTTCACAAAACCTCACAATGCTTTACTTAGCTTTGTGTATAAACAAAACAGTCGAATCATAAGGACCATCAAACCCGCTTATTTACCTGTTTCATCTCTCAAGAGGAACCCAAGAATATTGCTCAAGCTTTGACTAAAGAAAGTCGGGTGAAGCTATGCAGAAGAACTTCTTCAATTTAAACTTCAAGAAGTTTGGTTTTATGTGATCTTCCGATGGGAAGAGAGTTATTGGAACCGATGGGTTTTAGAGTCAAAAGAGATGAAAGAGGCAATGTTATCAAAAACAAGGCAAGATTAGTTGCTCGTGGTTATAGATGTGAGGAAGGGTAGATTATGATGAGGTATTTGCTCTCGTGGCAAGGATTGAAGCAATTAGAATCTTTCTTGCTTTTGCTTCTTATATGGGTTTTCGTGTCTATCGATGGATGTCAAGAGTGCCTTTCTTTATGGCACTATTACGTAAGAGGTGTATGTGAAACAACCTCCGTGTTTTGAAGATCCTAAACATCCAAACAAAGTCTATAAGGTGGTTAAGGCTCTTTATGGTCTTCATCAGCACCTAGAGCTTGGTATGAGAGGCTCTCTACATTCTTATTACAACATGGATACAGAGAGGGAGCTATAGACAAGACTTTGTTTATCAAGAGAGACAAGAAGGATATCATGTTAGTTCAAGTTTATGTTGATGATATCATCTTTGGGGCTACCAAACAAATCCATGGTTAAGGAGTTTGAGCAAATGATGCGTAAGGAATTTCAAATGAGTTCAATGGGAGAGTTAACATTCTTTTAGGACTTCGTGTTAAGCAACCAAAGGAAGGAATTTTCATTAGCCAAGACAAGTATGTTACGTATATACTTAAGAAGTTTAATTTTGATGATATGAAGGTCACATTACACCTATTAAATCTATCAATTCATTGGGTAAAGATGAAGATGGACAACTGTTGAAGTCAAGTTATACAGATCTATGATTGGCTCTCTTATGTATCTTATCGCATCAAGGCCCGATATCATGTTTGCGCTTTGTCTATGTGCAAGATATCAAGTCTCACCAAAGATCTCTCACCGAAATGCAAGAAAAGAATTTTCTCGTTATTTGAAACAACAACCTAAGTTGGGGTTGTGGTATCCTAAAGAGTCACCTTTTCACTTAGAAGCTTTTTCGATATAGTGACTATGCAGTGATAATTATGATAGAAGATCCACAACCGGTGGATGCCAATATCTTGGAAGAAGGTTAGTCTCCGGCAATGCAAGAAGCAGACAATTGCAAAGAACATCATCTATCAAGTCGAATATGTAGTCACGTAAGTTGTTGTGGTCAAGTTTTGTGGATGCGTAATCAACTCTTGGACTATGGGTTCAATTTCAAGAATACTCCTATCAATATTGATAATGAGAGTACTATTTGTATTGTGAAGAATCTCGTATCATTCCAAGACAAAGCATATTCGATTAGGCATCACTTTATCGAGATTGCTATGAGCATAGGCTCATTAATGTGGTTAAAGTTCACACGGATGACAATGTAGTCGATTTACTCACAAAAGGTTTTGATGTGTCACGATTCAATCACTTGGTCGTGAGCATTGGAATGATTAACTACTAAGCTATGTTTAAGGGAGGACTATAAGGTGTTAGGTATAGTCCCGTATTGCTTGAGGGAGGATGCTTGTTTATACTTAGTTTATATGAAGGTATTTGGCAAAGTAATCGCTTTTTCCCGAAAGTACCGCTTGGAAAGTACCGCTGGGAAAGTATCGCTTATGTGGAAAGTACCGTTTGTCGACAAAGCACTGCTCCAACGGTAATATTGATGGGTAATTGGTAGTAACGGTAACTTTGTTATTTAGGCCGTGATTTTCAAATCCCACCTATAAATAACTACTTTCCGATTTTCCTCTCATATTATTACTTTACATCTTTTCCATACTTATCTCCCAATCACCATCTCTTTATTATTCGATACAATCTTTATTGTGCTCACTTTTTCAACAATGGCGAATCGCTTAACTGCTTCAAGCACAATATGGTGGCTAATTTGGACAAGACCGAGGCGAATGTGGCTTTTATGATATAATTGATTATCTTACTGGTCGCCTATTAGTTATGCTCTTTAGTTGAGCCGGATATTATTGAACCATGGATTCAAGAATTTTGGGCTAATGCTAGAGATAATATGGAGGAGGATGAATATTATATTAGATCAACAGCTGTCGGACGGACTATCAAGATTACGTAAGCCTCTATTCGAGAAGATTTATTATTTGGTGATGAAGATGGGGCTATTCGATTTGACAAGCAACCGATTTGGGATACTTTTAGGAATCTTGGTTATGAAGGATCTTTGATGAACAAACATTCAAGAAAGCATTATTCGTCCTCAATGGAAGTTCTTGATTCATGTATTGCTCCATTGCATAAGTTCTAAAAGTACTTCGGGAGCAATTTGGGTCAAATATAGCATCCGCAGTGGTTGGTTTAGCTACGCATGAATGTTTAATTTTTCAAGGCTTATTTTGGATGGGATGCTATCACATATATCCTCCGGTCAAAATGGTTGATGTACCCAAGGTTTGTACAGTTTTCTTAAACAAGCAATTGGTCGATGTTCCAAAACCCGCCGCTTTGTTACCCGTTATTGTGCAACAAGCCAAAATTTATACATTCATGGCTAGGCGAAGTGATTTGTTCAGAGGTGGAGATATTCCATTAACTACTACAATGATGGAAGTTGTTCAAGTCAGACGTGATGAAGCCGGAGAGGATGAAGAAAGTGAAGGTACCGATTCTCGCACACAAGGTACCGCTTCACAAAGTGTCACCTCACAAGGTATCGATCCGCAAGCACCGCTTCTATCAAGGTACCGCATCTTTACAGTGGTGATGTTTCTCCAAGCCCCGAGGTTCAAGCAGAGATTGAGAGAACACCTACTCCATCTCCTCAACGCTCGCCTCGCTTCGAGGCACATTCACAACTTCAAGGTGATGATCATACTATACCTCGTGAAGGTTTGATTTTGGATAATTATGCTTTGACAAGGGAGCTAGTTAGGTTGAACAAGACTGTTGAGAGTCAAGCTAAAGCACTTAGGAAGTTGAAGCGTAACTATTTCTGGTTGAGGAATTTTATTAAACCCTATATTCAAGGATTCAACTTATGGGTTAAAGAGGAAAACAAATGTCGTAAAGCATTTCGTAAGGAATTAAGAAGAAAGAAGGTTCCTAAATCATCTTCTGTCAACTTGGGGAGGAATTCAGAAAAGGAAATTTTGAAAGAAGATGTTACAAAGAAGAAAGAATCTGTAAGTATTGCAGAAAAGATTATTTCGATTCGAGGAACAAGAAGAAGAAGTGCAAGTTCAAGGTATCGATGATCAAGGTACCGAACATCAAAGTACCGATTTTCATGATACATCTAGGCAAGAAGTAATAACACCAATAACTCCAAGGGTATTGAATTTTGAAGAAGAAGTCGGTCCTTCTACAACTCAGTATAGAAGAAGAGGAGGAAGCTACATTCAAACCTATTCATTCTCATGAGTGATGATGAAGTAATTGCTACAATATTAGATTTGTCACAACCAAGAGGAGGAGTTACTATTAGAGATGTACAAGAAGAAGAACAACCAAGAGCTTCTCAACCCGAAATTGATCCTAAAGACAAAGGGAAAGGTATTCGTTGAAACTAAGAAAAGAAACTCACTTTGGCGTAACTTAGAGCATTTGAAGTTGCTAGGAATGAAGTCAGCAGCTAGAAAAGTTCAAGAAGAGTTAGATGCTAAAGATAGAGAAGAACAAGAAGCTCAAGAAGCTCGAAATAGAGAAGCAACTCAAAAGGTGCAAGATGAATTAGATGTCAAATCACGAACCATTACAATCTCCTACACCGTTAGATTTATGTCAAGAAGACCTAATTTAGCTAAAGAAAGGAATGCAATGATGGCATATTTAAAAGGCAGAGGATATAAAGGACTCGAAGCTAAATTATGTTGATATGAAAAGACTCTATGATGTCAAATGTGCTTATAAGAAGAGTGTTGTCGACATTAAAGACTTTAGAGAAGAAGCTCATTGGACCAAGTCGAAAGGAAGAAGAGCTTAAAGAGAAAAAGAAAACCGATGTTACAGATGTTCGCTTTCAAAGAAAGAAAAGGTTGAATTAAGATCCGAGACTAGTGATGAATTGAAGAATTATCTCGAGTGGTAGATTTTGATTATACAAAGGAAGATGATGACATGAAGATGAATGATCAAAGATTAGTGTTTTCAAAGTTGTGAAATCTAAGAATGGAGATTACATGGTTTTTCATAAAGAAGATGAAAGCTTCAAAGTTTTCAAAAGGCTATGGATTTGTCGATATTATAGATAGAGTAGACCTATTCTACTTATATCATGTTGTGAAGACTTATTTTGAAGATAATCCATTAGAAGGGATTGGTTTGGTTTTACATGGTGATCTCATAACTATGTGGGAAACCAAGAAGAGAGCATCGATGATATCCGGAAGAATCAAGAAAGCCGGGAAATAGTTTGTCGGAGATTCTTTGAAGAACTGGAGTTCATGTTTTGAGCTAGAAAATGGAACAATGATACACATGTTTGCGTAAAGAAGATACCCTCTTACAGCTTGAGCTCATGAGAAGAATGCTAGAGCATGGATTGGAAGTAGAAGAGGATAATGAAACCGCTTGCATGGTTATCAATTTGTTTATAAACCGGACTACCATTGCCGAGAATGATCTATAACCGGTATGAATTTTATTTGAATAAATACTTTTTGATATATCAAGATTTTATTCAAAGTATCGCTTATCGACAAGATTTTCATCAAAGTATCGCTTATTTAACTAAACCGCTTAAATGAATTTTAGAAGAAACCTTTTGCTAAGTAATAAATATTTTGAAATAAAGGTTGAATAAATGGTTTTGTGATGATAACATCAATAGGTTATCAATCCACCATGGTTACAAAAGGATTGACTAATCCATGAGCAAACGGCTCGTAAAGATATATCAAACCGCTTTTAGTTGACAACTTGCTAATAAGTTGGATGGTAATCAACTCACCATATCAAGAATGTGAAGAGTTGGCTAGCCCACAAGAAAATGGCTTGTGGTAAAGGTCGTGGAAAACCATTATTGGTAATTAGTTCACCATTAGATAGAAGAACTAACTAGTCCGTATGGGTACAACTTTTGGTAAAGACAAAACAAATGTTGATAGTCGGTGGTTTGCTAAAATCATATGGTTATCAATGTACCATGGTCTTACACACCAAAACATTTGGCTACTCCGAGATAATGGCTTTGGTAAAGAGATCTAAATCCATTAAATTTTCAATGATTCACTTGGAAGTGATGAGAATAGTATGCAACTTAAACCGAATTAATGTACAAATTGTCATATGTTGTCGTGTTGTCGAAAAGATGGAGATTGTTGGATGTCACGTGAAGAGAACAATTCTAAGAGATACTTTGACAAGCACGATATTACAGAGATACAATCTAAAGACTAAGAAACAATCCATTTTAAAGATGAAGTCATTAAAGATATATTCACAAAGGAACTTGAAGTCAAGCAAGTAGAATTCAAGTTAGGGAGGATTGTTGGGATATGAAAGTGTCAAGATATCAAAGCATCAAGATATGAAAGTACCGTAAGTCGCAGCACCGAAGAAGTCAAAGAGTCAAAGTATCGCTAAAGACAAAGTCAAAGTATCGCAAGATGAAGTCAAAGCATCGCTAGAACAAAAGAACTGTTATATTCGCTTATGGAAAGTATTGTATTCCATGTTTAGATTACTTGTCGTACAAGGTTATCAATTGTAAACCGACTAGGATATCCTTGAGCCTATAAAAGGACTCCTAGATTGGCATTAGAGGTACGATTTCGTAAAAAGAGTTTTAGAGTTTACGAATTAGTGTTTTAGAGAAAAGTTCGATTATCTTAGAGTTGTATTAGAGTATCCGCATAATAAGCGATTTAGAGTTTATAATAAAGTTATTCTTCTTAGCTTTGTTAAGTAAATTCGCACTTGATAAAGATTGCTCGTGTTTCTTTGTTAATAACTTAGGATTTATCCGAGGTTATTAAACCTTAACAAGCTAGTTAAGTTAGTTTGATTAAAGTATATCGATCCAACAAACATGGCTAAGGTTCAATATGTTATGAAGCAAAACAAACCTAAAACTTCACCTAGATGGATCCCAACAAAATCTTTGGAAACTAGGAATAAGGATAAGTCTTCCACTATGCATAAGAAGCCTAACAATCCTAGACCTTGCCATAAGTGGATTCTCGTCTGTAAAATGTTTAAGGATGTTGGACTTAGGTGGATGCCTCACCGAAAGTCAAGTTTTCGATGACAAAATCATGGTTGACCGTGAAACCCCAAAGGGTTTGGATACTAATGTCACTAACCAATATATATGCAATCAAGCTTGTAATGTTAGTGCAGTAGTCCTTACTCGATTGCAGTATACTTGATCCTTCAATACATGGACCGGTTTAAAGTATGGATAACACAAGGATTGATATCTCATAACTCACGGGTTCAAGTAACTCAATCTTGATATTCTTTCATGACGCCTTGCACAACAGCTCAAGCCTCGTACTCAAAGCCTCGTTCTTATGACTTCATCACTATGGCGCTGCTCGCAGATATTACTTCAGCCCCGTTCCTCAAAGAAAAGAAAGGTGTACGCTTCAGTGCGCTTTATCTTCAGAAGAAGAGAAATCTTCATGTTTATGACCATTCTCAACGCCATTCTTCATCAACAAGCTTCATGTTTCTCCCATGCTCATTCTGTCATCAAATGGATCTACGTTCATTGGTGTATATTCTTATTCACTTGTTAAATCAAAAATGGCAACTTCGGATGCAATTTTTGAGGGGGAGAAGAGTGAATATACTACATGATGATGGATATATACTACATGATGATGGATGTTTGAATAATGGTCATACGACTTAATTTTTGATGACTCTCCTCCAACGCCTAATGCTTCACTTACTAAGGATAACTGGGATTCATTGTTTGGGATTCATTGTTTTTCAAAGATATGTTTGATGAGTACTTCCAACCTCCGACGAATGTTGATCATCTAGCTTCTGAAGCTCATGCTCCGGTTCCTACTGACTCAACTGGTTCACCATCTAAGAAGTACTTCTCAGAATTCTCAAGAAACCTTATCTCCGCCACTTCTCAAGGCGTTGATAATGACTATCATGATATTGTAGTTGCACCATCAATAATGACCCGCTCTTTGGTGTTCCTCTGCCAAATTTTCACGGATTATTGTTCATGAATAATGATCCGCTCTTTAGTGTTCCTTTGCCAAATCTTCACGGATTATTTTTCCTCTCATGGTGCACGCTATAAATCAACCACATGAACATTAATGAAAATGACTACCTCATCCGCTAGAAGACATTTTTGGTAAATCTTCCAGATCAGTTTCTACATGTATACCTTAAGGAAGAATGCATTGATATTGAGGAATCATTTTAAATCAACCACATGAACATTAATGAAAATGACTACCTCATCCGCTAGAAGACATTTTTGGTAAATCTTCCAGATCAGTTTCTACATGTATACCTTAAGGAAGAATGCATTGATGTTGAGGAATCATTTGCTCCGGTTCATTCAAAGGGTCAATGTACATCCGATTGTATGTTTATTCACGTGTTGGACATTTGACACAAGTTGATTACTTGAAGTTACTCATTTATCACTTATTTGAGGTTGAAGTTGACATTCACAAAGGCGTGTTCTTATTTGATAACTTGCTCGGGCTTAAGAATTTGAGTTGAAGTCTTGGGTTATCTAGTTACCGCAATCGAAAGTGGATGGTTGAAGACCGTTAACTATCACTATTAGGAGTTACTTTGTTTTACTCTGTCACACGATATGACGGTGTGGATAATCGCAAGAGGTGTTAATGTCTCATACTTTGCTTGAGTAGTGAGTACTTAGAAATTTGCTTGAAGCATAAATTCTCGACACCGCTCTTCCATTATTAAGTGCAAGCTTAAGATACAAATGTGGAATTTGACTTCGCTTTCAAGTTTGGTATATCGGGTATTCTTCATCGTGGTCACTTCAAATTGTCTACATATGAGTTGATATAGATAGTCGAGAGTATTTCCATTGCGCTTGATTCTCACAGATTCATTTGGGCTATTTGAGTTCTTCTCACAAGATTTCGAGTTTTGGGTATATTATGTTTTGTTGAATCTGAGGTATCAAAACCAAAGAAGGGGAAGGAGACATATATCTAAAAGCACAACGAGTACACATGATGAACTTAACACTTCTACCGATTGAAGTTATCCCGAAAGACAATGGTCATAACCGTAGAGAAACTCGGTGTTTAACTCGTAGCCTTTGGTGTATTATTCCAACTAATTGGGGAAATGGTCTCGGAGACTTTTGGTATGTGTTACTTCAGCGCTCAATTAGAAGAAATGTGAAAAGAATATTTGGTTCGTGAGATGATATTGCATATCGACATCTTCTATATGATTTATGATAAAGTGCTTCCTGTTAGTGCTTCATGTACACAATGTAATGATGATTCGATGAGATCGCAACGATCGTGGGAGATATATGTGTACATCGTGGTCGACAACATATTCACGTGATCGAGCTTAATCGCTTATTCTAGAGTTGACATCCGTAGAGGAGATCGGTGATTCAACCAGCTAGTGTGATGTTGTTGTCTCTACTCGGTTGGGTACTTGTGTACATTATGGGTCGATTGGTTATATGGAAGATAACCGGAATGCATTTAGTAAAATGAAGATGTTGATGTATTGTTCTCTCGAATAAGACAACCGGTCAATCTCAAGAGTAATGTGTACATCGGGACGCACAACAGTTCATGTGATCGGTCTTCATCGCTATTCGGATTTGATAACCACTAAGACGATCAATGTTTCAACTTGTTACTTTGGTGTTCTCATGTTCTTCTGGTGCCGAGCTTCATTCAATGAGACCGTTTTTGTCCATTTCTACTTCTTGGAGAAATGGTCTTTGTTCTTAGTTTGTCGGTTTGGGGGGAAGCTACCAAAGTCTCACTTTCTGAAGGCTCAAGTTCTGACGACGATTCAAGAGCCTCAAAAGCTTTGGTGGTGAAAGTTTAAGAGATGATGACTTCTATCTTCTACAAAGTGCCAAACGATTTCCTTATCTCGGTACTCGTATCATCATCTTCTTAAACTATTTCTCTATCTTTGTAAATATTTATCAAAAACCAAATACAAAAATATAAAACCAACAAAAGAAAATAGAAAAATATAAAATCAACAAAAACCCATAAAAATCATAAAATTTTGAAAAAGACCAAAAATATTGTTTTCTCAAGACATGTCTTCTGGTATCGATAACATCTACGGTCTTAGAAATGTCATTCAATAATGGCACGGACTTTAGATGAAGTTCGAATGTAAGGTATAAATATTCTTTTCTAATCATGTCTTAAAAAAATGGCTTGCGCTATTTCGATCGTGATCCGCGCTTAAATCATGGCTTGCTATTATTTCGATAGCAACCCGTTCTTCAAGGAAGGAAAGTGTTGCGCTAAAACAATTTTCTTAAATCTCGCACTTATCCTAAAACAAAACAAGGAAAGCATGTCATCAAAAGATCATTGCTCCTACACAAATGTTTTTCCGCTCTAAAATTCTTTTCGAAAAATATTTGTTGTATTAAAAAAAATGGTGGAAAATGAGTTGCTTGAAAACAATCAGATTCAGAGTTTTATTAAATTTGCAAACTCAATCAATGACTTCAGCGCTTTTAAAATTCTCAGAAAATGAGTCATTGATTGAGGGGGAGAATGTTTTTCAAATTTATATCATCTATCGGACTTATCTAATTATCCTAATGTGCTTAATTATAAATGATGTTAACCTATGTTGAAGGACTAGGTGCCTAGGATATGATTGTTAGGATTAGATGATTAGAGTTTGATAAACACATTATTCCCATACATTTGAATGATCTGATTGATATGTTGAATTGGCTTTTATTAGTCGATTGTTGTTATGGGTGATGTCGACCACCATATATCTCAGATGTGTGTTCACTAACGATGCGTATATTGGTTATAAGAATGTTCCCGATCCGGATCCCACAAATGAAGATGATTGGATGCCGAAAGGAAAGGGTAACTATATCTTGGGTTGACAAATGAAGAAACGGAGCTTAATTGGACTTCTATGTAGAGTTGGCATAAATGCAACGTAAGAGGTCTCACCGCATCAATGAGATGGTTTTCTTCATCGCAAATGAAGAAACGGAGCTTAATTTGACCTCGCTTGGCATTAAATGCAACGAAGAAGTCTCACTACTTCAGCAGACGGTTTTCTTCCAAGCCCTACAAAGAACAACATAAGCTTCTCAACCACCTAACGTGTCTTTGTGCAGATAATTGTGATGATACCATTTTTAAACAATTTTTAAATAATATTGTTTTGAAAATGGAAAATATTGTTTTTGAAAATAAATTGGACTTAATTTTGAAAATCACCGGACTTCTTTTATCAAAACCTAAGTCACTCAATTATCGACTTCGTCATCGATTGAGGGGAGAGTGATTTAAAATAAAATATTTTCAAACGATATTTCTTCATAAAAGTTCCGTTTATACGTTAAAATGTGGTGATCTAAAGATTTAATGTTATGTCATGGTATGATTTCTTTTAAAACTCAAAGATCCATCAAAATGAAATTTTTTCTGTCTTGTTTGATTGTGAAATTGTTTTATTTTACTTAAAGATCTCTTAAAACAATCATACCTGACACTAACAATCTTTAATGCCTTAAATTGGTCCTTATCTATCATTTTTCAAAAATTAAATCATGCCACGTCTTTCCCCAAACTTTTCTAAATGATTTTAATCAATTGGGATCACAAATCTCAATTGGTTTGAAATTTTTGATCAGGGGAGAAATCGTGATTTAAATCTCAAACTGCTTTTAATGGAATTGGTTTTAGTCCTTCAAAGCACTCCCGCCTCCATGTGCCAAACGATTTCAATATACATAATGCACATGTTGAGGGGAGCATTTATCCAAAACAAGATGAATATTTAAACCATGCACATATTCTCCCATGTTTTTCTAAACCTAATTAAATCACTTGAGATCCAAAATCTCAAAGGATTTGATATTTTTGATCGGGGGAGAATTTGTGATTTAATAATGAAATTTGATAAAAGGTGATTGTTTGATTCAATTGTGCAGGCTGCTCTCTCATATGTGTTAAACGCTTTCGAATCTTGAAGCACATATTGAGGGGGAGCATTTCAAATGAAAATAAACTATCGAGGTACAAAAGATTTTATGTTTTAACATAAAGTACCTTGATTGAGTTTTTAAATGGTTTTCTTAATGGTTTTTATGATCGTGGATGTGCTTCAAAAGAACTCTTTCCTCTATGTGATAAAATGATTTCAAATATCCTATGCACATATAGAGGGGGAGAATTTTACCAAGAAAATCAAATGGCTTTTTCCATAGAAATTGTGATCAAGAATTTATTTCAAAGAACTCTTGCCTCCATGTGCTAAACAATTTATAAAATCATATGCACATGTTGAGGGGGAGCATTTCTTAAAGATCAAAACAATTAAGGTACAAAATGCTTTGATATTATATCACAAGTACCTTGATTGATTTTTCCAAATGATTTTTCAATTGGTTTCAAGAAAGAAAAGAACAATACCAAAAGACCGACCAATTTACTTTATGCATGGTGATATAAGGATGGTTAGGTTAGGTATTCGTTCCCATGATCCCGCCAGAGCCGGAGGGATCTACCCAGGGACAATCCACTAGCTAGTGTAGAAGTCCTTAGGTATGATGAAAAAGGAGAAAAATGAGAAATGGGAAGAGTGCGGACTGAGACAGAGCTAGTACTGGAATAAACCCAACAAGGTTCTAGTTATGAAGTCTCGGTAAGCACTGAAGGGGTTGAAGAATGAAAAAGAAATGAATATGAAAAGGGTGAAAAGAAATAGCCCTCCAATAATTCAACCTTAGGGCGTAAACCGGTTCAATACATATGCTACTGGTGTTTACTAAGGTAACACCGGTATTGAAGACAAGACGTCATGGACCCAAAGGACGACCGCACTAAACTTCCCAAGCTACTCAAGTTCCTCTTAAAAGGGCTTGTTTCATTCTCACGGGAACCGACATTATCTATCGACTTTCTCTTAGAGATTGTTGATATTGAAGAAGGAGACCTCTCCCTAGTCTCCGCATAGGAAACCAAATGTGCACGATTGAGTCTAGAGCCAAGAGATCATCCACAATATCTCATTAGGACACTAAATTAATGAAGACTTGTTGTTTCACACAATGTGGAAAGTAAGTATATATTAAGAGTCCCACGATTATCCTTGTGGTATTGCCGTAACATCCGAGTGATATGTAAAAATATTCACGATGAAGATGGAAATCCTTCTAGAGCCAACATCAAACAAGCTCTTGGTGGGTGACATGTGAGATCTTTTCTAAAGATCAAGCTTGTGACAACCGGATAGAAACGATGGGGCGATTCACTCGTGAATCAACCTTGGTCCGTGATTGGAATTGATGAATACTTTTGGAAAACCGCTCGAGGTGCAAACCTTCTTTTCTCCAAAGACGTCGAATGTGTATTCATTTTCAAACACAAAAGTATCTCTGGTTGAAAAATACTTTTGGAAAACCGTTCGATGTGTAAATCTCTTCTTTCTCTAGCACATCGAATGTGTACTCATTTTCTAATACAAAGGTATTTTGATTGAAAATTGATCTTTCTCATAAAACCTTCGTCATATTGCAAAACTCTTTCTTCAAGCAATACGCGATTGTTTTCAAATCAATTTTTCATCAATCGCTGAATCTCAATTACCGGTTCACTCACTCCGTGTTGTCTTCTTTGAGACGCCCGGTTTGAGAACGGCTAGAACAAATGCGAAACCCCGTCAAGGAGATTCTTCGAATTATACCGATCACAGCAAGATTTGTATCGATCAACGGGAACCGTGGGTCGTGTACCTCAATTCAACGAAGTGATCAAAGACACTTTCGTGTGTTTATTGCTAATCGTTGTTTGCATGTACATTTGGACGATTGCAACGATCGTAATTGAGAAGTCAATCCAAAGCCGCATGCTCACATCATCCACTCTTAATTGAAGAAATCATGACTTGTGCATATCTACATAACTGGCTCGATATTTTTATACTATGCTTCGCTAAGGTGCAAATATCATGAACCAAAGAAAGCTTCCGCTACTCGATGAAAAGATGTCATGATCCAAAAAGTGTGAGCATGTCGGTCCGAAAGTCACAACTTCACATGATGGCAACACAATAAAGGGTGATCCAGAGATTTATCGTGGTGATGATCTCAATTAAAGCTCGAAGATCATCAAAGATGTGGATCAGTATAAAGGCCTCCACTTAAAGTACAAAGTTATCGGACTTTAAAGAATCACTGCTAAAGCACAAAGATGCAGATGTTGAAGAATTAAATGTCTACGAGCTCAAGACTAAAGATTAAATAGAATGCTAGGATTCGAAATGTAAAACGTGGGGTGACCTCCCTTAGGGGGAGATTGTTAGGAATTAGAAAATTCCATAGTGAAGTATCGGTCACCCCAAATATAATCTAGCATAAGTTAGCTCGTAGACATTACGTTATTTACTAGTTATTTAGTTAGTTCTTTAGTTTAGTGCAACACCGTGGAGGAAGGACGGGTCTTTACCCACTGTATGCCTGATCCACAGTCCGAAGGAGGACGTTTATTGTGTAACTATAAATACCCTCTACCTCCCAAGGTAGAGGACCTTGGACCTTTCAATCTAATATTCTTTCTTTGTGTTACTTTCTCTCTAGAAAGGCTCCCACACTATTGTACGAGGGCAACGGAGGAGCACGGATACTCTCTAAATTACTTCATCTCATTCATTTTGAACCATATTTATTTGATTTGTTATGTTTTATGAAATCCAATATCTTACAAACATGTTTTGATGCCGCCTCGAATCGGATCTACGCCGTTCGAGTTGGACGCCACTTTTAAAGCTCGACCCGTCAGTACAAAATAGCAATTTCACTCCGAGCCGTCGCAATTAGAGGGACATCGCCGCCTTTATCTGTGACACCGCCGGTGCATTCCCAGCACTTGAGTGTCATGATCTTGACTTTAGCCATTTTCTTCACATATTCGCCTTTTTCGTCCAAATAAGCATCATTCCAAAGATTTTGCCTTCAAAAGACCTAAAAGTGAAAAGGAACGAAATTAAGCAAAGAACGGATATAAAAGTGGTCGATTAAGGGCTTAAATAACCACCAAAAGTATACCTTTAAATCCTTATCAAATATCCCTACACTTGGTATTTGCTTGTCCTCAAGCAAATTTTCTTTGGCCAATTAATTTATAAGTTAGGGGCATGAAGCATTGGTTTAGAACAATTCACAACAAGTATAAGCCCCACAAAAGTCATAAAATCACTAGCACCTCACAAGTGGTGTTTGGATACTCTCATCTCTCGTGTGATATGAAATATATCAAATTGGAAATGGAAGATAAACACTCATTAACCGGTCCTAGTACATAGATTACCATAGGCTTGAGACTAGATCAAACCTTCATCGCTTTGGCGTAAGCACCTAGGAGAAACTATCTAAGAGGTCTTTAAAGGGTTGTAACGTTAGGCTTACTAGTAGGAAACAAAGGGTTTGGTTGATAGGCGATTTAGTGTTGGCAAGTCAAAATTGTTATGTTACAAGCACGAGAAGAATGGCGTTGCTAAGCCAAGACTCGACACTCTAAACTCGATAACTTGAAACAAAAACATAAATTTAAAGATAGATGTAGGATGGTAGCCTCGTATGTTTATTTCAACACTCCTTTTTCGATTTTTTTCCATACACTTTAACTCTACCATCCTCTACGATAACATCAAAATATAAGAGATTTATAGGCACATCCCTACATTTGAGTGTTTATTACTCTAACACTAATTTGACCTGAATTGAAAAGATTAAAACACTTGGAGTATATTATTACGTAAATAAAGGGAATTTGAAATTAACGTTCTTTCCCGTCACTCCATAAAATTTAACTTTACCCATGAGTCCCAATCGTCCCAAAACTATATACAAAGGATATGACTCGACTTAGCAACTTATGCAAGTAACTAGATAATTGAACTAAGGGTTTAGTATGATAACAATAATGCACTAAAAGTTAGTGCATACAAGGTAGGCTAAGGCTATTTGGGTGTACATTTGGGGGTGGATTGTAAACAATGCTCTTCATTGATATTCCGGAAAATCGAAACATCACGAGAACCGCGAAAAGGATAGGCTCGAGGGTTAACTAGGTGTATCGTGTACTAAAGATGAGTACATCGCAAGGGTGTGGGGAATTACTCAACCGATGTGGAAGAAGTAATTATAATACATGTATCAAACAAGGGTTATCCTAATGCCTCTTATCATTTAGTTATTCCTAACTACACAAGTGTAGTCTCACTAGCGATCTCGGATGCATCACAAAACAAGTTCTAGAATCTATTATACTACCGGTACACTCTCAAGAATTAAATGTGAATGCTTTAATTCCTACAAATCTAGGGGCGAACCTCATATTTTGGGTGAAATATGAGTGGTAAAGGGTTTTGTGCTAGTCATATAATTTCTTATCCATGAGACGCTTTATTAAGACTAATGGCCCACTCCTACATGTCACGAAAAATTTTAAATTTGGTGCCAAAATTACCCTAACCGATATTTCTCATGGTTTATTACACAAATGAGATTGGACAAGACAAATAATCAAGGATAAGCATAGTTTCAAAGTTCCCGTTTTATTTTCCCTCCCTACACTTAAACTGAACATTGTCCCCAATGTTCCTCGAAAGTATCAAAGTTATGATAATGGAAGGTAAATTAAAGAGAAAGAAACTAATACTCCCCTGATTAGCTCGGTAGGATCCGTGTGAAGTAATGGTTAAATTCTTCTTCAAGAAGAATGTATGCGTGAAAAGCTCCATCCAATCTTATGTATCTTCTTCTTGATAAATTAAACCTGCACACTTTAAGAAAATAGACGAAACCTTCGCTTAAAATCGGTGGTAAAACTATATATGACTCTACTAAACTAGGATATAATGCTTGTGGAATGGATGTTTACAGGTTTTCTGGAAAATTAAGACATGAGAAATTCCAAAAACTTTTAAGTAGCACAAAAACAAGAAAAATTAGATAAGTGGTTTTACTCCTCCCGACGCCGCCAGTTGTAATCCTCGACGTCAGTTATCCCGACAAAACCGGTCTCACGATTTTTCCGGGAAAATTTCAAAAATTACATCTTTAGAATCGGAAAATTTCGCAAAACATGCATTATGACTCGATACAAGCATTTGACTCTAACAGACACACATATATATCTTTTTCAAGAATTGTAATTCTCATGTTCACGTTCTTTTAAAAACATGTAATCTTCAGACACTTATCCTTTTGTAAAATACCTTTATATGTAATTAAGACGAGGTTAAAGACAAAATAAAGCATTTTCACAAATTCAAACATGAGAATAAACAACAAATGAAAAGATATACGACACACAAACAAGTAACAATTGCTGGGTTGCCTCCCACTAAGCGCTTTTCTTTATTTATGAGTCTTGTAGCTAGACTCAAGTCGCACTTCACGCACTCTATGTAAGTAAGCTTATCCTCAAGAATGTCATAAGGATAAAACTTATCATTTAAGTTCCTAGTGGTACGCTTAGTTCGGTATGCCTTTTCAAATTATTCTCCATCGGGTCATAGATCGTCATCCTAATGTGCCATTCTCCATTACCATCACTAGGTGGTCTATCCCAATTCCACTTATGCTTAGGCTTCTCACTCTCAACTTTCCACTTATTCATGACAAGATTAATGGGCAAGCTTCCTAGGAACTCAGTCATCTTCCTAAATATGAAGGTGTCCTCGAACGGGTTCACTTCTATATCCCTAGCCAATTCTCGGACCCACGTTCTCCTAGCTTTAGTTCTCGCTCATATTTTTCTTTTAAAGCATTGTAATAAGGTGCATGAGTCAAGACTTCAAGAACTGGTTTTTCTTGGTGGAGTTCCTTGTACTCCTCCACTAGATTAAGTTTGGGTTCTTGGTTGACGGGTTTCTTAATAGTTGGTTGGACCAATGGTTCGGGTCCTGGATACTTTATGAGGGATCGCTTAGAACCCGCGTTGATGGCATTAACCGAATGAACTTTCGGGTGTGAAGGGCATGAATATGCACTCTCCCAAGGTGAACAAGAACATGAAGTCAATGAAATCGAATTCACTTTTGGGTTCTTTATAGTGTCTCTTGGTAGTGCTCCAATTTCCCAATCATTGAAGGCTTTTAAGAGGGCTTCGAGCTTGTTTGTCATCTCGCCTTGTCGTTGCTTGAAATCGGCTTCAAGCTTAGTCAATCGAGTTTCTAGAGAAGACATGAATCTAGACACAATTGCCTTAAGACTAGCGGAGTTCCCGATGTTTGGAGGGTTGAACCTATTAGGTGGACTAGATGAGCTTTGGGGTGTGTTTGAATTTTGGTTCCACTTAAGGTTAGGGTCATTCCTCCATAAGGGGTTCTAGGAGTTTCCTAAGTTGTTTTGTTCGGGCTTGAAAGTGTACCACTTCTCTCCCGCACCGTCGGTACACGTGGAGGCGTAGTCCACAAAAGCTTGTTCGGGGAGTCTTGTTCAATCACGAGTGTCGTGGGGACCACTACACAACTCACAAGGTAGAGTGATTTTGTTCACTTGATGAGAAGACTTAGGATTTTTTTAAGAGCTCATTAGGAATTTGACTTGATCTTAAAGCTCGAGCATCCTACGGTCGGAAGGTTGTGAGTTATTGGGAGGCAAGGAGATTGCCTTGACGGTTTTAGGCAACTCACGGGGGTTATTCCAACTTTCGTTGTCATAAAGAGCAAGGTCCTCTATTATACCCCACGATTCTTCCGCGGTGAGATTACTAAGTTTACCACCGGCCGCTTGGTCGATGGATTGCTTAGTTAGGAAGTTGACATAATCATAGAAGATTTATACTAGGAGCCAAAGATTAATGCCGTGATGTAGGACTTTATGGAGTAAGTCCTTGAATCCATGCTTCGTAGAGAGATTCACCTTGACATTGTTGGAACATCAAGATTTCATTCCTAAGCTTAGTAGTTCTACCCGGTGGGAAAAATTGGGCAAGGAAACGAGTGGTGAGATCATCCCAACTTGAGATGGAGCCAGCGGGAAGTCGCTCAAGCTAATTACTAGCTTGGTCCCGTAGAGAGAATTAGAATAGACGCAAGCGCGTGGTCTCCCGAGTAGTAGCATCAAGGTCGATGGAATCGACGATTTTAAGGAAACTTAAGATGCCGATTAGGATCTTGAATAAAGTCCATGGAATGCACATCCATTTGTACCAACCGGATGGTGTCGGATCGAAGGTCGTAGTTTGAGCTTGATCGGGAGCTCAATGGTGTTCCTATAGCTTAGGTTGCTTGGTCTTGAGTATTCACCAAGAGCGGCCTCTTGGCGGGTCATTTGCGGTGGGTTGAAGAGTGGTGGTTGATTATCACCTTCCATGATGAAAAGTGATAGGATTACAACAAAGGTCACGAAGAAGGGGGATAGACTACGAGGAGGCTAAAATGAGAAAAAGCTACTTGATAGGAATCAAGAAAGGAACCTAAAGGAGGTGGAAATCTAACTAGCTATTCTATTCCCGGGCAGCGACGCCAAAAACTTGATACTCGTACAACGCGCGTTCGGGGTCAAAGGAAACTTCCTTTTCTTCGAGCAATTTTTTCAACCACCTAGGCAATGAACTTAATCGTTGTAGTGTAGTATTAGTGTAAGCCTCGGGATTTATATCGTTCTCTAGGGGAATAGGAATGCTAGTGAGAAATTACTACGCTAAGGTTGGGGTTGAGGAAGATCATTTTTTATATTTTTTATATTTTTAGAAAATTGAAAGGTACGAATCTCGGGGTATTGGATTTGGGGGGTGGTACTTTACCAATTACTCTACTATTCTAATTATCTAATTAACTAAGCTAAGGGGGTAGTCTATGTCTAATTGATGTGTGCTCGTATGATGATTAAAAGTGTGTCTACCTAGATACTATTACCCATAGTTATCTTTATTGATGGTTGAATTGTCACGCCCTTATTCTTAATGCGCTGTGTCTTCTAAGGTCGTAGGGTATGCTTTTTTCCTAACTCTTCGAGGCTACCTTAAGGTTATTGCCTCACAAAATCTCTAGGATTTATAAACTAACTCTAAGGTTATCTTTGGATTTTTAGCCTACAATAACTCTAGGCGATTATAAACTAATGTTCACAAAGATTACTCAAGCATTAAAAACACAATGATGGCCTATTACAATCCTAAGCCAATTACAATTAAGATAAGAGACAACCAATCAATAATTAATAACTAGGTTTCATAGATCTTAGGCAAACACACAAATAAATTAGCCAAACATGGTAAACATGCAAGCATACACACATACAATCAAAGACATAATGAAATCAATGAAGTAAATTACTTATCTTGATGTACAATAGGGTATCAGAACCCTAAGATACTGCCCAAGACAAACCAAAATCGTTTTAGGGTTTTACTACACAATTCTAGCTCTCCAAAAGTCTGAAAATTCGAATTCTATATATAGAGTTACAACCGCGACGGCATCACTTTAATTGTGACATCGCTTGATCGCCGCCATTAGGGTTTTGTCTTGACCAAGTCAACTTTGTGACGTCAAAGTTGTGGTTGTGGCCGTGCTCGAATCGGTTCTAGGCCGTCCGAGTTGTGACGCCTACTTTAAAGTTCTCATCGCTGTACAAAATAGCAATTTCACTCCGAGCCATCACACTGTAGGGACGGCATCGCCTTTATCGACGCCCGGTGCATTTTCAATGACTTGAGTGTCTTGATCTTGACTTTAGCCATTTTCTTCACATATTCACGCCTTTTCGTCCAAATAAGCATCATTCCAAAGATTTTGCCTTCAAGAGACCTAAAAGTGAAAAGGAACGAAAATAAGCAAGAACGGTTATAAAAGTGGTCGATTAATGGCTTAAATGACCCTCAAAAGTGTACTTTTAAATCCTTATCACTACCTAAGGCAACTCCCAGAGATTGAACAACCATCAGAAGAGTTCAAGCAAACTAAAGGAATGTTCAAATGTCTTGAAAGGTTTCTCACCAAGATAAACAAGAAGCTTGACAAACAATGAAGGTTTTATGAATGTTTGGTACAATTCTTTGAAAAACAATGATGTATGCTTTATGTTACTATTCTAAGATATTAACTTGTTAAAACGCTTATCTAAACTAACCAAGTATCATGCAGGTAGATAACATTCGTATGTTTTAACTTTTCATGTTTTCATGAAATATTTATCAAATTGCATGTTATATATCTTTACATATGTGTACGCTTGTTTCATTCTCGCTTTATCACAATCTATGAAATACACACACCCAAGAAAATTACAGATTTTGGAAGGAAATAAATGTCCTCAGAAAGAAACAAACACCCACGGATGGGGCGCACTCCAAAATTTGGTATCGCCCTTGAAATTTTGGCACCACCAAAAATTTCAACCACGGTTTAGATGGTACCAAATTTTGGGTCCGCCTGCTATAAAATTTGGTATCGCTGCATCGCTTAGAAAACTTATTCTTTTTTGTTTAAATTCACGACTTTAGATCACTCATATATTTTCATTAGAACCATTCTCACTTATATTTACACATATTAGGATCATAGTACTACATTTACACCTTTAGAATAAGAGTTTCCCACCAAAATTTGAAAATTTAAAAAAATCACTCAAGGTACCTTTCTCTATAAAGGAAGGAACCCTTTATTTGGTACCTTGCAATTCGTGGATCACTGACTTCATATATTTAGCAATCATTACACAACATTTATTGCATATCTTCTTCCTTTTACTCAATCCATTCTCATTAGCTTGACTTTTAATTGATTAGACACCTGATTAACACCTCTTAATCATTAGAAATAACAAATTCTAAGTGGATTCATATTAACTCAAGGCACACAAATCCACAGTTCTTAACCATTATAAATTAGAAGCTCCAGGATCTTCACTTTCCATCACCTTCACCACAACTTCATGTGAATCTTAGCAACATTCAAAGATAATTCACAATGACAAAATCTATGAACTTATCACCATCCAACAGGGCTTCTAAAAGAACCGCTTGAATTAGTGTGCGACCTTGTTGTTTCGTTAACCTAAGCTCTTCATCCTCTAATGAATCTCCCATTAACATATCATCGCCTATTCATGATGAAAATATCATGAACTTAAGCACTCAAGACCTCAACAAAGATCACCAATCTTTGTGACAACTCCACCTCCTACCAAAACTCCATGGCAACTTCACCACCTCCTCGCCCTTCACAACCACCAAAATCATCATCACCAAGATCTTCAAACTTGAACCTATTAAACTATTCACTACTCCACCAACATCTCCTTATCCATTTATGAAAACCTTGGAAGACTTGCCACCAAGGACATCCAATCCACTACCTTTACCATTATTTTCATCCGCTGCCGATTTCCCATGAACTACCTCGCCTCATTTATGCCAAATGAAATGTTTCTTGATCAATCTCAACCCTCTCCCTACCTATAGGGAAATTGATGACCCAATTTGGATAGAACCTCCACAATCTCAACAACAAATCACTCTAGATCTCAATGGCCTCTATGCATTCTCAAACATGGTAGACTCCTACCTTCAAGAGGCCATGAATCTCCAAACCGTCCTACTATCCTTAACCATGGAACCACCACAAAATCCAACCTCTCAACCAACCAATGAACAACTACCACCTCATAATCATACTATATCACAAGACCTTACTCATCATGGATGTACACATTGTGAAAGGACCACTGGGATTAGTGAGGGAACCCGTATAATAGTTCATGAGCTTCAAGATGAAACGAGGTTCATTCTCACTCACATCCTTGAGCGTCTCAATGCTCTCTCCCATCCTCCACCACAATCGATTATGTAACATATTGAATTTCACAAACACATCATAACATATAAAAGAGGGGCGTATGGTTTGAAGGTTTAGAGAAAGAAAGTAGAGAGAAGTGGAACTTGATGAAACAAAGAAAGATGGTATTGAGCTCCAACCTCTACTTTGGGAGGTAGAGGTATTTATAGTTTTCTTACAAGACTCGCCCTCCGGGTGTGGATCGTGCATACAGTGGGTAAAGACCCGACCGCCCTCCACGGTGTTACTTAACTAATTACTTATTAACATAACATGACTACGACTACGAGCTTTCTAACGAATACAAATACTTGAGGTGACCGACACTTTAACCAATGGATTTTCTAAATCCTAACAATCTCCCTAATGGAGGTCACCTCAATTTACATTGAATACAAACAGATATTACATTTGATTGTTCTTGATTCTTGATTAAGTTCTTGCTCAGAGTCTGTAGTCTCTCGATTCTTCATGTTTTGCATGTTTGGTTAATCCAGTGGAGGTCTTTAACTCGATCCACGCGATGATGAGTTTTGAGCCACTTTGAGATCATCAGAACCATAAATCTCGACTCTTCCTTTGTAGTGTTGACATTATGTGATGTTGTGACATTAGACCGACATGCTCACATTCTGGATCATGATTTCTTCTCATCAGAGTAGCGGAAGCTTTAGTTGATTCATGATATTTGCAGCAGCGTAGCAAAAGTATGGAGTGAAAATATCATAGTCGTTGATGCACTTATCATGATTTCTTTAGAAATGAATGTGTTGTGTGAGCATGCGGCTATGGATTGACTTCTCAATTTTGATCAGCTGCAAATGTTGGGTGTACATGCATACAATAGTTAGCAATAAAGTGCACGAAAGTGTCTTTGATCACTTTCGTTGAATTGAGGTACACGCCCACGCTCCCCGTTGATCAAGACAAATACTTCCGTGATCGTAGAATTCTAAGAATCTCCTTGATGTGGTTTCGCACCGCTTCTAGTCGTTCTCAAATCGGAACGTGTCAAAGAAGACAACATCGAGTGAGTGAACCAAATAATTGAGATTCACCGATTGATGAAAAGTGATTTGAAAACAATCGCCATCGCTTAATATAAAGTGTTTTTGCAACATCGCTAAGGTTTTAAGGAAAATCAATTATCAATCATAAACACCTTTTATTTTGAAATATTAATACACAGTCGATGTGCTAGAGAAAAGAATTTTAAGCACAACGATCGGTTTTTCAACGGTATCCATCAATCCATTTCCTGGACCAAGGTTGATTCAATATTGAATCGCCCCATCATTTCTATCCTGTTGTCACAAGTTTGATCTATTGGATAGATCTCACATGTTACCTACCAAGAGCTTGTTTGATATTGGCTATAGAAGGATTTCCATCTTCATCGTGAATATTTTACATATCACTCAGATGTTCTGGCAATACCACAAGGATAATGCGTAGGACTCTTAAGATATAATCTCACTTTCCACATTGTGTGAAATAGTGAGTCTTCAGTGATTGTGTCCTAGAGAGATTTATTGATGATCTCGTGGCTCTAGACTCAATTGTGCACATTTGGTTCCTATGCCGGAGACTAGGAGAGGGTCTCTTCTTCAATATCAACAATCTCAAGAGAAAGTCGATAGATAATGTAGGTTCCCATGAGAATGAAACAAGTCCTTTTAAGAGGAACTTGAGTAGCTTGAGAAGTTTTAGTGAAGTGCGCCACCGGGTCCATGATGTCTTGTCTTCAATACCGGTGTTACCTTAGTAACCACCAAAGAGTATACGATTGAACCCGGTTTCGCCTAAGGTTGAATTATTGAGGGCTATTTCTTTTCACCCTTTCCCATTCAATTCTTTTCATTCTTCAACCCTTCGTGCTTACTGAGACTTCATAACTAGAACCTTGTTGGGTTTATTCCAGCTTCTAGCTCTATCTCATCCGCACTCTTCCCATTTATCACTTTTCTCCTTTTATCATCATACCTAAGGACTTACACTATCTAGTAGATTGTCCTCGGTAGATCCTCCGCCTCAAGCGGGATCGTGGGAACGGATACCTAACCTAACCATCCTTATATCTCCATGCATAAAATAAATTTGGTCGGCCTTTTGGTATTATTCTTCCGCCATTGAAACCAATTGAAAACCATTTGAATAATCAATCCAGTACTTGTGATCTATGATCAAAGCATTTTGTACCGAATTGTTTTGATATTTCGTAAAAGGCTCCCCTCAACATGTGCAATCGTATGTTTGAAATTGCTTTGGCACATGGAGGCAAGAGGAAGAATTCACTTCTTTGATCAACATTTTCTAAAATATCGACATCACTTTCCCGATCAAAATTAGTATTTTAAATACTTTGTTAAAGATAATTTTGGGAAAGGATGCGGTTTTCAAAAGTTGCTCCCCTCAATATGTGCATCGAGATTTGAAAGTATTTTGCACATCTGTGGAGAACCCCGCACTTAGAGACAAATCAATCACATTTCAATCCTTTTGTTTGATACGATGCTCCCCTTTAACATGTGCATGGAAAATTTGAAATCGTTTGGCACATGTAGGGAGGAGAGCTTGCTAATCACTTACAAAACCATTTATCGAATTATCAGTTTAAATCCAATTTAAATCACAAATTCTCTCCCGATCACAATTTTCAAATCCATTGAGATTTGTGATCACTATTGATTTAAATTAATTTTAAAAAATTTGGAAGAGAATTGTGACTTGCTTTTGAAAAACATTTTAACTGATAAGGATCAGATTTTGAGACTTTAAACTCCAATGTTTAAGCATGCTTAAGTATCTTATGAAAACATAACATTAGCCAAGGTCTGAACCAATTGTATAAGACATTGTAATTGTTTGACAAATAACCCTTTTGATTTAATTGAAATCATTCTCCCCCTCAATCAATGACATGAGTTGTTGATTGAGAGATAGATATTTTGACAAATGACAAGTCCAGATGATTTTCAAAAATTGAGTCCGAGTTATTTTTCAAAGCTATTTAGTTTTCATTAGATGACAAATATTTTTCAGAATAACTTATAGAAGGAAAAATATTTGTGAAGGAAACATTTGTCTTGTTGGTGACAAACATTTGTTTTTAGAAACAGAGCATGATATTTGAAAAGTAAGATAAAACATGGCTCTGTTATTTCTTTGTATAACGGTTATTGCTGTAAACGCATAATAAGCCACCATTTTTCTTCATCTCATATATATATATATATATATATATATATATATATATATATATATATATATATATATATATATATATATATATATATATATATATATATATATATATATATATATATATATATATATATATATATATATATATTTAAAGTTTATTGTTGGGAATTATGTGAAAGTCGATTATCTTGAACTTAATGTCAAGGGTTTCTCACAAGTGAAGTGGATTCTCGCCAAGACTTATTCTCAAGAATAATAGTGATTAGTTTGATTCGCTGGAAGTGTTTATTCCAGTATTTAGTTTATTTAGTGTAGATATACATGAGCTTTATTAGGAAGTGATTGTGTATATCTTATTTAGTTTTATGATTATACGCTTTCTTGGGAAACGTTTAGCGATATTGTTTAGGGTTCCTTATCTATAAAAGGAACACATTAGAAAGGTTTATGTATTGATTGAAAAACCGCTTTAGTTAATATAAAGATCCATAGAGGATCAAGAAGTTCTTAGTTATTTACTTGTGTTTATATTCACGATAAACATTAGTTGTAGAGATTGTCTTTATGGTGCTTGTGATTACATAAGCATACATAACGATCCACGAGCTCAAGATCTATCAAGGTCTCGTGTCCGTTTCAACAAGTGGTATCGAGCCTCGTGAGAGTCTCTACGATACTAAGGACAAGCTTTTTCTTAACACCAATACAACCATAACAATAACACCATGCCCGGTTCGGATGTCGAACCGAACTCACCAACAACCAAAACTCCACCCATCTCGCAAAGAACTAAGTCTTGCTAATAGCAATGCTAAGTTTCCTTACCTTAAAAGGGAGGAATATGATCTTTGGGCTATGAAGATGCGTAATCGATTTCCAACATTGATTGGAATCTATGGCGATAATTTTGAAAGGGAACAACTTGAAGAGAACTACCACGGATGTCATTGAACATGATTAATGTTCCTCCCAAAACCGCCAAGAGTTGCTAGCGCTCAGAGAAACAAAGGTCGAACTATTCTTCGCAAGCTATTCCCGAGGATCACTTGAGTGATTTTCACTTCATGCATGACGCCAAGGATATATGGTTAGCTATTAAAGCAAAGTTCGTGGGAATGAGGAGTCTAGAAGGTCAAGAAGTCCATGCTCGGACAACAGCTTTGGGACTTTCGATCTCTCAAGAGGAAGGAATTCACAAGGGCTATGATAAGTTTCACAAGATCTTGAGTCGGTTGCACCACTTCTAAGCCGGATAATGATGATCAGAACTCTAAGTTTTTGAGGTCATTACTCCATCCCTGCTACATGTGAGCATAGCTTTAAAAGCTAAAGGTGGTTTGGACATGATGACCTTTGATGAGTCAGTATAACAAGCTTAAAGCTCTTGAACATGATGTGAGAAGCCCTTTCGATCATCTTCATCATGAGTCATACCGCATTTGTTGGAGCCTCTACTCCAAAGTCAAGCTATTTTCAAGCTCATATCCATCATCATCTAATGTCGCACCTTCATCAAGCTCTCTCCTAGATCCAAAGTGGAATTATGGAAGATGTTCTTGATCTTTCTTTGTCGATTATGATCCTCGTGAAACCGGCTTACGAGGATTTTGATCAAGTGGACCCACTTGATTTTGAAGAGATGAAGTTGAAATGGCAAGTGGCAATGCTTTCCATGGATATCAAGACTTTGAGCGCAAAGTCGGAAGACGGTTTGATTTCAAAGGACGCGATCCTGCAAGGTTTGATAAAAGGAAGGTTAAATGCTTCACATGCCACCGGATAGGTCACTTTTCTAGAGAATGCAAAGACAGAAAGTCGGTGATGAAGTACGATACTCTACTTATCGCCAAGATCGTAAGGATGCGTGAACTTCAAAGGGATCAACCGCATTGGTCACTCTTGATAGCAATGTGGACCGGAAGCTACATGAGGAGTCCGATAATGATGGTTCCGAAATGTTGGGTTGATTGCAGTTTGTACTTGAGGAGGATAGGCATGATCGATTGCCTTGATGGGCATCTCTCAGGTACAAAATTGTTTGTTTGGTTGTAGTGAGCGTTATAATGAACTAAAACAAGCTTATGATATTATGGAACCAAAATATAATGAATACTATGTGGAAGTAGAAGCTTATAAACAGGCTTTAAAAACACTAGAAAGACAAAAGGTTTGGTTACAAAAGAATGAAATAGCTTATGGTGAGAAAATAGGTGTTTTAGAAAGAGATCTCGAATGTGCTACAAATGAGTTAAAATGGTCTGAGAAATTAAGAGCAGATGTAGAGTCAGAAAATCTAGAGCTAAAGGAAAAACTTAAGGAGGAAATTGCTAGGAATAATGAGTGGATGATGAATGGTAGTAAGTTGGCTAGTCTCATTTATAGCGATCAAGCTCCCAATTCTCAGATGGCTTTAGGTTTTAAGAAATATGTAGGCCTAGAAGCTAGGGATGACACACGTAGATCTACACCACCGGCCTAGCACATTTTGTGAAAGAAGGTGACCTACATGCTTTGTTCGTGGACCAATTAGAGGTGAGCACATGCCCATTGACCTTTCCACTATTAATGACTTTGATGGATCACACCATATGTATGGCAAAAGTCAAAAGACTTGCAGACCCTAATACTTCTACTAATGACTTTGTCTCTTGTGTTATAAATGACAAGTCCTCCAAGCAAGGGTCTACAGAGTGTGATTCAAATGACAAGTCCGACCTTCCCAAGTCCGAACTTCCCAAGTCTTCACCCGCACACCCAAGACTACCAATAAGCATGACAGAGTTGCCGCCAGGAATGCCCTTCCAAGGCAGTTGCCTCGAAGACTTGCTTTTAATTCTTTGCATAATATCTTGTTAAAACAATTCTTTCATGGTTTTGGTTTGAATACTTTTGCTTGTAAGAATACTTCTTTTGGTTTGAATAAATCTTCTCTTGGAAGAAATGTTTTGTGTGGAAGTAAATCTCATTTAATTAAGGATTGTGACTATCATGAGCAAAGAATGAGTAGGTGTGGTGATTCTAGGAAATCTAGACCAATGTGGACCAATGTTAATGATATACCACCTTATGTTCCACAAGTCGCTAATTATAATACTTCTTTTCCTTGAGAAGATCTTTTGGAAAACCATATGTTCAACCAACCGGTGAATATTTTAAAATGGTTTTGGCCTAGATATGTTAACCCTATGACTAATGGGAAAGGTCTTGATATCTTCATTGTCAAGACCTCAAAGTTGTTCTTGGAATAAACGAGACCTAAGTTTCATTGGAAACCCAAGAACAATAGTGGATCTTATACTTCTACATGGCACAACTCATATGATCCATAAGGCGGTTCAAGTCGACAATGACTTGAGCCTCATAGTGTACTAATTCTTTGTATATTTTTGTTGTTGTAGGATCATCCCATAAGCATAAAGATGTTGGAATTGTTGGCGATGGTTGTTCTAGAAGTATGTCAGAAATAGGGACATGATGCATAACTTTATACCTATTGAAGGTGGAGGCAATGTAACCTTTGGAGGAAGTGATGGACTAATTACGGGAAAAGGGACCATCAAAACACCTCACCGGACTTTGAGAATGTTTATTATGTCAAGGAACTTCAACACTTCAATTTGTTTTCGGTCTCACAAATTTGTGACACTAAGAACAAAGTACTCTTCACAGAGAATGAATGTCTTGTCTTTTTAAAGACTTCAAACTCCCGAAGATACTTCAATTCTCTTGAAGGTTCCTCGGAGTCATAATTTGTATACATTCAATTTATCTAATGTCAAACCAAAAAGTGACTTAACATGTTTGGTGGCTAAAGCATCGTGGATGAGTCCACCAAATGGCATGAAGGATGGCCCATGTCAATTTCAAGACCATCAACCGACTCTCTAAGCGGGCCTTGTTCAAGGACTTCGCCAAAGTATTCACCAATGATCATAAGCGTGTTGCATGCAACAAAGGAAAGCAAGACAGAGCCTCTTACAAAGGTGTTCTGATGCTAGTAACCATTATTTCGAACCTCTTCACCGCTTCATATGGATCTGCTTTGGTCCAACTAAAGTGAGAAGCATTGATCATAAATATTTTTGTCGGTGATCAGCGATGGATTTAGTAAATTTTGTTGGGTATTCTTTCTAAGGACCAAAGATGAAACATCCAAATATTGAAAGACTTCATTACCCTTATTGAGAATAAGTTGAACAAAAAGGTGAAAGGAATTAGGTGTGATAATGGTACAGAGTTCAAAAATGCCATTCTAATAGAACTCTGCAGGATAAAGGGAATAAAAGGGACTATAGCACTCCAAGAACCCTCAACAAAATGGGGTGGCGAAAAGAAAAATAGAACCTTAATAGAAGTCGCAAGATCAATGCTAGCAGACTCTAAACTTCCTACCATGTTTTGACTGAGGTTTGTTAGTACACTTGTTATGTACTCAATAGAGTGTCCATTACTAGACCACATCTTAAAACACCATATGAACTTCTCTTTGGAAAAGTTCCTGTTATTCATTACCTTAAACCGTTTGGTCGTCGGTGACAATCTTAAATACCAGTGATCCTTTGGGCAAATTTGATGAGAAAGTCGATGATGGCTACATTGTGGGGTATTCGCTCATAGTAAGGCATACGAGTTTATAATGTCCCCGCAAAGAAGATTGAGGAGACATTGAATCGAGGTATCTTGAAGACAAGCCTAATGTTCAAGGCCGTGGTCATGTTTGGTCATTTGATCTTGACTACTTGACCGATTACTTGGTTATGCTAGACATAAGGTCGATCAAAATGCGATTCAAGCATCTCCAACTCTAATGCGATACTTTGATGCTCATTCGACAATGGGTCCGATGATGAACAACCCATTGTAGTACCTTCCTTCTCTCTAACAATTTTGTAGGTGACACTTCTAAAGATTATAATGATGTGGGTGAAGATGAATTCTATTATCTTTGAGGACCTTGCGGGGCCCGAAGAAACAAGAGTACGCACCAATTTAGATCTCGAGAGGAATCTCAAGAAGGATCAATGAAGCAATCGCAAACTTCAATTTCATTGAAAGTAGTTCTGCTCTCCTCACCTCTCCAATTAATTTGAAAGACATGGTGACTCTACTCCTATGTCTACTAAAGTGTCAATGGATCTTGGTGAACCTTATACAAGGTTTCCAAACCTTCGATCTTGGTCATCATCAACCTAAAGCGCATCTTCAACACACCTTCCTATGATAACGACTTTGAACCTCATGACTAATCTTGATTCTTCCATTGATGTCAACACCACCACTACTACAAGGACCAACAATGTTCATCCACAGCCTAATATCATTGGTGATCCTAATGCACTGTTAGAACAAGAGGTGCGTGGCGCGTTCTAAATATGGACGGTGGCTTTTGTCTCTTATGTCTCAAATCACAGAGAGACAATCACACGACTATCAACATTGTCTGCTTTGCTTGTTTTCTCTCACAAGTGGAACCAACCAGTTACTCGTGCTCTTGAAGACTCAAGTTGGCTTGAAGCAATGCGAGATGAGATGCAACAATTTCAAAATCGGCGGGTTTGGATATTGGTACCACTACGATGGTAAGTATGCTATTGGGACAAAATGGATTACGAAGAACAAGAGAGATGCTAGAGGTGTTGTCATTAAAAACAAAGCCGAGTTAGTTGCGGGGGTTATAGACAAGAGGAGGATAGATTATGATGAAGTGTTTGCACCATGGCAAGAGTTGAGGCTATAAGGATTTTCTTAGCTTATGCATCCTATATGGGCTTTATGGTCTATCAAATGGATGTTAAAGGAGCCTTCTTGTATGGTGAAATTGAAGAGGAGGTGTATGTCACTCAACCTAAAGGATTTGAAGATCCGGATCATCCAATCATGTTTATAAGGTGGTCAGCTCTCATGGACTACATCGGGCACCCGAGCACGGTATGCTAGGCTCTACACATTCTCTTGAAGCATGGTTACGAGAGAGTGCAATTGATAAGACTCTTTTCCTTAAGAAGAATTCCTTGACATTATTCTTGTGCAAGTCTATGTGGATGACATTATCTTTGGATCCACAAAGGAGGCTTGGTGCGGGGAGTTTGAGGAGCTTATGAAGGAGAGTTTGGATGAGTGCAATGGGAGATGACTTTCTTTTGGGTCTTCAAGTTCGTGAAACTCGATGGTATCTTTATCGGTCGGGACAAATATGTGAGGACATCTTGAAGAAGTTTGGTATGGAGGGTGTAGGATCACTACTACACCTTATGAAGCTCCAAAGTCAAAGACCAATAATGAAGTGATCCACTGTGAATGTTCATTTGTGCAGGTCTATGATTGGGTCTTTGATGTATTTAACGACTTCCGTGCTGATATTACTTATCTTTGTGAGTGTTTGTTCGAGACATCAAGTTACTCCACCGACTTCCCATCTCAATCTTTATAAGAAGATCTTTAAGTACCTTAAAGGCCAACCTTTTCTAGGTCTTTGGTATCCAAAGAGTCTCCTTTTAAGTTGGAAGCTTATAGTGATAGTGACTATCTTTGGTGCTAATCTGGATAGGAGGTCCACCACCGGAGGTTGCCAATTCCTTGAAAGCGATTGATTTCTTGGCAATGCAAGAAACAAACTATTGTGGCTACCTCATCTCTTGAGCGAGTATGTGTCTCTTGCTAATTCTTTGTGGGCGGGTTCTTTGGATTCAAAATCGGTTGTTGGATTATGGGTATAATTTCATGAACACAACAATTTTTATTGATAATCAAAGTACCATATGCATTGTTAAAATCCAGTTTTCACGGTCAGACAAAACATATTGAAATCGAGGCACCACTTTATAAGAGATGCATATGATAAAAATTTGATAAATGTGGTCAAAATTCATCTTGATGATAATGTGGTCGATCTTGTAACAAAGGCTTTTGAAGGACCAAGGTTTCAACACCTTGTGGTCCATATTGGCATGCTTAACCATAGCGCAAAGTTTAAGGGAGGTATAACCTCGGGGAGGCATATGCCTCGGGGAGGATTGTGTATAACTTTGCATTTTCTATGTAATTTTGTATATTTGATAGATTTTAACTAACTCTAACACCGCTAATGTAATTTTAGTGTGTTTCTTTGTTGGTTTGTGTATATTTGTGTGTTTGTTTTGCGGTATAGTTGTCCTGTTCGGTTGAGATATAGTCATGAAAGCTTAATTGGTTTCCACCGAATTCATTATCTTTGAAGTGTGCTATTTGTTTCTCCGAGTGAAGTAAATCTTGAAGTTATATGATTCAATCAAAAGAAGTACAAAAGCAAATAGATCATTCATTCATTCAAGAAACATTCATACTTCTTGATTCTGATCTTGGCAACATCAAAAGCATCTACATGATCTAATAGTTCTAATCTATTACATATCATCTATTCCAACATCTAAAGATGAGCACGATGAGTATGGCGGCTCACATCTTTCACACTAATAGCTATTGGATATGCACGATCGCTCACATCTTTTGGCACTATATGATGGATATCTTTGGTGTGATGAGCATAACCAACTCTAACGGATGCTAAGGATCAAAATGGAGGATGGATTGATGAAAGCGAAGAAGTCGAAGGCGATTGTGGCGAGAGAGATGAGAAGGAAAGATTTTCCTTTGTGCATCATCTACTCTTTCAATCATACATCAAATTACATCATTTTCCTTTTCCATTCCTCGATCGATATGTGATGATGCACCAAAACATGATGCGAGAGAGACCAAGCACCACCTTCTTCCCATAGGAAGTGGAGGATTTTTGCCCGTGGCCTTTGTTGAGGCCTAGGTCTTGAGGGTTGGGAGTAAGATGTTCCCTCATTATAGGATTCATCGGAATCTTGGCGAGATACACTTGGTTTCTCAACACTTTCATCTTCCGATGAGGTGAGAAAGGTGACTTCTTTGGTAAAGGATATGGTTTTGAAAAATAGTTAAACCATGTGTTGGTATCTTCACTAGATGATGAGGATGATGATGAGGATGTTGTTGTGAGATCTATGATCTCGAGGTTGGTACTCATGGTTATTACGGTTAATTTTGAAGAATTGAAGAGATTAGGGTTTGATATATTATTTGGGGATTTTGATGAAGAAGTCAAGGTGCATTGGGATTGTTATATAGGCGGGTTCAAGTGGTAAGAGAATTAATGCGTGTGGGTGAAACAGTAAAAGATATTTACTGAAGCTTCGTGAGTAAGTCATCAGTTTCTACTGAGTATTCTACTTCAGCAGAATGGTGGTTCGTTTCTACCGAAGTTATAAGTGAATTCAAGTAAGAGTAGAAGTCCACGTCATCCTTGGTCAACTCTGACTAAATTTGGGATACTTCTATTTATTCGTTACGATATATTTTCACTTCACATAAGTAATTCGCTTACTATTATCATTAAAAACACTTCCTTTTGTGCAAAATCCTAACCCTAAACCTCAAAATCACTCATGGCACTTCAATTTAAACACGATCATAACAAGGTCGCTTTTCTTGGTACGGCTCAAGGTGACGAGCTTTATAGACCGATGATTTCTTTCTTACTAAGATCAAAGATTATGTATGCATTGACACATTCTCCGATGCAATATATGAAACTTTGATTACTCAATTTTGGGCGTCGTGCCGGAAAAGAGAGGTGATAATGAGATAGTTGCAAGTGTTGATGGACAAGTGTATGTGGTGACGTAAGATTTGATCGAAGACAACTTCGCTTGGACGATGAGAATGGGGTTTATCATTCGATTCTCTGCTGGTGCTTGAAGGACTTAGAGCTATTGGATATCAAAGTACGAGGACGGATATGTGGTTGAAAAATAAGCTATGTCCTATGTGGAGGTTCTTGGTTCATACTTTGTTACAATGCATGAGCAATAAATCGGAAGGCGGGATCAATTTTCAACACAACGGGATGTGGTATTGTTTGCTTATCTAAGGGTTTGACTTATAATTTCTCTAAGTATATTTTTGATAATATGGTAGAAAACATCACTAGGAAAAAGGGTAAGTTTTTGATGTACCCTAGGTTCTTAGAGATAATATTGAATGTTTCTACACAAACCCGAGCTTTTCATCCCATAAGTGTTCGACTCCCAAGTTATTTGCTTCAATGAGGACTAAGTTTGAAGGACACATTATCCTTTGTTAGATGCTATGTTACCTCGGGAGAATGAGGCGATAATGTGCTTGATGTAGTTTTACCTTCTTCCAATCCTTGCTGAAACTCTTTCGGTAGATGGTGGTGAGGTCCTTCATTGTTCTTGAAGCATCTATACCTTCACCAAGACCATGTTCTAGTCCAGCATTTATTCAAGTTCCGATTGAAGAAGTACGGGATCAAATTGATGAAGTTCGGTTGATCTTGACAGATTGCCCTACACCAAGTCTGTGAGGACTCCATTTGGTGAAGGATGCTATAATGTTGATCGGGTTAATGTTGTACACAGCGTCTAATGAAGTTCCAATTTTGGTGAGCAATCACATTCGAAGATCCTATTTCACTTACCTCATTATATGATCCGGTGAACAAGCTTCTGGTGAGGTGGTGGTCTTAAGACGGAACTTCACGAAACTAAGTACGTTCTTGGTCAAAGATTGTGGAATTGGAGCTAAAGTTGAACACTTGGAGAATTTGCTAAGTCGAAAGGGTAAAAAGAGATGTTTAGTTTCTTCGAGGAGGAGGTCAAGAGAATCTTAATGAGTCTCTTGATATATTGGGCGATGTGGCATTAACATCTAATGTTCCTTCTTCTATTATTAAATCTTCACGAAGAAAGGAGATTAGCAAGGAGCCTATTCTATATACTAGTAAAGAAGACATTCTTTGGATAAGGTATCTGCGATACATCAAAGGAGCTAAATATGAAGGATGCATCTCTCGATGGTTTAATGAACAAGGTTGCTCTTGATGGTCGAGACTTCATCTATACCGAATATTCAAATGCTTTACTTTCAGAGATGATGAAGAAGTTTTCTTCTTTGGTAGAACGATAAATTGAATGCTTCTTCGAAGTTTTCTCTACCCGTTGAGGAATTGTCTCAACTGTTTCTTCCGATGTGGGTTTGATTGGTTCTTCGAAGTTCAAATTGGTTCTGCTGAAGTTGGTTTCTTGAGACATCTTCCGAGACGAGCAGTGATTCATGATTGATGATTTGCTAAAATCGGTAAAGTACTAAAGAACAATATCAAGCTCGAGTGGATTGTTTGCTAATTATGAAAATATCCGGAAGAGTCGTGTTGTGGCTAAGTTTCTTCAAGATCGGTATGCTTGATTTGCCTCACGAAAGGAAATTAGAACTTGATGCTTTCTTTCCTACGATTCTTGATGATCAATGGGATGGTTATATTTCTCAAGGTGCTTGATCCTACTCTTGCAAAACTTATCTTAGGAGATTCTTTTAATGATGATGATTTTGTGGAGAAAATGAAGGCACTTGGTAATCAAAGAAAGCTAGAATCTTTGCTAAGAGAAGAGCTCTTATTGATCGTGAGAAATAAAGCCAAAAGAGAAAACCTATGACAGCTTGCTCGAGAAGAGGAACTATATGAGAAGAGTTGTGAAGAATGCTTCTATGCATAATTACGGTTTATCTATGAAGCAAGTCATGACTTGGTCTCGATGATACTTTGATTCAAGAGTATAATCTGTTATGAAGTTTTCTTCACGAGGTACTACTTCTTCTTCCATTGGAAAATCGTGATTCAATGACCGATGTTCCCTACGACCAAGAGACGTAAAACAGTTGAAATTGTGGATAATTTTGATATGTTTTGCCTTGATGGAATCTTGCTTGTTTCTTCGAAACAACCGTGCGATGCTACTCCTTCTTACAGGCGGTTGTTTCTTTGAATCTTCCTTGATTTCTTCCAAAATGTTGTCCAATGTGGAGCTTAATGATTCTCGATTCGGAGACCGATTCTGATAGGATCGAACACGGTGATGCTATGGGACAGCGAGTTTGGTTACAAGATGTTCGACAGTTGGCTGAAAACAGGCTTCAAGGAATACCGATTTTGATATCAAGGTCGATGAGTCTACTTTTATTGAAGTTGGAGCTGTTGATGATTTTCATGAAGGAACTCATGTGACATTGGTTGATTGGAAATGGAAAGCTTAACAATCGTGTCTAAGTTGAATGATACTGTCCTTGAGTTTAACTTCTTGAAAGATATTCTTCATTTAGTGAATCGACATGATTTGAAAATGCTTTATGATCATGTGATTCGATATATAAGTTTCATCAAGCAACCGGTTCGGTTTATATCTCATTGGGTGATCTTCAAGTTATGTTTGATTCTAATTCTCCAAATGGTCAAGGGTATTCTATTTGGAAGAATTCTTATAAATGGGAGATTGAGAGTTGGAGGTTTTATCCTTTGCCTTGTGTTCATGTAGTTCATACTACATGTGGGATGATTTTGTGTATGCTATCGATAAGCTTTATCCTTTATCCGGTACTTTTATGGAAAGGTTCTTTGAAACACAAGCTAGTAGTGCCTCCTAATTCGCTGGCAATGATGACCCGTGATGCTACTCAATGTGTTGGTTTGATTAAGAATCACTTATATCACTTACGAGTTCATCTTGATTGTAATATTTTGTAATCTTTGTTTTCTTTGGTTATCTTAGTTAAAAAAAAAAAAAAAAAAAAAAAAAAAAAAAATGTGTTTTGGTTTTATCTAACTTTTCTTGCGGGTTTGTTGTATACTTTTGGTTATTGACTCACCCGATATACTTTGGGTATGTCAAAGAGTTAGCTAGTCCAAAGTGTACTTTTGGTAAAGACACATCAAACTGTTGATAATGTAATGATTTGCTCAAAATCATAGGTATGCAACCACCTATGCTTTATTGCCGAGTGTTGTATGGTTTTCAATTCACCATGGTTTATTCCTGTTTGGAATCCAAGAATTGGCTAGTCCACTTGTATATGGCTTGTGGTAAAGACAGTGGCATTCCATATTTGGTTCTCAATTCACCAATTTAAGAATTGACTAGTCCCGAGCAAACGGCTACAGGTAAAGACATTTCAAATCCGCTTATATGGTTCTTTGGTTTGCCAATAAATCGAGATGGTTATCGATGTACCATAGTTTACGAACTCAAACATATGGCTACTCCGGTAGTGATGGCTATTGGTAAAGAGACATCAAATCCATTTATTTTCAATGATTCACCTCTCAGGGAGTTATTTTATTCTTTGCAAAGATATGGAGTTTTAGAGTTTCTTCATCATAGAGATGTTCTTTGGATTCTTTCTTTATTCTCGTTGTTTGTGTCCAATCCTCCGGTGTCAGAAGATCTATCAAGAAACCGAACTTAACCACCAAATTCCGGTTTAGGGAGGATTGTTGGGAATTATGTGAAAGTCGATTATCTTGAACTTAATGTCAAAGGGTTTCTCTTGAAGTGAAGTGGATGCAGAAGACTTATTCTCAATAAGAATAATAGTGATTAGTTTGATTACGGAAGTGTTTATTCCGTATTTAGTTTATTTAGTGTAGATATACATGAGCTTTATTAGGAAGTGATTGTGTATATCTTATTTAGTTTTATGATTATACGCTTCTTGGGAAGCGGTTTAGCGATATTGTTTAGGGTTCCTTATCTATAAAAGGAACACATTAGAAAGGTTTATGTATTGATTGAAAACTCGGTTTTAGTTAATATAAAGATCCATAGAGGATCAAGAAGTTCTTAGTTATTTACTTGTGTTTATATTCATTGATAAACATTAGTTGTAGAGATTGTCTTTTATGGTGCTTGTGATTACATAAGCATACATAACGATCCACGAGCTCAAGATCTATCAAGGTCTCGTATCTGTTTCAACATTTATGTACAATCAATTTCATCTAAAGACCGTGTCATTTTAGAGTGACAAATCAAAGACCGTAGATGTTATCGAAGAATAACAAAAGATGGGAAAAAATATATTTTTGAGCTTTTTCAAAGATTTTCTCGATTTTTATAGATTTTTGAAATTTTGTATTTTTCTATTTTCTTTTTGTGGGTTTTATAATTTTGTATATTTTATTTTTATTGATTTTTTTGAATAAATATTTACAAGAGATGGATGGAGAAAACTTTTTACTCCTCGTCTTCCTCTTGAAGACGTTTGAGTGTTTCCGGTTGAAGACTCTTTAGACCAAGTCATGGAAGGATAACCTCAAAACGTTCTCTAGGAAAAGCTTTGGTGATGATGTCTGCTAACTGATATTCAGTCTTCACAAAATATAGTTCCACCACACCGGTACTACACAAAATGCTTTTACCCACAGAATTTTTCCCACGGAAACAAAACTGTGTGAAATTTCACACCAAATACCTACAAATTACACACCAAATTGTTGACCAAGTTTCGGTGGGAAATATGTGGTAAATTTCCCATGAATCTCCCACCATTTACAAACTAAATTGTTGACCAAGTTTTCGTGTGAATCCGTCACAAATTTCCCACATGTTTGCGACAATTTTCACACTATTCATGTTGATTAGACGTCGGTGGGAAACTAGTGGCACATTTCACACATATTAGCCATGTAAAATTATGTGGCAAATTTTAGATACATTACTCACGAATTTCACACGTTCTTTATTTGATAAAATAACTATTAAATGGTTCGTAGAAAATGCGGGTCACTATTCGTATTTCCCACAAAAGTTATTTTGTGTTAGTCGTGGGAAATTTGTTTTTACTTTCCTACTGATTCCCACAAAAATATTGTTTTCTTGTTTTGTGTTTACGTATCTTGACACATTCCCACATTACTTAACATATCTTCATATGCGTTTGTATATTCATTATTATGTGTGTTTGCTTATTCATATAACCATTTATGTGAGTATCGCAAGTGTATGTGTAGATTTAGATATAACTTTTTGAGGAAAAAACCATTGTAGATTTAGATACGGGTATATATTGTTTAATTTACTTTTAATAAGAATATAAACGTTGGAAAACTTTTTGTCTTTATCTTTAGAGTATTTTCTTATTATTAATTATATCACTCACATCACTCAAGTATGGAACACACTTAGATTAACTTTGTAGTTAAGCTAAACATGTAAATAGGAACAACAATATGTGTGATATCTATCGTATATGTTTCATATGTCCATTTATGACCTTCACCGTATCTATATATGTTTTGTATGTAAGTATACGAGATGTGTATATGCGTGAGCGTGTAACTATATTAGAAAAGTAAAAAAGCGATTATATACGTGGGAAAGTCGTGCAATTTCCACGGATTACCTACTAATCTAATGAATCCGTAGGAAATATGTGAGTAAATACCACCTGATTCCCACAAAAAATATCGTTTAACGTTTTGTATACTTACACACTCCCCATTACCTAGTATGTCTTCATATGTATTTGTAGTTTTATATTTTGTATGTTTCTTTATTAATGTAATTTTTTATGTAAGTATCATAAGTATATGTGTAGGTTTAGGTATAACATTTTCGTTGAACAAACCATTGTATCTACATGTATATGTTCCGTATGTCTATTTATGACCTTCTTTGTATCTATATACGTTTTGTATGTAGTTATACATATGTGTATATGCGTGGCGTGTAATTATATCAAAAATCAAAGAAAACAATTATGTCCGTGGGAAAGTGGTTGGTAATTTCCCATATTTACCTACCAACTTTGATGAATCCGTGGAAATCGTGTGTAAATACCCATGGATTTCCCACAAACAATATCGTTTTATGTTTACATGTCGTGCATACAAGGTCCCCATTACCTAGTATGTCTTCATATGTGTTTGTAGATTCATATTTTATGTGTTTGTTTATAAATGTAACTATTTATGTGAGTATCATAAGTATATGTGTAGGCTTAGGTAGAACCATTTAGTGGAAAAACCATTGTATATGAGCGGATATCTACACATATATGTTTCATATGTCTATTTATGGCGTTCATTGTATCTATATATGTTTTGTATGTAGTTAAAAAGACATGTATATGCGTAAGCGTGAACTATATCAATTGGTTGTAGCAAAATGGTTATGTTTGTAGGAAAATCGTCGGTAATTTCTCACGGATTACCTACCAATTGGTTGAATCATGGGAAATTTGTGTAATACCCACAAATTTCCCACGACAATATCGTTTTATGTTTGGGCATGATCGTAACGCGTGTAAAAGTATATTAGATGGAATATAACTATGAGAATAATATTTTAAAAGAGAATTAAATTTAGCCTTATTTTTAATTATTTTTATTCATCATTAATTTTGAGTTTATTTAATAAAGATTAATTAATGTTTATTATTAATGTTTAAAGAAAAATATGCTTAACATTTTAATGAGGAGTTGTTTATTTAGCCCACCAATTAAAAACAATACTAGTAGTATCTAGCCCAAACTAAATACTTATAACAAAAATACTTACTCTTTCACTCACTTAACCCTAAACCTATTCTCTTCTTTACATTTATGCAGCCACCAACACTCTCAACTCATTTCTCTCTTCAAACCAAAAAACAAATGCCCTTTCTTTTTCTATGAATTTCGAACCACAAACACAATTCAAAGACTGACCCCCTATTTGTTTTTTTTATAGCAAACTTGAATAAAAATTACAAGCCGAAACAACCCTTTTGCTTGTCTCATTTGGTAGTAACCGAAACTCAGAGTACCCTTAGTTTTTTGTTTTGGTTTGATATAAGTCACGAACTAAGTAAGTTTTTGGTTTGTTTGATTGTCTTACTCAACCTCTCGGTTTCTTGTTTTTATACAGATTTTGAAGCGATTTTTTCTTGTTTGACATGAGTCGCGGACCAAGATCGATTGAAACGGCCCACTTGCTGGAATCATCCATGGTAGATCTTTTAAGTTTTGGTTATTTGAGCTTAAGTGTTTTTGTGTGCTTATTATTCTCCTTTTTTTATTGTAGATCTTGTAATATTTTTTAACTTGGGCCACTTGAAACAGCTGGGGAAGCGGATGTACAATCGTTTGAAAGCAACTGTGGAAAAGAGTTTTTGAAATTAATGACAAAGAAAGGCTGTATAAAAGATGAAGATGAGATCTATTGCAACTGCCGAAAAGTTTTTTGCATTTTTTTTTTACGAGATGTATAATCATGAAATGATTCATGTGTTTTGCTGGATATTAATTTGGTATTTTTAGATTTTTCATATTGGATTGGTTTTTTGAATTTTTTATTTTGGTTGTTTAGGATTAATTGCTTTCATGATTTGTGTTATTACCATACTTAGAAAAATTTTAAAAAAAATACACCAATAAACTAGTATATAAAATATTAAAATTTATTGAATTTTCATAAATTTTCCAAAAATAAATTGGTGGGAAATTTTTGTGGGAAAAATATCGATTGGGAAGATTGTGGGAAAAATATCAATCACGAAGATTATGGAAAAAATAAATTGGTGGGAAATTTTGTCAAAAATGTGGAAAGTTTGTTGGAAAATATCCGTAGGAAATCCGTGTGTAATAAAACCCACAAAATACACACAATCTTATTTGTGGGAAAAATAGTCAATGCGATCTGAAAATCAGTGGGAAAATATTTACCGGGGTTTTTAACAACGGAATAATTCGTGTGAAATCGTGGAAAGGCCTTTTTCCACGGAATTTCTCCGCAGTTTCCTGATGGGAAAAACACTGTTTGTGTAGTGCTCACGATGAAATGATGTCGAATGTCGATATGCTTTGCTCTTGAATGTTGAACGTTGTTGCATGCGAGAGCAATGGCACTCTTGTTATCACAGTACATATGTATTTTGTTGAATTCAAAGCCATAGTCGGATAATTGGGATCTCATCCATAGGATTTGAGCACAACAAGATGACATGGCTATGTATTCTGCCTCTGAGAGGATATAGAAGTACTCATTTGTTTCTTTGAAGACCAGCTCACAAGCTTATCACCCAAAATCGAGCACCACTGGCGTGCTTGACGTGTATCTTGACACCGCATGGTCGGCATCGCATAAGTCGTTAGTGACATACCGTGTCCTTGGTACCAAAGTCCCATGTTGATGGTTCCTTGGAGATACCGAAAGACCCTTTTAACCGCTTCAAGGTGCTTTTGGTAGGCTTAGCACGGTATCTAGCACACATGCATACATCGAGCAGATGTCGGTCTCTCGGCGATGGGTACATCAGGGACCCAATCATACTACGATATTTAGTTTGATCAACCATGATCCCTGAGTGGTCCTCATCCAGTTTAGTACGCTCCACTATGGTAGTGTCAACAGGTTCACAAGAATCAAATCCAAATTTCTTTAAGATTTCATTTGCATATTTAGATTGATTGATAAAAATGCCTCCGGGACTTTGTGAACTTTGTAAACCCAAGAAAAATGACATTTGTCCCATCATTGACATTTGAAATTTGGAGCCCATCTCCTTAGAAAAACGGTCACATTCATTGGGGTCAGTAGAGGCAAAAATAATATCATCAACATAGATTTGAACATGAATTAAGTGTTTTCCTGACTTTCTGGTGAACAATGTCGGATCAAATGCTCCTTTGTTGAATCCATTAGATACGAGAAATTTCGATAGCATGTCGTAACATGCCCTTGGAGCTTGCTTCAAACTCTAAAGGGCCTTCTTCAAACGATAGACATGAGTAGGATGCTCTGGATTCACAAAACCTTGGGTTGGTCGGCGTATACTACTTCTTTCGGATCTCCGCTTAAGAAAAGCCGTCTTTACATCCATCGATAGACTACCATGTTCTTACTAGCGCGTTAGCGGGAAGATTCTGATTGCCTCGTCGTGCAAGCTGGAGCAAATGATTCTTCAAAGTCAATACCCTCCTCTTGGCGGTATCCTTTTGCAACCAATCGAGCCTTGTTCTTTAGCACATCACCATGCTCATCAAGTTTTACTTTGAAGATCCATTTTAGAGCAATGATCATAGCACGATCGAGAGTAGTACTAATTCCCATACATCTAGTCGATCGAACTCATGAATTTCTTCTTGCATGACATTGAACCATTGTCTTTAGTCATGGTCATTTTAACGTCTTTTGGTTCGACCTTAGATAGTCTGAGTTGAAGAAGCACCACAAGGCATCGGTTGCAAGTTGTTTATGAGTAGATCTTTGGACGAGAAGGGTTTCCAATGATCTTTGTCAATGGATAGTCATGTGTCCATTTTCTAAGGTGTTCGTGTGGTTGTTTGGTATGTGCTTAAACACATATCTTTCATTAGTAAATCGACCTAAAACAACCAAGAAAGAGCCGTTTATTGCTAATATTTCTTGTTTTCTTGAGTTTGTGCTTGTGCAGGTACGGATATGTAAAAACACGCAAAAAGGAACCAAATCCGAAGAAAACCGAGCACGAGAGAGAGAAGAGCGCATAAGCCGATGCCGGGATGCTATTTTATGGGATTCGGATGCTCAAAAGTCATTTTACGGAGTTCTAGATAAAGATTGGGAGATTTCACGTTAAACCCGTCATTGTATCACATTTTCACAATTTACCCTTTCACTTTCCAAAAATTACACAACAACCCCTCAACTTTATCATTATGTCACTTTACACCCCTCCCTTATCCATTTTTCCAAATCACCCTCACCTTGTCAATAATAACATCCTTGGTCCTTGGTTTTAACAAAACATCATGAATGGTCCTTATGACTTAGAATCCGGTTATTACACAAACTAATCCTAAATCCATTAACAATTCTATACCCTCGGCCCAAAAATAAACAACAAGCCCAAAATCCAAAACCTCTCACACCCTTTACCCGTTTCAAAACCCCACGACCGGTTATTATCAAACCAAGTATCCCTTTTCTTACCCGATCAACAAAGCAAACCCAAGTCAAATAATTATAAACAATCCCAACCCGCCTAATAAACCAAGCGCCTAAATCCTCACCCAAGATTTCTTGTTTAACCTCCATCACTACACTTACCCTTATCCACCCAAAGTTACCCGTACATTTAAGTGTTCTAGAACCCTCTGACAACGTGTCAGAGGGTATGTCTCATGGGACTGCCAAGGTGGATGAATGGAGCACTCTCATTGGAGCAAACACATCACTAATCCAATCCAAGGGCTGTGAATGGATGAGATGACAAGAGAAGGAATCAATGGCTGTGATTAGACATTCTAGGAGCTTCTGAAAGGAATCCAAGCAGTCCTCAGCTCAGCTATATAAACCCTTCTTCATCACAAGATAGAGTTGTCCAATTTCTTATGCATTAGAGAAATTTTGACCTTTGATTTATTGTCATTTAATTGTTTTCGTAGTGTAACAAGTTTAATTTTCGTTGTAATTTCCATTTCAAGTTTGTAAAATTCATAGTTGTTAATGAAAATTGAAGTTTAAGTGGCTTTCCAACTGCTTTCACCCATCTTGATTCATACCGGTTTCAAGCTTTTTGTCTCACGTTAATCAAGCTCATATAAGTTTATCACAGACTTATGTGAGCTTGATTTAGTTAAAAGCTTTGCCCAAATTTAGTTTTTCTATAAAGTCAACAATAGTCAAACTTTGAAGTCAAATCTAGTTTTGGTCAATTTATGGTGTTAATCTGTTTTAATGGTTAAGTTTAATGTTAGTTTACTCATTTTGATTCAGTCACAACCTCATTTCATCAGATTTCAAAGTTAAGTTTCTATATAAGCTTGTTAAAGGGGCGTTTGGTTAATGTTTGTTTTAGGTAATTTCATCAATCTGTCCATTTTAATTGAGTGCTATAGTTTCAGTTGTTGTGATTAGAGGGTTAGCAATCAATAGTTCAAGTTTTATAGTCAAGTTGTGAGTTGCATTCGATTTGTTAAGTTGATTTTCTGCCCCATTAGGTATGCTTTGCAGCCTAATGCATAGTCTAGGATTGTTTCAAGGTTAGTGTTAACTGCTTTTAGTAGTTATTTTTACATCTAGGATTATCTGCTTTAAGTAATTTCATCCATTAGAAGTAGTGTCATTGTTTGATTTGGTAAGAAATTGAGCTCATTCTGTTTTGTTTTCTATTTTGTTTGCATTTTTCTTGTCGAAATAGCTTATTATCAACTGCTTGTTTTTCCATTGTGTTGCTTAATCTTTGGTGTTCTTAGTAGCTTGTAGGTTTAGTTTAGATTTACGAGCTTAGGTTGCCTTTAGGAGCTTATAAATTAATTGAATCGGGCATGCTTGTGTTTAATTTTTTACGCATCGGGTCCTATATCATTACGCAAAGACGTCATGCATTCCATTAGCCATTAGTCTTTGATCTTTTATTCATTCACCTTAGGTCCTTATTAGCTGAAAATTTGGACAAATGATCTTTGGTTGGTGGTCTTGAGGACCACACTTTTGGTTTTTATTTTAGCTTATTGGATAAGCCATCACAACAGCTTAAAGTAGGGGCCACGTAGCTTATTTGCTTAAGTAGTAATTAGCTTAAATCATTGATATATCACTGATTAGCAGTTAGGATTAGTTTGCAATAGTTGATCTAGAGTAATTTTAGTATAATATGCCTACATAGTTAATTGGTGCATAATAGTGCTTATTAGCTTATTTTCTATTAACTTATTTCCAACTAGTTTACACTACAGCCTTTATAATCTCCACATAAGCATAGTATTTGATATTTTCATAGATTTAGATTATTATTTTAGAATTTCCTGAATTTTTCATAATTTTGGTCACTTGTTCACTATTTTTCTTTATTAAAATCGGTTTTAGCCACTTTTAATTAGCTTTAATTGCAATTAATTGAGAAAAGTTCCAAAAATAATTTTTCAATTTTTCAGTTTAAGAAAAATATAAAAAGCATAAAAAATATTTTTCTTTATTTTTCCCCTTTTATTTGGTATTTTTTACAATTTAATTTAGATTTAAATAGTATTAAATTCATAAAAAATAGAAAATTAATCAGAAAAATACAAAAATAGTTTTGAAAAGTCTTTTGTGTTATTTTAGATTTTTGAAAAGTAATTCCATAATTTTCCCTCTCTCTTTCATAATTTTTAGTTATTTAGTCTTATTTTTAAAGTTAATAATTAGTTTTAAATTCAAATAAAATTCAAGAAAATCCTAAAAAAATAGTTTTAATTCATTTATAGTTTTCTAATATCATTTTTAGAGTAAAAGTAATTTTAGGTTATTTTTAGGATTTAGAATAGACGTAGTTGCTTTTTATTCGCGTTTCGTTTTAATCCCGTATTTGCGTTTTAGTATAGATTTGCGTAGTTTGCCGTACTTCTTAGGTTTTCCCATAGATTTTAATCCTATATGCTTTCCTTATCCGTAGTTTAGATAACTTCATATTATCCCTTTTCTCATTCAAACCGATAATCGAGGCGTGAGTTGGAAATTCCATTCAACCCTGGTTCGAGCGATCTCGATGCTCAAACCTAATCGTTTGAGTTACCCACATACTACATACTTCTATTATTGGTTGTCGAACTGTTTTAAGTTTCTTCGGTTAGCCATTCACAAGTGGCTAGCTTGTGTGAGATAACTTGCGGTTTAGCACTAGTCATTGTTGTTGAGGCGGCGTGAGCGAGTTTGGATCTCCGATGAAGATGGTTACGAAGATGGTTCGAGAGCAAATATGTTCTCAAATGGAGCATCTTGGGAGTAGCAAAGGGTTATCTCCATCATAGGCTCGAAACATTTCCATAATGTACACTCGATGATTGAGGATTTGATGATGAGGATGAGTGATCCGCGGTGGCGCTTCTTGACTCAATGACATAGAAACTAAAGGGTTATCTCGTTGGTCAGGGTTGGGGCGGCCTCTGTTGATGGATTAGGCGATCATTAGCAATAGGCTCATAGTGTTCATCAAACATTTGATCAAACAATTTCTTGAATCATCTTCCGAAGGGGTACATATGGAGTTCTTTGGTGAGGATTTTGTACAAGAGAAGAACTAATGGGAATACTTATCAAATGTTGATATGCGGGTCCGAACTTGATTGTCACGGAGCCGATTGCCCGGATAGCTCATCGAGCGTGGCGTGAAAAGTTTCTATGATATCTCGAGTTCTTTTTGTAGATTTGGTAACCCTTCTTGTTTGGTGCATAACCCACAAAACTCAATGTCTCGCTTTAGCTCTTAATTTGCCTAAATCTTGACCGTCATTCGTTGGATAGCACAAAGCCGAATACATGAAGGTAGGAGAGATCGAGTTTACGTTTATGGACAAGTTCGTATAGAGTTTTCCATGAGTGGTGTGTATGAGGGAACGATTTTGGGTGTAGCAGCGGTGGCAATGGCTTGACCCAAAGAAACATTGGAACCTTTGAGTAAATTAGCATTGTTCTTGCGGACTTTAACAAGGGTCCGATTTAGTCTTTCAACTACACCATTACATTGAGGCGTCGTGGAACATTTCTTTGATGGTGATTCTAATGCTTTCATAAAATTGACTTAAGTCTTTGTTAACAAACTCGGTGCCATTATGCATTCGAATAATTCTAACGAGTTTTGTTAAGTCGAACTGCGGTACATTTAATAAGTTTGATGATGACATCGGGTTTCATCCTTTGTCCTCAAAACTTAACCTAAGTAAATCGAGAGTAGTCATCAACAACGACTAATACATATTTCTTCCCATTTATCATTTGCACTCATAGGTCCGCAGAATCCATATGAAGAGTATGAAGAACTTCCATAACCGAGTTTGCGGGTTTGGGTTTGTGGGCATATTTCACCTTTTCCCAATTGGCATGATGAACAAAGATGATCTTTTCATACTTTAATCTGGGTAACCCTCTTACGAGGTCCTTTACGGAAAGATCATTAATGGTGCGAAGTTCAAGTGATTGAGGCACGATGCCATAACCATATTGTTTCACGAAAAAGGGTTAGCAAGCTCCTCATAAATTGGTCTTTAATCTAAAACCAACATCCGCTCCGATTTCGGTCTTACGAGACCCGGCCCTTGATCTGCTCTAGTCAGCGTAATTATTCCTCAAGAGTGAGGTCATCGATGTTAACAACTTCCATGGTGCCAAAACTTGAAATATGATCGTGAGAAAAGTTAAAATTGAAATGAAAGACTCAATATTAATCCTAATATAGCTCCCGACAGCAGGCGCCAAAAACTTGATGCGTTTCTTGACGGGTCTTAATATTTATAGTGTCTCGGTATACCTATAGTCTACCCTAATGCACTAACGGGAAGTGTACCGGTCGTGTGTAGTGTAGTAAATGGTAAAGCCGAGGTCGTCCCAAACTATGTGTGTTGGATTATTACTAAGTCTAATTGTCACGAATATTAATGGTTATGATAGGTATTTAATTAATTAAACTACTAATGCATAATATAAAGTAAAAGCAAATAAATGGTAAAGGAAATCAATAAAGGAATAGTGGTGCTAACCTAGTTACTCCTCCTAGCTAGTTATGTCTACATCTACCTACTTCCAATTACTTGGTGGGGTCAAATTCGAGAGGACATCATTTGGTCAATTCGCCTTTAACCTATCAAAGAAAGATGCCACCACAGAGAAATCGGTATACCGTCATAAGTCTTGTTGTTCTGGTCCCCTAAGCCGAAGTCATTAAGTACCGCTATATGCTAGATTCTAAATAGCGAGTGCCCGGCCGTTAGGAACTTAGACACTACACCCCAAATTCTTAAGTTCATCCAAGCGATAGGTGATCGGTTGGTCAAATCGCACAAGTAGAAAGGGTCGTCGAGTTGGTCATATCTTACCCTTCTCATCTCGATCCAGCTCACCTAGGGTCGGTTGCTCATATCTCTGGGCAATTGGCCTCTATCGCCATTCAAAACTACCGAACCAAGGGTGACTACCAAAGAACTATGCATGCATACACTTAGAAATAATTGTCACGGAGTAAAGGTAAACATAAACAAAACAATTAAGGAATCATAACTAGGCTAGCACCAAAGGGTGCTTAGCAGCTCATATTAATCATGAAAATCAATTCAATATTCAAAGGTACGAAATACATGAATTGAAAGTAAAAGAAATAATAAGCTAAAGCTTATCGTAATGGTGTGACTTCTCCTTTGGAAACAACTCTGATGCTTCCCTAGACCTGCCTTGAGCTTTTCCCACATTCTAAGAGTGTTGTGTGTGGAATGGGATGCTTTGAAATGCTAGAATTCATGTGGTATTTATAGGCCGGTCCGGGTTACGGCGTAACCAATAGAGGAGTTCTGCAGTAACCTTCTATTTCTCCATAAATGCACTAGATCGCTAGTTACGGCGTAACCTTATAAGTGGTTACGCGTAGTCTTCGATAAACTCGGTTCGTCGTAAGTGATGCGATGAGTTACTGGCGTAAGTATCGGCGTGGAACCTCTTTTGACCTAATGGAGTTACGTCGTAACCTTTGGGAAGAGTTCGATGTAACCTCTTGATAAGTTGGACTTACGGGTCACATAATAGTTACGGCGTAATGTGAGAGATGAGTTCTGTTGTAACTTCTTCAAAATAAGCATCTTGTGATAAATCTTTAGTAATGTTTCCATTTCCGCATCTCTTTAGCTCCATGCTCGTAATTTACGAAAGTGGAAAACAATGGAAAACAAGCGTAAATCTATATAAATGATATAAATAACGAGCATTATCGGGAAATTGACACTTAATATTCGTGACTATTTGATGTTATCAAATATCGCCCACTGAACTCTACTTGCCCTTAAGTAGAGGTTATTAGATAGATTCCTAAAAGATATCTCCCAAAACACGGAAAATACGAGTTTACAAATCCCTTATGCTACAATAAAACAAAGCCGAACACCTCAAGAAAGGGAACAAACACTCAAATCTCTCAACTATTCTAAGTGTCAATTTCGGGTTATCACTCAATCGCATGATCATAGCATGTATTCTATCATAAGCTTGGCGGTTACACAAATCTCCACCACTAGAGTTAAGGGCTAAACAATTCTCGAAGGCAATATGGGTGGACACGACAAAGGTTAAGGGTGACTCTTCATTACTAACATGTCACGGTGAAGTGGACAAAATCAATGATACATGACCAAATCCATGGCTAAGACACCAAAGATTGCTCATTGCATCACCTAGACACGCTTCATGACTAAAGGGTAGGATAAGACATGGGATATATAATTGGTGTAAAATGAAAAACAAGCGGTAGTCTAAATCTATAACTAAGTCATCACCACTTACCGTCCGCCCAAAGTTCAAGCTTAGAAGTCTAGAGACCGGATCATGAAATGCAAGGTAGATGTGTCATTAGAGGGCGCCGTGATGGGCACACTACCTTTTCTTCTTCGATTGGTATAACTCCAACTCCAATCTTCTAATGTGACCGGTGGCCTCCTCGATACTAAACAATAAAGCTCATACTATAGTGCTTATAACATCGCACTTTACAATATCATAACTCAATCAACTATTTTTTTCTTTTGAATCACTTTTTTAATCATAACTCAATAACATAGCATCCCCCACTGAGATGAACAATGGAATTCGGGGTCTTCAATGATCTTCATAATCATTGTCGATGAAAGCGTGATTTCCAAACCTTTCCACTCGAACCTTGAACTTAGGCAAATGATGACTTCCCAACTACAAATAAAGACTATAGGGTAGGCTAAGGTGTAAGGTGTAATGAAACAATATATTGGGTTGACAAAATGAAAGGAATGGCTCGGAAGGGTGTATCTAGGGTATCTTGTACTAAAGGGAGTGCAACAAAAGGGTTTCACATGGGGTCGAAAAGTCGGGTGACTAATCGATAGACTCACAATGGTAGGCTGTTTGGGTGATAATCCTATAATCTTGCCTTCTAAAAGCGAAAAGTCCAAATACATCGAGCTAACTCAACATACCTCGTCTATGGTCTCGAAATGATGCAAAGGCCAAGTTCTAAAGTTTACAAGCTACCGGCACACTCATAATTTGGTGGTTGGGGTAAAATATTGGAAACGGATAAGGCTAATCTCTCCATGTAATATCAAGGGTTGTATGTGCTCGGCTAAGGTCTAATCTAGTTAGGTTCGGAAAAACATGTCAAAATTTTAAAATGGCATAATTTTTCAAAATAAACTAGAAAATGAGGGCTAAATAAAGTTCAAGAGATAATTCTACTCCCGTCCCCCACTTGAATTGTACAAAGTCCCTTTTGTACTAGGCATTAAAATAAAGGTGAAGAGAAAGGTAGAATTAGAGTGAGAACTTCCCAAATTTGCTCCAAAAGAAGAAGGCCCAGAAAGAACCGTGCCTTCGTTTAAGCGTCATGAACAAACTTCAATCCACGAAATCACAATACCGACAAGCATAATTCTAAAAACAAAAATAAAATGAAAAATAAACCTAACTCACTTTCGTAGGAATCACGATTGCATTTAGAGAATGCAACAAACCTTTTAAACCACTTGGTATCCCAAGTGAATGAGTGAAGTCTCGTGAGGGTTCTGAGGAACACACCACAAAGTTCATTTAAAACTAATATAAGGTTCTTGTGTTTTAAAATGAAAGAATTAAAGCGAGAGGAGAGTTCGTCATAACTCCTATGAGAAAGTTACGCAGTGTCGGCAAAACTGGTATGGGTCAGAAGGCGAATAGTTACGGCGTAACCACTAAGATGGTATTACGCGTAATTGGTAATCGTCAAGAATTGCGACTAAAATGTTGGTTACGGCGTAATCACCAAGATGAGTTCTGCCGTAACTACTTTCGAATCAACAAGCTAGTGATAATTACTTCTTTGTCTCCGCAAAATGGTTAGAAAACACAAACCCAACGAAAGGAGATAAAAACAAAAGAAAGGGGTAATTCGGTTGTCTCCCGAAAGAGCACTTTTCTTTATTATGAGTCTTTAAGTTAGACTCGAGCGGTGGGGCTCTTATGGGGCCTTTGAGCTTGCCTACTTCTTCAATATCCTTCATCAAATTATGTCTCATCCATGCAACATTTGAGGCGGTTCGGAGGTATTCAATGGTTTCGATTTTTGGACTTTACAAAATTTCTCTTCCGACCTAGGTGGTAGCGAGTGAATTCGTATTTTTGACTATAATTGGAGGTGGTCTTTTGTAGGGTATCCCAGGAGTTTTCACCTCCTTTGTTCGTAAGCTTCTTCATCGGGATCAGTGAACTCCTCATTTCCTTGCAACTCAAGGTAATCTAGCATCCCTTCGATATCATCGTCATCAGAAGCAGTGCCCTTGAACCATTCTTCATCGAGCAAATTCTCCACTAGAACGCGCTTGCATTCTTCTTTATTATTAAAGGCCAAATTACCGAATTTAATACTATGTCTTTCACGCTCATTAGGGCATGTCCATTCTTCCTTTCTTTCATTGTCTCCTCCATTGCAATACTCGTGGAAGGGGGTGCATGTAGGCCATGCCCTTGTGGTTTCTTCATCGATGTGACGACGAGTACACCGTGAGTGATAAGTGGCTCTTCTTCATCGTCAAGGAGAGTTCCTCGAGTTTTTCGACTCGTCCATGTCGAGGAATTTTTACGCCCATGTATCCAGTTACACCAGTGGCGAGATTCTTAATTCTGGCGTAATTCATTAGAGTTACTTTCCTCGATTATTCTTCACAACCCGTTGTCACTTGTCAAACACGAGGTTCGCCGTAACTCATTAGGCATGTTACGACGTAACTCGGATCTGTTGACGAAATCGTCCCCAAACCCGTATCACTAGCTCGAACCTTGAGTTATCATCCGAGAAAATTACCTTACATTCCATAGTCGGTTTAGATCCTTCGGTTTATCGTTATTTCTCCTTACTTTTCATGAGCTTTATCACCATGGATTCAAGGTTTTTCGAGTTGCGTCGTGTTTGGAAATGTTTACATCGGTGTTTTCTGGAATTCCTTCAACCACTTATTTTGCTCCTTTTGTCTTTGAAATTTGAATTTTCAGAAATTTATTAATTGTTTCTTCAAGACCGGCTTTCTTTCTCCATAAGGCCCAAGGTTGTAATTTCCACGATAACCATTACTATTTCGATTATCACCGTAAAATGGTCGATTTTCTCCATACTTAGCCTCTTCAATACCCTCTTCGTCCATATGAGGACAATTCTTCGTAAGATGTCCTACTCCAGCTTTCACAACCCACTTGGATGGCATGAGCGGTTTCTCGACCTTGACATATCTTGGTGAGACTTTCAATTTTACTAGCGATAGTCGCAATTCCGTCGAAACTTCATCCTTGGTTTCTTTTACTTCCACCGTCGTGCCATTTTTGAGAATGGTCCGCCATTTTTGAATGGCTTCAATTGCGATAGTAGGAGTCATGTTCGGGATAGGTCCTTGATAGTCCAAAGACATCATCTTGTAGTTACATTTATTCCTTTATAGAAAATATTGACCTTCTGCTGGTTATTGAGATCATTGGTAGGACACTTATAAAGAAGATCGTTGTGTCATCCCAAGCTTGATCTGAGTTTAAATGTCTTCTTGTTTGAAATTGTGGATCTCAAGAGTTGATTAGAAATCTTTGATGGCGGAAATATCTTTGAATAAAGTGTTTCTTTAGTAGCGCCCAAGTATTAGCTATGGCGGGTAATCTTCGATCCATCTTAATTTGCTCTAGTGAGAGTCATTGGGAAGACCCTAAGCATAACACATCATGAGACACGCCGGAATGTTGAAAAGGCTAGCGATGTATAGGACATTTTCAACGTGCTCATATGTATCTTCGTCCTGTTTTCACGAAAAGGGTTAGCGCGAAGCTCCCTCATAAATTGGTCTTTAATCTCGAAGCGAACATCCGTTCCAATTGCGGTCTTACGAGACCCGACATTTGATTTGCTCTAGTCAACGGCAAGTATTCCTCAAGAGTGAGGTCATCGATGTTAACAACTTCCATGGTACCGAAAACTTGAAATATGATCGTGAGAAAAGTTAAAAATTGAAATGAAAGACTCAATATTAATCCTAATATAGCTCCCGACAGCGGCGCCAAAAACTTGATGCGGTTTTATGACGGTCTTAATATTTATAGTGTCTCGCTATACCTATAGTCTACCCTAATGCACTAACGGGAAGTGTACCCGGTCGTGTGTAGTGTAGTAAATGGTAAAGCCGAGGTCGTCCCAAGAGCTATGTGTGTTGGATTATTACTAAGTCTAATTGTCACAGAATATTAATGGTTATGATAGGTATTTAATTAATTAAACTACTAATGCATAATATAAAGTAAAAGCAAATAAATGGTAAAGGGAAATCAATAGAGGAATAGTGGTGCTAACCTAGTTACTCCTCCTAGCTAGTTATGTCTACGTCTACCTACTTCCAATTACTTCAAGTGGGGTCAAATTCGAGAGGACAACATTTGGTCAATTTGCCTAACCTATCAAAGAAAGATGCTACCACGGAGAAATCAAAGCACCGTCATAGAGTCCTGTTGTTCCTGGTCCCTAAGCCGAGTCATTAAGTACCGCTACATGCTAGATTCTAAATAGTGAGTGCCGGCCGTTAGGAACTTAGACACTACACCCCAAATTCTTAAGTTCATCCAAGCGATAGGTGATCAGGTTGGTCAAATCGCACAAGTAGAAAGGGTCGTTAGTTGGTCATATCTTACCCTTCTCGTCTCGGTCCGCTCACCTAGGGTCGGTTGGTCAAATCTCCTAGGCAATTGGCCTCTATCGCCATTCAAAACTACCGAACCAAGGGTGACTACCAAAGAACTATCGTGCATACACTTAGAAATAATTCTAAGAGTGTTGTCGTGGAATGGGATGCTTTGAAATCTTTGAATTCGTGGGGTATTTATAGGCCGGTCCGGGTTACGGTGTAACCAATAGAGGAGTTACACCGTAACCTTCTATTTCTCCGTAAATGCACTAGATCGCTGAATTACTGGCGTAACCTTATAAGTGGTTACGCCGTGAGTCTTCAATAAACTCGGTTACCGTAAGTGATGCGATGAGTTACGGCGTGAAATATCGGTGACGTGGAACCTCTTTTGACCTAGAGTTACGTCGTAACCTTTGGGAAGAGTTACGCCGTAACCTCTTGATAAGTTGGACTTACGGGTCACGCAATAGTTCTGACGTAATGTGAGAGATGAGTTCGCCGTAACTTCTTCAAACTAAGCATCTTGTGATAAATCTTTAGTAATGTTTCCATTTCCGCCTCTTTAGCTCGATGCTCGTAATTTACGAAAGTGGAAAACAATGGAAAACAAGCGTAAATTCATATAAATGATATAAATAACGAGCATTATCGGGAAATTGACACTTAATATTCGGGACTATTTGATGTTATCATTTCGAAGACTTTGACAACAAGCGATTGAGAAGACTTCATCATATCTTCGATAGAGATAGTGTATAAGTTTGTACCTCGTGTTCCTCTTAAAATTTCCACACCATCAAGTTCTCTAATGAAACAAGTATGTTTTCTAAAAGCCACTTCTAAATCGAAATCACATAATTGACCGACGAAAACAAATTATGACCACGACCTTCAACAGAGTATACCGGAAATTACACTATCACCAACCACATAATCTCCATAACCCATAATTGCCCCAAAATGGTGGTTCCCGAATCTAATGATTCCGATAAATTTACTCACGAAGTTCATGAGCATGAGCGATCTTGATCATATTGTAATACTGAATTTCTAAAATTCACAAAAGACCAAAATACCCTATGATAAAAAGTATGAATAAGTAATTCAAAAGAATACCAAATAAGCTATGTAAATTCAGAAAATTTTTAAGAAATATCACACATGATCTAAATAAATATTAAACACTTTGTAAAAGGTAATTTTTATAGTTTATAACTTTATAAAATTAGTTTTGTATTTTAACTAATTAGCCGAATATATTTATTTAGATTTATAAAAGAATTAAATTAATAAAAGCCGAATATAAATTTATAAAATCAAGAATCCATTTATTTTAAGTCCATGACATTATTAAGCCCACAAGGAAAATGGTAAATTATATAAATACCCAATATACGGTTTAATACAATCCCTAATAGCCGATAACCCCAAACCGACTCCCAAAAACCCTCCATAATTCGACTTCCAGTTTCCAGGGCTTAAAGCCATTTTTCTTGGACAAGTTTGAAGGTAAAGAAGGTGAGAAAAATCGTGTTCGAGGTCCTAAGCACTGGTTTGATCGTGATTAGTTTTTAGGCCGATTAGGGTTTCGTGAGTGATAGTTTTGGTTTCTTTTGTTCTAACGATCCAAGCTCATCAAGGGTATGTTTCTAATGTTACATTCAGTCCTATAAGTCATATAGAACACGTAAAATTAGCCATGCATGTTAAATAAGTCGTATGGAATTATTTGGAGTTAAAACCCTAAAAGCGTATAAAATAACTACTTGAGTATACGATAATTTTTAAGACCATGATTTGATTTTTCCAGAAACTATTACATGTTATAAGACCTGAATAAAATACATATTTGTAAATTCGAAGCTTGTGTGAATTGTCTTGAGTTTTATTGTTCGATCGCATATAATATAAGGAAAGGTTTAAAAAGGGACGATTAGGGTTTGCATGAACTAGGATTTTCTTGTTATCATAAAGGGTAATAAATGAAGTAATAATGATGAGCTAATGATTGGTTTAATCTAGGTTTAGGGCTTGTACTTAAATTATGCATTATTCGGTTATACATAAAAGTTTTGGGTTGGTTTTGTAACTTATGAAACTTAGAGGTTATTTTGTGAGCAGTAAAATAAAGGTACAAAGCATTATAAAAATAAGTATGGGGTTAACCGTGTAATTTTGGATATTTAGAGGGCCATTCAATCGTATTTAACTTAAAGGGTATGTTTTGTAAATTCTAAAACCTTTGGGCTAAAGTGTAAAATCGATAATATAAGGTTAGGTCGTATAATTAAAGATGTTAAGGGTGTAATATGTAATTCAGGTAAATTATGGGTCAACATGTGTAAATAAATTACGTAAGGACATGCATGAGTTTTGAGGTAACTTCGGTTTGTTTTCATGTACGTTCTAGGTCAAAGTGGAAATCATTAAAAGAAGTAACATGTGATTTAAATGCATAATAAGTAATATTAAAAGTATGTAAACCCTAGAACTTAAATAGGAAGTGATTAGGGTTAAAAACTAAGTGTGTAAGTTCGTTATTTCATGTGAGAGATGGTAAGTCTTGGAGTTATTAAATAACCGTTGATTTAGAGTAAATGAGCTAGTACTAAGTGGGTCGTGAACATGCGTGTGTATAATGGATTAAATTGGAATATGCATGGTCTCATTAGGGTTTGCATTCGAACAATGTTACGTGTGAGTCTGGTTAATCATGCACGTTATAAAAGATTTTGTAAACTATTTTGAAAGAGAGTCTTAAAATCCGTCTTTGACATTTGTAAACCCTATGCTATGAATGATGATCATATAAGTTCTCAAATAAGATATTTATCATATTAAACCCTTAAGTTTACCGTTTGTCATTTGCAACCCATAAATTTGGCTAAGTAATGACTAATACTCTAAAATGTTGGAATTCCGTCCGTCACTAAAGATGAGAATAATCTGACAACTCTAAAAAGTATTAATGAGATTAATCCGTTATACTAATAAGTATTAAATAATCATAATCCGTGTAGATTCGTTGGAGGAGACGCGACGTTACATCTTCGTATTCGTTCATTCGTTGCTTTTCTCTAATTTGCTTTAAGGTACGGATATTCTGTCTTACTTTAAGACACTTGTGTTATCGTACAGATATTCTGACCTTTTCAGTAAAGGTCCCTCATGTTTTCCTTCTTTGTCATTCTCTCATGCTTATTAGGATTCCCAATGCCATTGCTATGAACCCTTTTCCTGAATGGTTGATCTGTTACTTATCTGAATTTATGTTCTAGTGAACTATGCAATATCTGATGTGAACTTATGTTAGGAAGACTTTGATATATACATTCGTTGAACCCTGCTATATTGGATTATGAACCTATGATTATGAACCTCCGGTTATGAGCGATACATTTATGAATATATGATATGCCTCTATGATATGAACTTATGATTTCGACTATCTCGAATATGAACCTTATGATATGAACTATCGATATGATTACGTGACCTTGAGTTTGACTATGATCCGTACTATATCCGAAAATCTGTTTGACTTAAGTTGGTTGATAATAACCAAATATTTAACTAGTCATGGGGTTCCATGTCCGTATCGATGATGCACTCGATATGACTCTAGGGCGATAGAGTGATGTTCCGCCACGTCTACGGATGGTGAAGCATATTTTTGAATATGTAGGAAGGGCGTATGGATGCATCCTAGATCGATCATTATCGATATGTTATCGGTGAATGATGTCGGTATGCAATCTGGCGTCTTCACAAAAATCTGGGAGCTATCTACTCCATTTGTTTTCGAAGTTACTTTTGAAAAGAAAGATATTTTGATATGATATGTTTGTGAATGTGCTTATGACGTATTTGTTTAAGTGATTATTAGTTGCCATCTTTGGGATAAGACTAATACGTTAAAACCCGATTGTATATCGATATTATGAATTGTTATCGTTACGTGAATGCGTTGATCTGCGAGATGAATGTGCTAGTGCACAATTGAGTGTTTTGAAGGTTAATTATCCGTACGTATATGTGACTGCCATGTTTAAACTTTGCTAAGGTTAGGAGTTGAGGATTGGTTTTGCTATATTATGCGCCATGACTTGTATGATAATTCATTGCTATACTATTGAATTGAGTGCTTTAAATGTTTCTTCAATGATTTGTATGAATGCCATGTTTATTTGTTTAGAAGTGTTTTCCGTTAGTCTCTAGATATTCCGTTTGGCTTATCGTGTCTGTTATTTTGATATGCTATGTGTTTGGTTGTTCTGATATGTTTGTGTTTGCGTTAGTAATGTGCTATGTGAAGTCTAAATTGTTATGTGGTTGCTTGGATTTACGTATATTTGTGCTTCCGCGAGAATCCTAAAAGATCTTTCGTCATTATTTCATTTTATTTTCGTTATTCGTATATTTGTTTTGTTTAGCTTTTGTTTCGTTATATCATTCACTTGGGCTTTGTAAGCTCGGCCAGCATTTTTCTTTTCTGCGGCGGTATTTAGCATTCAAGATGAGCTTATGGGATAGGTGATCGGGCTTGAGAGTAGAGCGAGAGCAAGATTTTGACCATAGAGATCTTAGATATATTTTGAATATAAGTTATTTATATTATCTTTTGTAAGTTTTGTAAAGGCTTCATTATTGTACATTAGTTAAAGTTCGATATGAAACCGTATTGTGATATCTTTACCCTTGTCGGTCGGGGTGTTACACATATGCTTAGAACAACACGAGTCCGGTACCACGTAGCGGTTTGAGCGACCTCGAGATATGATTGATTCCACGGAAGGAGTGGTCCTTTTAGGTGAAGAAGCCCTTGGAGTTACCAGTGGTGAGATATTTGCCATGAAGATGGTGCAGGCGGTTGGTTTATGTTAGGGTGGAAATTCCATAAGAAAAGAGTCGGTCATCCCAAATTTTATCTAGCCTAAGTTAGCTCGTAGACTTGTCGTTATTTATGTTATTAAGTAGTTTATTAGTTTGTTTAGTGCAACACCGTGGAGGAAGGACGGGTCTTTACCCATTGTATACGATCCACGGTCAGTCGAGAAGGTCATTTACTTTGTAACCTATAAATACCCTCTACCTTACAAGGTAGAGGTTGGATGTTCATTGGGAATCTAACATTCCACAAGTTTCTCTTTCTAGAATATCCACTTTCTCTCTCTAAAACATCTTATTCGCCTACTTGTGATTATGGTTTAGTGTGTTTGTGAAATCAATATGTTACAAATGGTATCAAGAGCCATGGTTTGATCATCTCTTACATATCCTTGGATTTCTAGTGATTTTAGATGGTTTTAGAGTTTGAGAAAGTTTTGTGGTTTTGCATCATTTGGATCATTTCTAGTGTTAAAGTTTGAATTTTGGGTGTAGTTTGTGTTTAGAATCATTGTATGTGCTTGGGTTTTGATTTGGTATGCTTGAATCATCGTGGTTGGGTTGTTTTTTTTGGATTGAAAAGGGGTGTTTGTAAGATTTTCTAGCTAGCGACTTGAACCACGGTGTGTTATTCTAGCTAGCGACTTGCTTTGCAAATTGGTAGCGAGTTGTAGTTGATGTTGTTAGCGATTTAGGCGTAGCGACTTGTCTATTGAAACAAGCCGACAAACAGTACACTTAGTGGATTCTCCACTACGGGTAGCGACTTGGTGAAAGTTAGCGACTTGTAGTTAAGTTGGTTAGCGACTTGGTGTTAGCCATTTGATGCCTAGCAAGTTGCTATTTAGCGACTTGACAACTTAGCGACTTGATTCTTAGCGAGTTGCTCTTTAGCGACTTGCCTACTTAGCGACTTGGTGCGTGGCGACTTCTTTGTCAAAATTAGTAGCGACTTCTTTGTTAAAATTCTTAGAAACTTGGTACTTAGCGACTTGGCTTTTGAATACCTTGGTGAAGTGAAGCAAGTTACTTATATCTAATATCCATTAACACATTGATCAACACAATGTCTTACATCAACGATCCTTTAATCACCAAAGTACTTGCACTCTATGATACCTCGCAGAATAATGACAGTACGCTTCCCGAATGCTCTCTGGTGAACAATTCACAACTTATAATCCAAACAATTACGATGAGTCACTCATAATATTTTCAAATGATGCAAAGCAAATGGAATGCAACATTGATCCCTTTCAACTACTTCATCGACATCTCAAACTCATCATATCTACAACCATGGATCGAACAAGCGGTGCTCTCCTTGATCGGGACTTTCCCACCTTGACAAGAGCTGTGGTACTTAACTTAGAACAAGCGAGGTTTCTAATTACCAAAGAAAAGTTCTCAATGATAAATCTAATGCGACTCTTCAAGTAATCTTTAATCAATTTGACCACTTATCCGGGGAATATTCCTCAAATTTTGATGATGACATGGTGGAATTTCATTCAAAACACACTTTGGAATGGAAATTCATGAGTTCGAAACACCTTTATTCAACTTATGGATAATATGGAAATATACATTAAGGAAGTGCTCAAGAGAATGACAAGTTTGAATGAATTGAATGGGTGTCAAGTGATGCTATGGAAAGATTGTGATAGGTCATGCAATGGATCAGTTGAACCAATGAATGATACCAAATCAAAAGTTCGGTTGCAATGAAGGAAGATAGAGACAACAGTGCGATCTCAAAGACTCGAGTCGAGTCGAGAAAAGGTTTCATGTGATAAGGTACCATAAGCGATCAAAGTAATTCAAATGTTAATGTACCGATCTACTTGATTCTAACTCGAACATAATCTTGTGAAATCGATCTTGGTTGAGCACGAATCTAAAACTATTAATGCTAATGACATGATTGAAAAAGGGTATATGATGAACTTTCAAACCAATACTCAATTCTTGAAAACATTGTATTTCATTGGAAAATGAAATACAACAAAAGGATAAAGCTTTTATGCTAAAAATCTTGCATTAATCGAGAATTTCGAATTTCTAGAATTTTTGAAATTAATCAATTAAAACCCAGTTTAGGACAAGGACTCAACCATATGCAATCGAAGTTACTACTCTCGGATGTGCATAAGCATGATTGTCATGAGATGAGTGATACACTTAAAACTAGAAATGATGAACTAGCTCTATGTGTGTCCAACCTATTAAGAAAATGAGTCATTAAGAAAGAACTTAGAGGAGACCAATTCTAAGTTGATCAATCAATCTAACATCTTGTTGAAAGACATTGATGACCTCAAAGCCCAAATTCGGGATAAGAACTTCAATATTGTTTCCATAAAAATGAGCTTAGGAAATCTATTGGAAATAGGGTGAACACTAAGTTTGCAAAACCATCAACTTTGGGAAAGTCAATTGTTGAAACCACTCTAAACATACTGATGAGTAAGAAGCCTAATGCCTTTAGAACCGAAAGAGTTAAATCATCGAAATCTAGGCTTGCCTCCCAAGTTGATGAGAATGTTGTGTTGACAAAACCGGTCACTTCATTACTTCATTCCGATATGATGAATCTCAAACCCGTGTTAATGTTCAAAGCTCAAAGATCGAAATACTAGAAGTATGACTAGTTCTCATAAGAAACATCAATTGGTGATCAATCCCTAAGAAACAAACTAATAACAAAAGACCAATAGTCAAAACAGGAAAGTGCACACATACAAATCTACTAGTGGTCGCTTCAAATGGATTTCTCTTGGCGATTATTTAAGTTTACGAGGATCCAAGCGGACTTACATACCTAGATCTTGCCTTAAGTGGATGCCCATAGGAAAACTCTTCAAGTATATTGAGCCTAAAAGGATCTCTAATAATGATTCGTCTATATTAAACTGTGATACATCCAATAGTGAGATTACTCATGTTACTAACCCATCCATTTGCAATTCTACATGTGCTTCTAGTACAATGTGCTCTCAGTCCTTTTCAGGTACAATGCTCAATTCAATCAGGAACTTCATGACTTGGTTTCCATCGAAATGAATGTAGCTCATTCAGGAGCTATAGCATGCCAGAATTGATGTACCTCGTACTTTGACTCCTTTTCATCTTGAATCAGGACTCGCTCTTATAAAGCTGTGTACAAATCAATTTAAAAAATTTGTCATTCAATACTTTTTAAATACATTTTATACATTTTGTTTAATACTTTATAAATATTTCAATCTTTTAAGTTCATGATTTTAGTCATTTACCTCAAACTAATAAAGGATATATTCTTTGTTATCGATAACATCTACGGTCCTAGAAATGTCATTCAATAATGATACGGGATCATAGATGAAGTTCGAACAACTGATATATTCTTATTTTAAAATGGGTGGGTTAAAGTCAATCAATGTTCTTTGGTGACATTGATTGAGGGGGAGAATTTTTCAAGATATCTTGTTTATATCTGCGCCATCTTTGGTTATGTTTTGTGCTCGATTCTTGAGTTGTTGTCTTGTCTTGCCTTAGTGGTGATCTTTGTGTACTCCTGTATTGAATGCTTATTTGTTTCATGGTGCTCATTGTGTTAGTGTTCATTGTGTTAGTTTGCTTATTTCTATCTGTGTTAGTATGCTATCTGATAAGTTCATGGATTGTAAATGTCTACTATACATAATATGATAAGATAGCAACTTACCATGACTGTGTTAGCAACTTGCTTTGAAAAACATCAGCGACTTGTTAGAATTCTTTGATAGCGAGTTGCTAAACATTCACTAAACCACAGGGACCGAAAGTGACTACTTGGTATTCTTGTTTAATCCCTTCTCCTTACCCTAGCGACTCACCAAATTTTTTTTGCTTTTCAAAAACTTAAAAACAATATTTTCTTTCTTTCTCTCTCTCGTTTACATTTCAAGCTAGCGACTTAGAAGTGGTATGTTTTGCATCTTTCACTCTCTGCTCTCAATTATATGTCGTAGATGCTAGACTAACATAGCTTTTTACACAGATCCCATCGAGCGTTTGATCCGTATCACTTGATTCTCACGTAGGTTTGCTAATGAATATGCTCTAATGGAATCATTTTTCATGTGTATAATGGTTGTTTAGGAGTTATTGGAATGTATTAATGGTTTTTTGTATTGCGTCATTATGGTGTCGCTGAATGTGTTGAGTTTGATGTTATTTGTCGATTGCAAGTATGTTAGATGATTATTTGTAACCGACCTATATAGCTTGTTAAGTGTGCCCATGTAATAGTGTTGAATAATTGTTTGGTTGGTGCTTTGGTTGTCGATTATGTAAAATATGTTCTTGATGGCGACTTAGTAATGCTCTTGGTAGCGAGTTAGTGTACAAATTCATCGTGGCGAGTTGTTACTCTTAAGTGCGTTCAAGTTAGTGACTTAGTGAACTAATTTGTAGCGACTTAGTCATACTTGTTGGTGGCGACTTGTCTTTACAAGTTAGCGACTTAGTAATATTAGCGACTTAGTTAACCAATCTGTAGCGACTTAGCAGTATCACTGTTGATGGCGACTTGTATTTACAAGTTAGCGACTTAGTAATTGTAGCGACTTAGTGAACTGATTTGTAGCGACTTGGCAGTGTTACTGTTGATGGCGACTTATCTTTATAAGTTAGCGACTTAGTAAGTTTTCATGTAGCGACTTAGCCTGGTTTAGCGACTTGTACATTTATGATTAGCGACTTAATTGGTTTATTTTTCATACGGCGACTAGGGTTATTAAAATGTTTTAAGGAAACTTGCTAGGATAATCTCATGCTTACAATCTTAATTCAGGATTTCCTGTAGCAACTTGTATTGACAACTTACTCTTTGTGACCTGCTATAACATTTCTGTTTGAGCAAGTTGTACTTGGATTCTCTTGTAGCAACTTAATATCACAACTTGTTTCATACAAACTGTTATATCATTTCCACATTTGTATCTTGTTTCATGACATTATTTCTTAGCAAATGTGCTTTTTAAATATTTTAATTCCAAAACAACTCGTCTCGTGAAAACTATATCAAATGGAGTCTTTAACCTTAAACACTCGCTAATGCCACTCAATCTATCTCTATATGCTTATGGGAACCCTGTCTGAACTACTAAGTTTGTGTGTTTATGACATAAGGGTGTATTCAATGTTGTCTAACTAACCATTTATAATCTAACATGTTCCCAATCATTGTTGTTGGTTGTGTATATCTTCAGATCTTCAATGGCAAACACAACCTCAGCTGAGAACATTACTTCTTACGCACCACCCAATGTCCTCTCGAACGAAGAAATCCTTCCTAAAAGTCAATGGGCGTAAATTGGAAAAAGTAAGCTCATATGTGGACTTACAAAAGTTGCAACAAAATCCTATCCTCAAAGTGTCTATTGATATCCTCAAAACACAAACTTCTTGATTGCACTAACAAAGCAATGCACAATTCCCACCATTTATATTCAACAATTCTAGAACACCTTTGAATGGGACAAAATCACGCCTAAATATTCACCTTAACTGGATGATAGGGAATTTGTGATCGATTCGACATTCTTAGCAAGGCCCTAGGAATCACTCCTGTAACCCCATCATACGATCGAACCACCACCTAGTCTTTGAAGACCTAATTGTCTTTTAATTGGTTTGGGATACGAATAGCATTACAAGGGCTTCGACATCATCACGGACACATGTATCAACCACGGAGAGCAATGACAACAGTTCTCAACTTGTGCTTATCGGCAAAACATCGGGGTTTGATAAAGTGAGAATTCCCATCTTGCAAATCTTATAGGTATTGTCAATGGTGTGAATGTGAATGTCTCGAACGTGTCTGGGAAAAATTTTTCTTGTCAATGAACACATTCATATCGATAGAACAAACTTTCGTAATAAAGCTCGGGGACGAAAGAAGCGAACAAACTTGTGATTCCTAGCATCAGTTTTCAAAGCTTGTTATCCAATACACTGCAGACTCACAACTTCAACCCTAGGTTGAATCGAACTACATAATGCCGAGGATGAATTTGTTACGGGCAATCTCAAATATATTCCAGTGGAACCAACAAAGAGATCTTTGGACTCATCGATAACGCTACACGCGTGTTCGGGGTCAAGAAACTTCCTTTTCTTGAGCAAGTTTTATAACACCCAGGCGGTGAACCTAATCGTTTTAGTGTAGTAATTAGGGTAAGCCACGGTATTGATATCGTTCTCTGGGGAATAGGAATGCTAGTAAGAAGTTACTACGCTAAGGTTAAGGTTGAGGAAGATTATTTTTGTATTTTATATTTTATGAAATGGAAAGGTACGAATCTCGGGTATTGGATTTGGGGGTTTGGTATTTCTACCGATTACTCTACTATTATCTAATTATCTAAACTAAGGTTGTGGGAGTCTATGTCTAATTAATGTGTGCTCGTATGATAGTTTAAAGATGTGTTTACTTAGGTTGTATTACTCCTTAATTATCTCCTATTGATGGTTGAGTTGTCACGTCCTTATTCTTAGTTGCGTTGTGTGTCTAAAGTTGTAGGTATGCGTTTCTCCCAACTCTTTGAACTTACCAAAGGGTCTCGTCTACAAAACCCACTAGGGATGATAAAATCTTACTCTAAGGCACTCTTTGGATAATTTAGCCTACAACTACTCGGGTAATCATATTCTAAGGTTCACAAAGATGAATCAAGCATTAAGTACACAACGAATGACCTATCGCATTACTAGATCATTAATCAACTTAAGATAAGAAACAACCAATCAATATTCAATAATTAAGTTTCATACTTCCTAAGCAAACACACAAATAAATTAGCCGGACATGGAGAACATGCAAGCATACACACAAATAATCAAAGACATAATTGAATTAATGAAGTAAATACTTATCTTGATGTAAGATAGGGTTTAAAACCCTAAAATATTGTACAAGACACCTTAGGTTCGGTTTAGGTTTTCACCCAAAAAGACTCTCTAAAACTGAAAAATTCGGATTCTATATATAAGATTACATATGCGACGGCCACCTTATGTTTCGTGACGCCGTCGTGTCGCCGCCATTAGGTTTCGTCTTGGCCACGTTAACCTTGCGACGGCGTCACCTTATGTCCGTGACGCCATCCTCTTGACCGACGTCGTTCGGGTTGCATCTAGGCCGTCGGTAGCAGCGGCCTACTCCTTTAAAGCCCGACGTCGTCTCTTGAAAATCTGAGTTTTGTCTTGACCGTCACAAAAATCCTACTGACGGCGTCGCAATTAACACCGACGCCGTCGCCTTCTATTTTCAAAGACCTTGAGTGTCTCGATTCGACTTTGGCCATTTTCTTCATATATTCGCCTTTTCGTCCAAATAAGTGCCATTCCAAAGATTTTGCCTTCAAGAGACCTAAAAGTGAAAAGGAACGATATTAAGCAATAACAGATACAAAGTGATCAAATAAGGGCTAAACGACCCTCAAATCGGTACCTTTTAAAACCTTATCAAATATCCCTACACTTGTTATTTGCTTGTCCTCAAGCAAATGTGCTTTTAGCCAATTAATTTATAAGTTAGGGGTCATGAAGCATTAATTCAAAACAGTCCACAACACATATAAGCCCATAAAGTTATAACAAGCACGAAATTACATACTAGCACCTCACATGGGGTGTTTGGATACTCACATCTCTCTCGGGTGTATATGAAATATAACAAATCGGAAATGGAAGATAAACACTCATTAACCGGTCCTAGTACATAGATTACCATAGGCTTGAGAATAGATCAAACCTCCATCGCTTTGGCGTAAGCACCTAGGAAAGACTATCAAAGAGGTCTTTAAAGGGTTGTAACGTTAGGCTTACGTTAGGGAAACAAAGGGTTTTGTGGGATAGGCTATTTAGTGGTGGCAAGTCAAAAATCTCTATGTTAAATGCATACGAAGAATGGCGTTGCTAAGCCAAGACTCGACACTCTAAAACTCTAGGTAACGAAATAAACAAAATAAATTTAAAGGATAGATGTAGAATGGTAGCCAGTATATATATATATATATATATATATATATATATATATATATATATATATATATATATATATATATATATATTACACTCTATTTTTTTCTTTTTCTCTTTTCTATTTTTTTTTCGATTTTTTTTCAATCACTTTTACTCTACCATCCTCTACGGTAACATCAAAATAATAGGGATTTATAGGCACATCCCTACACTTGAGTTTTATTACTCTAACACTAATTTGACCCAATTGAAAAGATCAAAACACTTGGGGTACATTATTACGCAAATAAAGGGAATTTGAATTAACGTTCCCTTCCCATCATTTCATAAACTTTAACTTTTCCATGAATCCCAATCGTCCCAAAGCGTATACAAAGGATATGACTCGACTTAGCAACTCATGCAAGCAACGGATAATTGAACTAAGGGTTTAGGGTGATAACAAACATTTGCGCTAAAAGTGAGTGCATAAGGGGTAGAAGCTAAGGCGATTTGGGTGTATATTTGGGGTGGGGTGTAAACAATGCTCTTCATTGATATTCGGAAAACCGAAACATCACGAGAACCGCGAAAAGGATAGGCTCGAGGGTTTAACTAGGGGTATCGTGTACTAAAGATGAGTACAACGCAAAGGATGTGGGGAATTACTCAACCGATATGTAAGAAGTAATTATATTACGGGTATCAAACAAGGGTTATCCTAATGCCTCTTATCATTTAGTTATTCCTAACTACACAAGTGTAGTCTCACTTGCGATCTCGGAATGCATCACAAAACAAGTTCTAGAATCTAATATACTACCAGTTCACACTCTAATCATTGAAGATGAATGCTTTAATTCCTACTAATCTAAGGTTGATCCTCACATTTTGGGTGGAATTTGGGTGGTAAAGGGTTTTTGTGCTAGTCATGCAACTTCCTATCCATGAGACGCTTTTGTTAAGACTAATGGCCCACTCCTATATGTCATGAAAAATTTTAAATTTAGTGCCAAAATTACCCTAACCGACATTTTCTCATGGTTTATTACGCAAATGCAATTGGACAAAGCAAATAATCAAGGATAAGCATAGTTTCAAAGTTCCATTTTATTTTCCTCCTACACTTAAACCGAACATTGTCCCCAATGTTCCCCAAAATATCAAAGTTATGATAAAAGAAAGTAATCAAAAGCGAAAGAAACTAATACTCCCCGATTAGCTCGGTAGGATCCGTGTAAAGTGGTGGTTAAATCCTTTTCAAGAAGAATTATTGCGTGAAAAGCTCCTTCCAATCTTATGTAATTTCTTCTCGACAAACTAAACTCGCACACTTGAAGAAAACAAACGAAACCTTCAAGTAAAATCGGCGGTAATAATATATATAAGACTCGATTTAAACTAGGATATAATGCTTGTGGAATGGATGTTTACTGAATTTCTAAGAAAATTAAGACACGAAAATTCCAAAAATTTATAAGTAGCTCGAAAACGAGAAAAATAATCGATGTTTTACTCCTTCTGGCCCGTCCAGTTATCCCGACAAAAAGCGGTCTGCGATTTTACGGAAAAAATTCGGAAAATTTACATCTTTAGAATGGGAAAATTTCGCAAAAACATCCATTATGACTCGATACAAGCATTTGACTCGAACAAACAAACATAAATATCTTTTAGTTAATTGTTATTGTAACACCCAACCCGACAAGGGTAGAAGTGTCACATTCGGTGTCATATCGAACATACAATTAAAAGCGGAGTCTTAAGAATAAAGTATCAAGTCATTTAAACAATGATTTACGGAAAATTTCAAAACCCAAAATGTCTAAGATAAAATGAAATCTCAAAACAAAAGCCCGCCAAAATAAGTCCAAATAATAAGGTAACTAGGGTTGGTCCACTCGATAATCCAACTCTCACCATCAAAGCCCATCTTCAAACCTAAAACTGCCAGAGGAAAAGAAATGCTTGTTGAGCTTAAAAGGCGATGAGCGGATATAACAAAGCGAAGCTAAATAAAATCTAAAATGCAAAATGAAACAAGGAAACGGATATCAAAGTCGCGCGAAATGAGAATAATGAGTCAATGAGGATCCTGCAGAACACAATTATACAGATATCCAAAACGAACAGATAACAAGGAGAACGAAGCAAAGCAAAGCATCAATGACATATAAACAAGCACATACAAACTAGACATACAAGAACTGAAACATAAGCAAGCATAGCAGGCATCGCATCCACACAACATATATGTCATACAATCAATTCAGGAAATCAGAAGACATACAAGCCAAACAGATATCTACAGGAAAACGAAAGCAACTAAATAATAAGTGAGCATGGCAATTCACACAAAAGTCAAAACCCTTAGTTGAAAACATAACCAATATCATAATGAAGAGTACTAACAAAGATCAAAACATGGCGATCTGCGTAACAAGTAGGAATACACTATGAACACTATAATTAAATGAATTAAATACATAGCGGCAATTAAACAAGTTAACAAGCTAGTCTTCATAAGTTGAACCATTTACCCAATCAAACCATAGCATAAATGTAGTGCAAACATGGCGGTCAACAACAAGCGATGAGGACACCACGGATAGTCATAGTCCATGAGATTAATCGAGCGAGGTACAAAAGATAAACAGATCAACAATCAATTTCACACAAGCACGAGTTACTGGACAAATCAAAGGATCACATAACAAGAAGATAGCATATCATCGGATGACAACAGTAAATCTTATATCGCATACATACATATCATACAGTAATCGGTAGTCGTATAAACATGAATATCATAATCAATCCAATAACATATAATAACCCGATGCGTGAATGGAACCATAGTCGAAGTAAGAATGAAAGTGTGATGGATCAATGTAATGGAGTATCAATATCTTGGTAAAGTGAATCATATAAGGGTATTGAGTAATGAACAAGCAATACGATTATGGTGCATTGAAAATACGGAAGGTACAATATAGGTTTATCAAAAGTGTAAGGGTTATCGTAAATCTGCAGGAGCCGGAAACATATCATATCATATCATATCATAAGTAGCCATTGTATTCGGAGGGTGACCTCGAATACCATACATAATAGGAGGAGACCTCGGTAACAAATGGAGTAGCTAGCTCCCGAATTGTGAAGACGCGGATTACACCGACATCATTCACCATATATATCTCCAAACGGATCAAATCCTCGAAACATATCATATCTAGGATGCATCCATAAGCCCCGAAACATAGTGGCCAAATCATATACATATAGTGAGCTCATAATCATATCATAATAGGGACGGTGTGGAACATCACTCAACCACACTAAAGTCATGCCATTGGTGCATCAATGACACGGTCAGGTTACCTTCTTGACTAGGAAACATATTTGGCTCGGGTATCAGACTGGAGGGTCAAAGCATATTCATATCATAAGGTTTCATATCATAATTCATATCAAAGTTTCATATCATAGTTTCATATCGGAGTTTCATATCAAAGGTTCATATCAAAAGGAGCATAGCAAGGTCATAGGGAAGCCCTAATCATGAGGCTTAGAGTACAACGTAACAGTTCAAGCTAATATCGAAAGATGTATAAGAATCACGAGAAACCTTACGAGATAAGGTCAGAATATCTTTACCTTATTCGGAGCAAATCACAATGAAAGTAAAATCAAGAAAGAGATCAATCCCGTCGCCCGGAACCTATATGAATTAAATAACGTTCTATAAGAATCAGATCACTCGTTTAAGACGGCTTTCCTTTTTTTAGTAATCTTTCCATTTTAAGTACTCTTTCTATTTTAGGTAACTTTCTATTTTAGGCAGCTTTCCATATTTAGCAGGTTTCCATATTTAGTAACTTATCTAAAGTTAAATAATGAAAATGAGTGTTATTATGATTTAAGGATCATTTATGATAAGTTACAAAAGTTTAGGGTTTAAAATGTCAATAATGTAAAGTATAGGGTTAAAAGTGTAAATATAGCAAGTTTACTCATTTTACTCATTAAATCCATTTAGTTACTATATTAACAAGTTAATCCATCAAGTTTCATAATTTACAAAACAACCCCTTAACTTTATTAAATCATGTAATACAAACCCTAGTTTTAGGTTATGGTTATCGTATCCGTTCTAAACCATTTTAGCTCGATTATTACAAGATTATAAGACTCCTTATGTGATATCATTTTAGGTCGAGACTCCCTTCCAAATAACCATATTGTACGCCCCATATTCATATCAAAACAAGCCCGTAAATCATTCGTTATTGATTCCATTTATCACATACGTATTCGTATAGTTTCAAAAGCTCATTGAATCCTTAAACAAAACATATATGTGTCGACATATTGAGAACCCAAAAATCAGTTTTGTATTCATATTTCATACCATATATCATACGATTTATAGAGATTAAGAATCAAGGTTTTTATGTAATCCATTTCATCATTTTATGTGACAAACGAAATCATGATTTTATGTGTTCCATTATTCAATAACAAGCCTAAAAATATATCCATGGCCACGAATTAAACAAGAAACAAAGAGGAAGAGGCGTGAGATGATGATACGTTACCCTAGTAGCGTATGCGTGACAAAGGAACAAGAATCAAACCACCACGATCAAAACCAAGCCTCCTTGGCTCTAACAAAACCCACGCCACAATTACAAACCCACGACCAAGCTTGTTTTGAAACCAAACACGATCACCACGTCCACTATCGATCACACACGATCACGAGCCTCCTAGGAACCTTTGTTTGTATGAATTTGGATGGGAATGATGAAAATAATATGGGTGCCGCCACTATAGAGGATGAGAGAAACTTAGGGTTTCTTGTGTGTTTTGAAATGAAAAGGAAATGATAAATGAGAGTTTAATAAAATTGATTATGAGAGTAAATGGAGGAGCCTATGAGGCCGGCCATCAAGGGGGAGACCAAGTTTATGACTTTCCCATCTTATCACATTATCATGTATGTAGTCTTGATAGTAGTCGAGTTAATTGTGTACACTTTGATATGTGTATTTGTTACTTAGACTTTAATCATTTATGTTCTTTAATTTATATCATAAGTAAAATATTTTCATAATGTGTGTATTATTATTGAGGATATAACTTGTTAAACAATGTTGACGTGTTTTCGAGTTAGTATAATTTTAAGTTTGAGGGCAAAATTGTCATTTCACGCGTTTGAGATTTTAGGGTTTTACTGATTATTCTCATGTTTACGTTTCTTTTGAAAACGATGTGTAATCCTCCCTACACTTATCCCTTATGTAAAATACCTTTATATGCAATTAAGGCGAGGTTAAAACAAAATAAAGCATTTTTACAAATTTAAACATGAGGATAAACAATTAATAAAAGATATATGACACTAACAAGCAAACAATTAAGCATGGGTTGCCTCCCACGCGCTTTTCTTTATTTAAGAGTCTTGTAGCTAGACTCATAGTCGTGCTCCTCGTTGCCTCACCACCGCCACCTTGACCCTTTGTTTTCCCATCATCGAAAGGGTGTAGGTGTTGTATGCTTACCGTGGATTCCTTGCCAATGCTGTCAATTATGGTGACGGTTTTATCATTTAAATTGGTCTCCATAACTGTGAAAGGCCCAAACCATCTTGGTTTGTTTCTTCCTCATAATGCCCTTATCCTAGATCTATACAATAGCACTTTTTCTCCCTTTAGAAATTCCTTAGGGTCCTTTTTTGCCTTAGGTATCGAGGTGGGATTGTTTGCTAACTTTTTATCGAGTTTCCACAACGTCGCATACAATCCTTGAACCATAAAGTCTCTAAGCCCTTTTTCCCGGTCATTCATCTTCTTCTTAACATTGTTGCACAGGGCTTTCGATTTCCACCCATAATCATTTCCATGATCTTAAGAGGATATCTTGGGATGATGGGTATCCTAGCGTACCCTTCCCGCTTTTGAGTATCATGATGCCTTCTCCGCATTTGATGGTCGCCTTGGCGGTGGCCGAGCAGCGTCCCAAGAATGAGGGTGCGTTTTATCTTACTCAACATCAATGATCACGAAATCCACCGGATAAGCGATGTTGGCTACCTCAATTAGAACATCAACAATGATTCTATGGGGTGGACATAAGTATGATTAGCTAAGGAAAGTCTAAGGTCGGTCTTGTTGGTTTCTCCATAGTTAACTTATTATGGATTGACAATGGCATTATGTTCACATCGGTACCTTGATCGGCCAAGGCATTTATATTATCCATGTCACCGATGCTAACCGGTATCACGAAATTCCTGTGGTGTCTCGTTTTCTTGTTAACGGTTTTTATAACCAACTCATACAGAGGTTCCATAGGTAAGGCGTCGTAATCTTCTTCCGTCATTTTCCTTCAAGAGCTTCCCTAAGAACTTCATTGTACCTAAAGTTGTTTACTTGGTTTGCAATGGTTTTCTTGTTAATTTCGTGCTTAAGGTAGTACTCAATGGTCTCGGGTTTATCATTAGGCACGAGACTCCTCCTTCGTGCTTTCCTCGGTTTTCCACATCTCAACCCTTGCATTCTCGGGCATAATGGAAGCAGGCGTTTACAAATGAAGTGGGAGGGCAATCGTTGCTTCTTACGAGCACTTTTTCGGGAACCTTTGTTTTGGTAAATTCAATTACCAAATTCATCATTTCTTTCATTTTGCTTGCATTTCCTCTCTCGCCTATAAACCTCCTCTTCAAATCGGCTAATCTCTCTGTGAGCTGCCATGTACTCCTCACTTGATCCTTAAAGCTTGGTGAAAGTGGTATTGGGGAAGTACGAGCAGGCGCCATTGAACTGGGTTTTGCTTTCGCGACTTGGGGATTCGAAAAAGTGTGGAGCGGTTGGTGGAGTTGGTGGATTTGTGACCTCTCGAGGAATTTATGCGGGCTCTTTTACGCTTTCCATAAGATAATCAATTCCTCTCGATGGCACTCAATTGCTCCTCGAGTGTATCGGAGGATTCGGAAGGAGTGGATATGGCATTAACCACGTTAATCGGAGTTTCGGAGATTCACTCCAATCTTCGTAGCTTTGATCGGCAAGCTCCTCTATAATATCCCATGATTTCTCTGCGTTAAAGTCGTTGAGCCTTCCACCGTGACTCGATCAATGGATCGTCGAGTAATGAAATCGGTATGATCATAGAATATTTGGATTTGAAGCCAAAGATCAATGCCATGGTGTGGAAGTCTACGGAGTGGTTCCTTCATCGAGTCCATGCTTTGTAAAGAGACTCACCTTGGAGTCTGGAACGTCAAGATGTCTCGCCTAAGTTTAGTGGTTCTCCCGGTGGGAAAAATTGAGCAAGGAAGCGAGAGGTAAGATCATCCCACTTGAGATGGAGCCGGTGGAAGTCGCTCAAGCCAATTACTAGCTTGGTCCGTAGAGAGAATTGGAAGAGACGCGGTGCGTGGTCTCCCGAGTAGTAGCATCAAGGTCGATGGAATCAACGATTTTGAGAAATCCCTCGATCTTGATTTGGATCTTGAACGAAGTCCATGGAATGCACATCCGTTTTGCACCAACCGGATGGTGTCCGATCGCAGGCCGTAGTTTGGGCTTGGTCGGGAAGCTCAATGGTGTTCCTATAGCCTAGGTGGCTTGGTCTCGTGTATTCACCAAAAGTACGGGCTCTTGGCGGGTCAATTAATGGTGGGTTGATGAATGGTGGGTGGTTATCATCCTCCATGATGAAAAGTGATGGGTGTTACGAACAAAGGTCACGAAGAAGGGGATAGACTAAGAAAGCTAAAATGAGAAAAATTTACTTGATAGGAATCAAGCAAAGAACCTAAGCGAGGTGGACTACTAACTAGCTATTCTATTCCCGGCGGCGCCAAAACTTGATAACGCTTACACGTCGTTCGGGTCAAGGAAACTTCCTTTTCTTGAGCAAGTTTATAACACCTTAGGCGATGAACCTAATCGTTGTAGTGTAGTAATTAGGGTAAGCCACGGTATTGATATCGTTCTCTAGGGAATAGGAATGCTAGTAAGAAGTTACTACGCTAAGGTTAAGGTTGAGGAAGATTATTTTTTGTATTTTTATATTTCATGAAATGGAAAGGTCTGAATCTCGGGTATTGGATTTGGGGTTTGGTATTTCTACCGATTACTCTACTATTATCTAATTATCTAAACTAAGGTTGTGGGAGTCTATGTCTAATTAATGTGTGCTCGTATGATAGTTTAAAGATGTGTTTACTTAGGTTGTATTACTCCTTAATTATCTCCTATTGATGGTTGAGTTGTCACGTCCTTATTCTTAGTTGCGTTGTGTGTCTAAAGTTGTAGGGTATCGTTTCTCACAACTCTTTGAACTTACCAAAGGGTCTCGTCTACAAAACCCACTAGGGATGATAAACTCTTACTCTAAGGCACTCTTTGGATAATTTAGCCTACAACTACTCGGGTAATCATATTCTAAGGTTCACAAAGATGAATCAAGCATTAAGTACACAACGAATGACCTATCGCATTACTAGATCATTAATCAACTTAAGATAAGAAACAACCAATCAATATTCAATAATTAAGTTTCATACTTCCTAAGCAAACACACAAATAAATTAGCCGGACATGGAGAACATGCATGCATACACAAATAATCAAAGACATAATTGAATTAATGAAGTAAATACTTATCTTGATGTAAGATAGGGTTTAAAACCCTAAAATCTTGTACAAGACACCTTAGGTTCGGTTTTAGGTTTTCACTCCAAAAGACTCTCTAAAAGCGAAAAATTGGATTCTATATATAAGATTACATATCGACGGCGTCACCTTATGTTTCATGACGCCGTCGTGTCGCGTCATTAGGGTTTCATCTTGGCCACGTTAACCTTGCGACGGCGTCACCTTATGTCCGTGGCGCCGTCCTCTTCGACTTCGGCGTCGTCGGGTTGCATCTAGGCCGTCCCGTAGCAGCGGCCTACTCCTTTAAAGCCCGCCGTCTCTTGAAAATCTGAGTTTTGTCTTGACCGTCACAAAATCCTCTGACGGCGTCGCAATTAACACCGACGCCGTCGCCTTCTATTTTAATGACCTTGAGTGTCTCGATTCGACTTTGGCCATTTTCTTCATATATTCGCCTTTTCATCCAAATAAGTGTCATTCCGCATTTTGCCTTCAGAGACCTAAAAGTGAAAAGGAACGATATTAAGCAATAACGGATACAAAAGTGATCAAATAAGGGCTAAAACGACCCCTCAAAATGGTACCTTTTAAAACCTTATCAACTACCGATTCCTGACTCTCTTCTCACTGAAGATATTAAGAAGACGGATCATTTCAAACTGTTCAAGAAAAGGGCTTCCAGATCCAGTGATGATGTTGATGTCTCTCCCACTCAACCACAACCCAAAGCTGCTAAGTCTGGTTCTGGGTCAAAGACTTCATATGCTGCTCTTCCAAAAAGAAGACGTGAAAAGTCACAAACTTACGGCAGAACCACCGAGCGAAAAGAAAAGGAAGGAAGGGAAAAAGTAAGCGTTGAGGCGGGGTTTCGGGGGCAATATGAGGTTGACTTATGAAGATGATCTTGCTCGCAACTTGGAATCAAGCAAAGCCTAGAAAGTCGAGCGTTGAGTACACCAATTGGAGGTATTGTGTTCAAAGAACACGCACGAGCCTAGCCATTCAACTCCAATCAATCAAGACAAAGGAAAAGGATTGTTAGTGTTGATCTTGAACAAACCGCACACATGCTTCTAACAATCTCATCTTCTCCATCAAAACCACCAATCAATATGAGCGAAGAGAAGAACGAATCCTCTTGACTAAAGAACAATCTGGGTTGGAAAAAGTGCAAAGCATTAAAGAACCTCCTGCATCTAGTGATACCCATTCGATCAAAATGTTGATGACTTGTTGCATAAAGACACGCAGGAGAATCTTGAGTCAAGATCGATGAGACCATGCACATGGAAGAACCAAATCATCTATCGGTTCTCTATCTTCACCGAAGAACCTGATCTGAGACTTCACTTTCGGAGATCAATTCTTAAATGACAAAACCATAGACACTGCACAATCCATGTTTACTGTCAACATTCTGCAAGACACATCAACCATTCCATCGATGTCAGCATCTTCACTTGCAACAGCACATCCACCTCTCAAACCTGCTCAATCAACCATACTTCCACCACCTGCATCTGCAAAGAATCTATCCCTTGAACCAGTGGTTACAGTTGTAGACACGGAAACTCCACCAGCTTCACCTACTCAAATACTTTCATCAGATCAATTGCTAAACAAAGCAGTGAAAAGAATTGAAACTCTTGAAAGACAACTTCCAAGATCTTTTGATGCCCTTGAGGATCGTTTCTATAGGTTGGAGCATCTTAACTTTGAGGAAGGGTTGCTAACGCCATTGAAGGCGAAGTTAGGGATCTTGTTGAATGGGCAATGGAGCTCCTCTGTGAGACGGTTCAAAGACCTTCCCATTCTGACATGAGAGGCGTGCTCTTTGATAAGATGTTTGAAGCCAGCGAGCATAAGCATGAGGTACATAAGAAGCTATATGAGACTCTAGATGAATCAATTAAGTACGACGAACACGTCTGATGTTGAAGGACATTGTAGAATTAGAAGCTAAGAAGAAAGGAGGTCCGTGGTGCTAGAGACATTGCGTAAGGTCCTAAAGATCCTCCTCCTCCTCCTCGCCTCCAATCGGGGTCTTTGGAACTTCGAGGTGGTGGATCTTCTAAGACAACTTCTACACCTCCTCCACAACCACCATCATCACCACCAAAACCTTTCAATCAATCTAGTCCTATCGGAAAATAGGGAACTCGGAAGAAATATCTTTGCTTGGACAACGGTTGATTCAAGGTTCACACCTGATCCTTCATTTCACGAAGATCAAATGGTTCATGAAGAGTCGCATGTTATGACAGATGCGAATCGAGATGGCGATGATGCATCCACCAAGCATATTCCCATGCCTTCTGAAGATGATTGGTTTGATTCATACGTGGCATGTAAACGCACTAACACATCCAGAGTTGCACCTTCAATTGATACGATTCAAAGCTAGATCATTGAGGAGAGACCTCATACTCCAGAACCTTCATGGTCTATCCCAGAGTCTAACTCGATGATCCCTGACAACAACTGGGCTACAACAATCTCTACCAACTATGAAACCCCGGATGAAGACTCTCTCCTTCATGTCACTTTGGTGATATAGGCGGCTTCATTAAGTGGTTTTGTAAGCGAAGAAAATCACGTCCATCACTCCAAAGGATCTTGAAGGACCGACTTATGAAATTGTCAAGGTGTTTCACTCGATGCCAATCGGCTCCAATTCGGATGGAAGAATGCTATAAGATCTTGAATGATCAAGTCGGTGAGCAGTTAGTCGATTCAATGTGAACATGCCTCTTCCGCTCGGTGGTGAACTGGACAAATTACTATTCGATCGAGTTCTTCTTCAACCATGACCTAGACTATCTTTGTGTCCATACTCTCGAAAGAAGACCAGCCTTATCAATCTCAAAGATGAAAGTGGTACCTACTATGATCGGGGTCTTGAACAAATGGTTCCGGATCAATTACAGGCGAGAAAAGAACAAGAATATGACATCGAGGCTTCATACGGAATCTCTCATTGGTGGTCCAAGAAGAAGAATTTCTACATTGAGACATGCGGCTAAAAAGAGTCGCAAAGATGTTCGATCAAGCTAAAATTTTAAGTGTTGTTCGAGTAGAGGTCTTCCCAATCTATGGCTATGAGTATTTGAAGAAGATCGTTCTTAAAAAAGCGACCGGAAAGAATATATTATTGAAGAAAGCGACTTTAAACATCTCACGCCAAATGACTTTGAAGATCTCTATCTTACGAATCTTCAAGGACACCTTGAACACCTACTAGTTCATGAAAAGAAAGCTCTATCTGCCGTTGTCATTCTTTGGATTAGAGGCTTAGTCATCCGAAAACGGGTTGAGGACTTTCGACAGGATAAAAGCTACCGGACTCGAGTCAATTTAACAAGGCCACAATGGGATACCAAAGGACAAGAATTTTGTCACAATTACCGAGTGCTTGACACCCCCAGAGCCGTACTCTTCCATGACAGGTATGGAACTCGCATGTTGATGAGATTGTGCGAGCTCTACAAATTCAGTGATGGTACTCTCAAGATGGTTGAAGAAGAGTTGAACTCCAGAGTGAAAGAAATCATAGTTGATATGAAGCCATGGAACAAAACAAAATTCTAATCTGATGATGACTTGAAGAGGTGTGAAGATTTCATGGTTGCAATCAGGCGAAGAATTAAGACTCGAATGATCTTCCATAGCCTTGAAAGTTTTGTTGGTGGTAGACTTCGTGATGGTCATTACAAACTACTTCAAAGCGGGTGAAGTCATCTTAGGAAGTAGTTTACATTTTGTACTATTTATGTGTAATATGTGGTGTACACTCTATAAACAACTATAATGTATGTAATAGTGCTAGGTTGTGTGTTTTGGTTTCCCTTTTGTATAAAAAGGGAACTTCGGTCTTGTCCACTTCAATCTTATAAAACCAGACACATTTTTCTCCTACAAATTTTTTGTTTCATACATATTTAAATCACTTGAGATCCAAAATCTCAAAGGATTTGAAATTTTTGATCGGGGGAGAAAATGTGATATAAATATGAAAGATGATAAAAGATGACCTATTCAATGTGCATCTTGTTCTCTCATATATGCTAAATTATTTTCAAATCTCAAAGCATATATAAAGGGGAGCATTTCAAAGCGATAATAAACCTTCAAGGTACAAAGTTTTATATGGTTCATCATAAAGTACCTTGATTGACTCTCATTTGGTTTATGTATGGCAGTATGATCGTTAATGTGCTTCTAAGAACCTTTTTTCACTCTAGTATGTGCATAACTCTTTCAAACCTTGAGGCACATATTGAGGGGGAGCAAAGCTTATGAAAACCTCATCCTTCCCTAATATGCTTTATCTACTTGTTTTGATTAGGAAGTGATGTTGATATCTTTAGAAAATGGTAATCAAAGTTAATTCTTTCTCTTGCCTCCATGTGCAAAAGCGATTTCAAATACTTGATGCACATGTTGAGGGGAGCTCTTGTTCTAAAAATATCAAAAACAATTCAGTACAAAATGCTTTGATAATATATCATAAGTATACGGATTGATTTTCAAATGGTTTTCAATTGGTTCCAATGGCGGATGAACAATACCAAATAGACCGACCAAATTTACTTTATGTATGGTGATATAAGGATGATAAGGTTAGGTATTTGTTCCCATGATCCATGAGCTGGAGGGATCTACCGAGGACAATCCACTAGATAGTGTAGAAGTCCTTGGGTATATTGAAAAAGGAGAAAATGAGATATGGGAAGAGTGCGGATGAGACTAAGCTAGTACTAGAATAAACCCAACAAGGTTACGGCTATGAAGTCTCGGTAAGCTTGAAGGGTTGAAGAATGAAAAAGAATTGAGCGAGAAAGGGTGAAAACAAATAGCCCTCCAATTATTCAACCTTAGGGCGGATCACGGGTTCAATTCATTGGCTACTAGTGGTTACCAAGGTAACATCGGTATTGAAGATAAGATGTCATGGACCCGATGGCGCATTGCACTTCAGCGCCCAAACCACTCAAGTTCCTCTTAAAAGGACTTGTTTCATTCTCACGAGGAACCGACATTATCTATCGACTTTCTCTTAGAGTTGTTGATATTGAAGAGGAGACCCTCTCCCTAGTCTCCGATATAGGATCCAAATATGCACAAATTGAGTCTAGAGCCACGAGATCATCAATAAATCTCTTTAGGAAACTTTCAATGAAGACTCTCTGTTTCACACAATGTGGAAAGAGATTATATCTTGAGTCTCGCATTATCCTTGTGGTATTGCGGAACATCCGAGTGATATGTAAACATATTCACAATGAAGATGGAAAGCCTTACGAGTCAAGCTCTGGTAGGTGGCATGTGAGATCTACTCATTAGATCAACCATGTGACAACTAAACAAAAACAATGGGGCGATTCAATTTTTTTTTAATCAATCCTGGTTCAGGTTATGGATTGACGGATACCTTCGAAAAACCGGTCGTTGTGCTCAAAAACTCTTTTCTTTAGCACATCGACCATGTACGAATATTTCAAAATCAAAAGGTGTTTATGATTGATAATTGATTTTCATTAAAACCTTCGTTGTATTGCAAAAAACAATTTCTATTGTGCGATACACGATTTTTTCAAATCTCTTTTCATCAATCGGTGAATATCTATTCATTTGGTTCACTCACTCCATGTTGTCTTCTTTGAGGCGTTCGGTTTGAGAACGACTAGGCGGTGCGAAACCTGTCAAGGAAATTCTTGAGTTATACGATCACGGCGGTACATGTCGCGATCAGCGGGGAACCGTGGGCGTGTACCTCAATTCAAAGAAAGTGATCAAAGACACTTTCGTGTGCTTTATTGCTAAATGTTTTATGCGAGTCGCCCTATGTTTGCGGTGATCAAAATGAAGCGGTCAATTCATAGCCGCATGCTCCTCCACACATTCATCTCAAAAGAAATCATGATTAGTGCATCAATGACTATGATATTTTCACTCCATGCTTACCTTGCGTTGCCAATATCATGAATCAACAAAAGCTTCCGCTACTCGATAAAGTTATCATGATCCGAATGTGAGCATGTCGGTCCAATTTGTCACATTTTCATATCAGACAACACTTTAATGAATGATCTTGAGCTTTACTATGGTGATGATCTCTTATAATGCTCAAAGGTTATCATAGTGGATCGACTTTTCAACCTCCACCAAATATTCACTACGGTTTTCAATGATGATATCTCCACGGATGCACATAGTTTGAATCGTTGATGAAGAAGTCTCTGAGCTCAAGGCGAAGTTTTATTAGAATGCTAGGATTCACAATGTAATTTATGGGGTGACCTCCCTTAGGAGGAGATTGTTAGGGTGGAAATTCCATAAGAAAAGAGTCGGTCACCGCAAATGTTATCTAGCCTAAGTTAGCTCGTAGACTTGTCATTATTTATGTTATTAAGTAGTTTATTAGTTAGTTTAGTGCAACACCGTGGAGGAAGGACGGGTCTTTACCATTGTATACCGATCCACGAGGCCGTCGGGAGGTCGTTTAGTTTGTAACCTATAAATACCCTCTACCTTACAAGGTAGAGGTTGGATATTCATTGGGAATCTAACATTCTACAAGTTTCTCTTTCTAGAATATCCACTTTCTCTCTACAAAACATCTTATTCGCCTACTTGTGATTATGGTTTAGTGTGTTTGTGAAATCAATATGTTGCGGTTTATCATCAACATCGAATCAAATGCATCACGATCTGCGACTTGAAATGCATTAGGATTATTCGACCCATACCACCCTTTGTTTGTTCATCCACATCGACATCATAAGTAATGGCATTTCCTTAGCAAGAAATAGTAATTCTTCCTCATTCAACATTGCTCCACTGTCTTGAGCTTGAACCAACAGCATCTTGTCCTTAAAGTACTCTGCATTTTGTGGACATTTTGGAAGGGTGCAATTCCTTGCTATGTGTCCTTCTCCACCACAGTTGTAACATTTAATGGGCTTTACTTGAACCTGAGCCATGTTCCTTCCACGATTCTGATTACCCATATATCCACCACCACCGCCAGCATTCCCATATCCAGCACCAGCATTTCCATATCCAGCTCCAACATTCCCATATCTAGCTCTAATATTCCCTTGCTCATTATGTAGAAGGTATGCATTATGTCTTCCTTGCACACTCTGCACCACTACCTTTCCATCTCTAACAGTAGCTTGATTGTGGGGATTGGAAGCTGTTCTGAGGTTATTGATGGTATGTGGAGTGAGATTCAGATTTTTCCTAACCATAAAAGACCATTGATTAACAAGATTTTCCATGAATGTTTCTGAATCTGGAGGCTTATACCCTGGATCTGGAATGAGTTTGTGATTACCATTACTGGTTGGTATCATTTGAGATGCTTTGGTGGTTATTCCTACATTTGTGTAGAATGCAGTTGAATCATTTGAGGAGCTTGCATCACCATAATTAGTTTTGAACTTTTCAAGGATTATTCGTTCAAACATAGCATGTTTCTCATTCTGAAGCAAGTATGCATACAATTGCTCATAGTTAGTGTGCCTCAAACCTTTGGTTAGCTTGACTAAAGTGACAAATTTGTGCCATTCGGGATTCATTTTGTTCACAAACTTTGAATTGAGTTGGATATTTGGCATTGTCATTTTGATATTCCTCATGTCATTCATGAGCTTGTGGAACCTCACATAGTATTCAGTGACATTTTCCTCTGGGTTCATCTTGAAGTTCTCAAAATCATCATACGATTGAGACTCGTGTCTTCTTTAGTTAGTTACGAACCGGAGAGAAGCATCTTAACATTGTCCCAAACCGCTTTGGCTTTAGTGTTGTGATTGATTAACTTGTAGATGTCCTTTGGTAGACCACAAGTACAATGTTTGAGGCCCTAATATCGACATCGTATCTCTTTTCTCCTTATCGATAAGTTCATCATATGTTTTGGTCTATCCAATCCTAATGTCACCGAGCCATCGCCGTGAGGTTTCAAGTATGTCTCTAGTAGTCTCTACTTGGTATGTCCTTCATCAATTGATTTGAGAATGTTAACCCCATTTTCCTTACCCAAGTAGTACAATCTGATTCGTTGAGCCCATGAGTCATAATCAGTTCTATCTAACATGGGTGGACGAGTATCTGATCCTGCAGCTTGAACATCCTCAGCTACAGAAGAGATGATTTTAGGCACGTTGGTAGACATGATTACAGATTCTAAGGATTTTATAACTCTTTGATTAAACCGGGAAACAGATTCTTTCATGGGATTTTACTAAATCAATAGAAAACCGTAAAACGTAACAATAAGAAACAATGAGTCTCAAAAGACAAGTCGCTAGTAAGACAAGTCGCTAGAGTGACAAGTCGCTGGAAAGACAAGTTGCTAGATTGACAAATCGCTAGAATGACAAGTTGCTAGATTGACAAATCGCTAGAATGACAAGTCGCTAGAGTGACAAGTTGCTAGAAAGCCAAGTCGCTGGAGGGACAAATCGCTAGAGAGACAAGTCGCTAGGAAGACAAGTCGCTAGTGACAAATCACTAGACAAAAGAGTACGTCCACTACCTTGTCCTTTTTGTCGCTTTGTCTCAAAAGACAAATCGCTAAGTACACAAATCACTTCACAAAACATAGGCAAGTCGCTTTATCGTAGGGACAAATCACTACAAAGAAAGTTAGTACGAGGCACAAGTCGCTAGCATGAAATATTCAAAAAACACCACTTTTCAATCTAAAAACAACCCAACCACGCTGATTCAAGCCTTCCAAATCAAAACCTAAGCACTTATAATGATTCTAAACACAAAAGTTCAATCAAAATCCAAACTTTAACACTATAGATGATCCAAATGATGTAAATAACTCTAAACTCTTTCAAACCCAAAAACCATATAAAACCACTAGAAATCCAAGAACATGTAAGATGAATGATCAAACCATGGCTCTTGATACCATTTGTAACATATTGGATTTCACAAACACATCATAACATATAAAAGAGGGGCGTATGGTTTGAAGGTTTAAAAAGAGAAAGTAGAGAGAGAAGTGGGAACTTGATGAAACAAAGAAAGATGGTATTGAGCTCCAACCCTCTACCTTGGGAGGTAGAGGTATTTATAGTTTTCTTACAAGACTCGCCTCCTACAGGTGTGGATCGGGCATACGGTGGGTAAAGACCCGACCGTCCTCCACGATGTTACTTAACTAATTACTTATTAACATAACATGACTACGACTACGAGCTTTCTAACGAATACAAATACTTGAGGTGACCGACACTTTAACCAATGGATTTTCTAAATCCTAACAGATTACATTAGGAATGATGATGTAATAAGTCCAACTCTATTAGGACTATCTTAATTTCTCTAGAAATCTTCTTTCTAAGTTATTTTTATTATTTTGCATTTTCCTTAATCATCATTATTATTGTCTCCTCATTGTGACATTAGTCATAATGAAATTTTACATAATGTATGATGTTTTATTATTTTTATAGATTGATTATTATCTTAATTATTTATGTTATATATTGTATGAATGGTGAATTACTTCACACACTTGTTTTGGATTAATTGTCACTAACCTTTGTTTTGTAGCTTTTAAAATCCATGCATCTCATTCTTGGCACCCCAACAAAGGAGAGTACACAAGCTTGGGCTCATTTTGCATTTCCGCTTCGCTTCTCTTTTTGTTTCGAAAAAAGGGGGAGAAAAATAATCTTCACATTTTATACAAAATGTTACATAAAAACAAGTTTAATTATATATTTTTAAAACACTTGCATACTTTTATCTCATTGCGTAAAAATAAACTTTATGTTTTGTCGTCAACAAAAATGGGGAGATTGTTAATACAAATATCGCCCAAAAAACGTTATTTATATTTTATGATTTTTGCTATGTTTTGTTGATAACAATAATAAACTTTATTTAAGAAAAGTATAAATTTAGTCAAGTCTTTTATTCATGAGTTAATTGCATTTTTTGTCCCAGTGGTATGCCAAATTGCAAATTTGGTCCTTAAAACTTTGAAAGTGCACTAAATGTCCTCATTTTGCAGTTTTCGTTGCATGTTTGGTCCCCTTGGCCCATAAGTTTTAGGGACCTAATATGCAATTTGGCCATACCACAAGGACCAAATCTGAAATTTGGCAATACCATAGGGACCAAAAATGCAACAGAAACTTCAAAATGAGGACGTACAATGCACTTTCAAAATTTTTAAGACCAAACCTGCAATTTGGCCCTACCACAGGGACCAAAAATGCAATTAACTCTTTATTCATATAGATATAAGTTTTGCTTAACATCACTAAAGGCTCAAACCATATATTACACACTGTTGATTTTTATCACATGTACACTATGCTTCATGTGTTGTACATTTCTTTCAAGAAACGATCATTACATATTTATCCAAGTCATAAAATAGCATAAGTAATCAAACATTGTTAGTAAGTCATAAATCAACATTGTACATTTTATTAAAACACACTTTAGCTAGTTACATTTTACACTTTACAAGTTAATTTTGTTAAATGTTTTAATCAAAATGAAATTGATTTATAGCATCACTACTTGGATCATCCTATACTAGTAAAATCTAAGATAGCAAAATATAGTAGGATCATAGAGAATATTTTGGAAAGATTTGAACTAGATTTGGAAGATTTGCAAAATCTCCTGTCAGGACTGGACGAACCAAAAATTAACAAGGGCGGACCCTTTTTTTGGTTCCGGCCAATCCGTGGGTTGTTGAGCCAAAATGGCTATAAATAGCAGCCTAATTTCAGTTTTTTCTCTCACCACTTATATACATAAATATTGTATATTCTCTCTCACTCATATTTCCCTATATCTAACCCCACTCATATTCATTTTAGTGAACTTCTTAAATTGCAAGAAGATCAAAGCATTATAGAAGACTTACAAGCTTCAACAAGTGTTGCAAGTCTTGTATTCATCACAGTGTGTAATTGTTCTTACATCATTCTTTGTACCAAACCATCATAAAACCCCTGTAGTGATTGGTTAGTATTTATGACATATTGGATTTCACATACACATCAAACCATTAACACAAGTAGGCGTACGAGAGATTTTTAGAGACAGAAAGTTAGAGGTTTAGGGAACTTAGTGAGAGAAAGTGAAAGATATTATTATGAGCTCCAACTCTACCTTGGAAGGTAGAGTATTTATAGTCTTACAATAAAATGCCACTGGCAGGTGTGGATCGGGCATATAGTGGGTAAAGACCGTCCGTCCTCCACGGTGTTACTAAACTAAATACTACTTAACTTAAATGAACTACGTCTCGAGCTTTCTAACGATTACATATACTTGAGGTGGTGATGAGTGTGTAAATACTCATCATTTTGGTTAATCTCGAGCGCAAAGCGGTTAAAATGCTCGAAATGCATCAAAATCTTGAAAATATCTTAAAATTGCATTTTATATATTTTAGATGCAAAATGTTTAAAATCGGATGAAAAAGCGAGCAAAATTTGCATAATTAGTAGTTTCAGGTCCCGACGTTCAAAATAGGCAAAACAAGTCCCGGAATTTCAAAAAAAATGGAAAACATTATTTATGACCCTTGGTTAATAAAGTTTGTCATTTTACGGTCCTTATAATATTTTTGGAAAATTGCAAGTTTAATCCCAAGTTTCAATTTTGCAAATCTGGTCCTTGTATTACTTGAGATTCTGAGTTTGGTCCTTGGTTTATTTGGGAGTGACAAGAATGACCCTTGATTATAATTTTCGAATGTCAACAAATGGTCCTTGGAAATTCGGATTGTACAAGTTTAACCTAAACTACTAAATGAGTCCAAGTTAAATCCTAAACCCAAACTAACCACAACCCAACTCTTTTGAAGCCCAAACCCACTATACCCATTTACCCAGTCCAACCCATTTCCCTACCAACCCGTCCAATACAAGTGTTTAAACCTAAACCCTCTTTCCCTTTTTCTGTTTTTACCCACTCATCCCAACAAAACCAGTACAAGGAGAAACCCAGGATACCACTAATCCCTTGGCGCCAAATCCTTCACCCACTCTCCCTGCAACACCCTGACACACTCAACCCCAACCAATGGCTCAGATTGATGCTCAATTGTACCTAAATATTGGAGGCTTGGATTGAGTTCAAGAAAGCACAAGAAAAGAAAGAGAGAAAAAAGGAGAAGGTGAGGTATAAGTAGTTATGTGTAACTTTTGTGAAGAGAGTTAGTTAGTTTTAGTAGTAGTAGTTAGTATTTTTAGTTGTAATTTTAGTTCTTAGTTTAAGTCTAGAATTTTTATTCTAGTCCCATTTTATTTTTGTCATTTAAATTCCTTGTAACCTTTAATTTTCAAATGCAATTTTACTTTGGTTGTTAATCCCATTTTCTTTAGTTAATGCAAGTTTTTTTTATTTTAACTGTTGTATGTTGTTAAAATCTGTTTCACTTGAAGTCTGGATTAAGAGTTAGTTGTAAGTTGTTTTAAGCTCATTTGAGCTTGCTTTTATGTTCACAAATTGGTTTTTAAAGCTTTCAATAGTCTCGCGGTTTCATGTTTTGAAAGCAGTTTCATTGTTTACGCTTGATGAGGCGTTTGGATTAGTCTGGTTTAAGGTCAATTTCATGCTTTTGACCCATTTCTTGTGTTTAAAGAGTTCTTGTCAAAGTGTTAATTCAATTTGTTGAGGTTTCAATTAGTTTTAGTTGCTACAAAAAAAAAAAGCTAGTAGTTTTTTTTAGTACCGATCTGTCTCGATCGCTTAAGTCCCTCATTGTCACTTTTCTTAGCTTAATTTTAGGTTGAATAGGGTAGGATTAGGACTTGATTTTTGTTGTAGTGGTAGTTAGTAATACTAGGTTTATCTGTATTAGCTTATTATTTACTACGGTAGCTTTTGATTAGCTTAATTCGGCCTCAAACAAACCCCTCATCCCACTGTAATAGCGAGACCCTTTTCGCCTTGCTCTGACCCCTAATAAGCGATAGAAGCTCATAATTAGCTCAAAGTTGCTTTGCATGTTCCTTAGCATCCATAGAATGCTATTTTAGGATTGTTTCCCCCTTAGCTCATTCCCGAGATAGCTTATTCTAAAGCCGAAACCCCCTAGTTTTGCCCTGTTCACTGCTGTCCACAGCAGCCATTTGTGGCTTTTATTGGGCTTATTAGTCTTATTTTAGTGCTTATTAGTGATCCTTTAGGTATCTTAGATTAGGAACTTTAGGTACTTAGTTCAGTTTATGCCTTAGTTTCTTTTTTTTTTACAAGCCTTTCATAGCTTTTAGTCCCTTAGATAGCTCATCCAAACAGCCCTTTAGTCCTTTTTATGTTTGTGCTGCTACCATAAGCTAATCAGCTTATTTCAAGCTTTTCCTAAGTTTACTTTTGGTATAAATTGCTTATTTAGCTCTATTTGTTAGTTTGTTAAAAAGAAATCAAAAAAAAATAAAATAAATAACAAAAAGGCGTGAAGGAGCAGGTATTGAACCCACGACCTCACTGTCCCACGCCCAACACAAACTCATCACTTTGCCATCTGTGCTCCTCATATCTTGTGTTATATCCTTGCATCACTAACTCTTTTATATCATTTTCTCTTTTAGTAGTTTAATTCTCAATTCCTTCATAACAGTATTCACTTAGTTTGTAACTTAAGCATTGCATACATTCTTTATTTTTATTAAATTTTGTTTAAAGTAAAGTAATTTTGTAATCTCCTTAGAATTTTCTAAAATGTTACTACTTTTAATTAATTTATTTAGTTTAAATAGTTTTAATTAAGTAATAAATAAAATAAAAGTCAAAAAAATATTCCGCTTTTTCCTAAAATTTTCTTTTATCATATAGTGCGTAAAAAATTGTTTTTACACTTGTAGGACTTTTATTTCACAAATTTTACGTTTTATCTTGCGCTCAAATAATTTTTGTACATAACGTCGTTTTCATTTTAAGTCACGTTTTTAGATATTTTAAGTTTACGTTTTAGTTAAAATAGTTTATTTAAGATATTTTGTTTTATAAAATCACAAAACATCATTGTAAAAATAGTGATAGCGTTTATTTAATAGTTTTATCTATTTAATTTCCTTTAATTTGCATTTAAGCCGTTTTAATTTGTTGGCTTTTCACTGTAGTTATAATAATTCACAATCCTCTTTTCGTTCAAATCTCCCGATCACTATCGTTTGATAATCCATTGCATAGCTCATTTGGGACATAACGACCGGAAACACTATACTCCTCGGATCTTCATTGAGTTCGTGTTCAAACTGTTTTAAGGTTCTTCGATGCGCCATTCACAAGTGGCGGCTTGCGTGAGAAACCTTGGCGGTTTCTGCGAATCAAATTTTAAGCGCCACGGAGTGGGGCTGTCTTGATAATTTTGCGTTTAGCAGATTAGTGATTTGGATATTCACTCTTTGTCTATACCATCGTATGTGTTTATATTTTCTTTATCAAAAACCCAAAAGATTTTCGGTCTTTGTTTTTACAAATGTTTTCCAAAAATGCCAAAACATTCCTTTTACCCTCCTACCTGTTTGATTCTTTATCCTTTACCCTCTATCCTTTTGATTCTATCTTCTTCTATTCTCATGGAATCTCTAGGGGCGAATGCAGGACGAAGTTGAAAAGCTTGGACTATATCTCAAATGTCGAGAATTCGTGTTGTTCGTGATGATCCATTCATTCTGCGTAGGGAAATGGAGCGAGACCTTTGGGGTGACAAAGGACCAAGTACTTCCTTTTGATAATGGGAGTTCATCGTCCAACCTACGGTTATCCAAAGATCTAATCCTCAATTGCTCCTAAACCGTCTAGAATTGATTCTAAACTTTCACGATTCGGTTAAAAGCAAACATGCGAAATTTCGACCGGTGACTAGCAAGAATGACTTGCTTAATCTTCACATTTCTCAAGAACCAGAACCAGAGACCATAACGGAAGTGGTGGAAATTGCTAGCTCTCAGAGCACACCATTTGTCCCATCTCTTGATTTTTCAAAATGTTCTTCGAGTCTTAACAGTCATTCAGATCACCATGTTGGTTTTGTTGATCCTTTGAATAAACTGATTCCGCTTCATAACTCTCAAATGCAATCGTTTATTCCTTGTGTCGGTTGTGGTGAGCCTCTCTATGGTTCACCCTGTCGTTGGTGTACGTGTGTACAATGTGGTAATGATATCCATAATGGGAGTTGTTTGTTTTGTGGTTCAAGGAATTCATTTGATTATGATCCTAACCAGAACTCATTTAACGACTCTTCAAACTTTTCCAATTACCCACCACAGCCCGACTTATCATATAATCAACATACTGTTGTGAATTTTGTGGAGGTCCTCACCAAGGATTTGAGTGTCAATCCGAAATCGTTTGTCTATGAGCAGTTTTCGGTGATGCTCGAACTTTGGATATAACCAAAATCCATATGATTCACTGTCCAAACTCAACAAGATATTCTTGGAGGTCCTCATTCGACTCGATTGTCAAATAGGAACCCAGTTCCTTGTAACAATCATGACTCTCACATATTTGAAAATTTCCAACCTCCATGACATTATCGGTTCAAGCTCCACAGGCCGTTGTCTCAAAAAATCTCGAGGATTTTGAAACCGCAATGAAAACACTTGATGATATGATTAGTAACTTTAAGAATCAAGTGAGTGGTGAAAAGACCATGGGAGAATTGTTAGCCAAAGAGCAAAAGGCCCGCCAATCTAAGGAGGAATTATTAGTCAGAGCAAGCGACTCTAAGGCGTTCCCAATTTCTTAAGGCCGCTCTTTATGATGATGATGAGGAGAGTTTTATCCTTTTATAGATAATAGTTCTCAACTCCTCGATCGATTGATATTCCAGCAGTTGAGATTTCATCTCAAACAATTGCTATCACACCCAGGCTCCCACTCACTCTCCGAACATGGGGGCGAGCATCTTGACCTTGTTCACGAAAAGGAATCGGACGAATTCATAAAGTCTAGTGTTGAGGACCTTGTCCCAATCCCGAGAGAGTCACAGGGAACTTCGATCATGTGTGATCCTCTTTCCCTCTTGAGTGTTCAAATGATCATTTGGAAACTTTCTCGATTTTAGCGAAGATTGTGCTTCCTTTGGAAACATCGAGTACGTTGAGGCATCACTTCCACATTCGATCTTGATCCCTTCTTGAGGAGTTCTCGGTGAATTCACTCACATCAATCCACTCTTTGATTTGAAGCCGATCACGGAGGCGAAAATCTCATTGATAATGATCGTTCACTCACTTCTCATCCCAACAATCAAATGAGAATGTTGATCATTTTGTTCCCGAAACATTCAAAGCTACTTTCACCAATCCTCTATTTGAATTCGACTCGAATTCACTTTAATTCTGAGAATCCACTCTTTGATACTCAGTTGAGGATAGTGATGAGCCCACAATGGAACATGAGTTCACAAATTCACATCATGTGATTGATTCTCTTCACGAGGAGTTCGTAGGTGAACTCTCTCATGACATATCTCCTCGGAACATGATCATTTCTACTTTGATCTTGAGGATGATATTAGCTCGGAGGAAGGTGTACTCTATCGTATGAGTTTGCTTAATGATACTACCTCACCCTTCCTCCCGATCGTCTACATTTGAGGATGAAGAATGGATTACGATTGTTATCAAAACCTTTCTTCCTTTCCTCAAATATCTTGTGATTTCCTTCATCTTCACTCCTTGGAATGAAGACACTATCTTTGACCCGGCATTTTCATTTATCATCTTTGAGCGGTTCTCTGTATATCTCATCGGTGTGGAACTTTCACGTACTTCAATGTTTATCGAACATCTTGAATGAAAGTCGATGGAATTGTTTCTTCCACTTTGCTTCCCATGAACCAATTAATGCGGGGTCGAGTCAAGCTAGCGACTGGGAACCAAAAACGATGCACTCACCATATGGGTTTCACCCATATTCGACTTCTTACCCTTTCTACCACTAAGTGTGGGGTGATGCCCGAGTTAAAAAAAAAAAAAAAAAAAAAAAAAAACTTTCAAATAATGGCGTAATATTTCCCTTTTACGTTCTAAGTTTTGGCATAACGGTAGGTACTTTGAATATTGAGGGCAATATTCATTTCTAGTGTGGGGGAATTCTCACGAATTTTATCATGTAATTATACCACCCAATTCCCCATTTTGGCCAAAATTTTTTTTGGAGTAAGTGTTTACACTTTCTCATTTGGTTATCGATCCGCCTTGTCTAATAAACAAAAGGATTGGCTAATCCGAGAGCAAACGGCTCTTGGTAAAGATATCTCAAATCCGTTGACGACTTGCAATTTGCCCAAAATTGTATGGTTCTCAACTCACCATATCCTAAAAAGTGAAGAGTTGGCTAGCCCGCAAGTTTATGGCTTGTGGTAAAGGCGATGGAAAAACCATAATTGGTAATCACTCACCAAAGATAATATTGATAATTTATCTAAGAGTTGGCTAGTCCGAGCAAACGGCTTCGGTAAAGACAAAATCAAATCCGTTGAAAGGCGGTGGTTTGCTCAAAATCACATGGTTATCGGTGTACCATGATTCTTACTTGAACTAAAACATTTGGCTACTCCGAGTAATGGCTTTTGGTAAAGAGATTCAAATCCATTAAGTTTTCTCAAAAGATTGCTAGGGACTAGCAATAGTTTAGTGTGGGGATTGATGAGTGTGTAAATACTCATCATTTTGAATTAATTACGAGCGCAAAGCGGTTAAAATGCTCGAAATGCATCAAAATCTGAAAATATCTTAAAATTGCATTTTATATATTTTAGATGCAAAATGTTTAAAATCGGATGAAAAAGCGAGCAAAATTTGCATAATTAGCAGTTTAGGTCCCAAGCGTTCAAAAATAGGCAAAACAAGTCCCAGGAATTTCAAAAAAAATGGAAAACATTATTTATGACCCTTGGTTAATAAAGTTTGTCATTTCTGTCCTTATAATATTTTTGGAAAATTGCAAGTTTAATCCCGAAGTTTCAATTTTGGCAAATCGGTCCTTGTATTACTTGAGATTTCTGAGTTTGGTCCTTGGTTTATTTGGGAGTGACAAGAATGACCCTTGATTATAATTTTCGAATGTCAACAAATGGTCCTTGGAAATTCGGATTGTACAAGTTTAACCCTAAACTACTAAATGAGTCAAGTTAAATCCTAAACCCAAACTAACCACAACCCAACTCTTTTAAGCCCAAACCCACTATACCCATTTACAGTCCAACCCATTTCCCTACCAACCGTCCAATACAAGTGTTTAAACCTAAACCCTCTTTCCCTTTTTCTGTTTTTACCCACTCATCCAACAAAACCGATACAAGGAGAAACCGAGGATACCACTAATCCTTGGCGCCAAATCCTTCACCCACTCTCCTGCAACACCGACACACTCAACCCCAACCAATGGCTCAGTTGATGCTCAATTGTACCTAAATATTGGAGGGCTTGGATTGAGTTCAAGAAGCACAAGAAAAGAAAGAGAGAAGAAAGGAGAAGGTGAGGAGTATAAGTAGTTATGTGTAACTTTTGTGAAGAGTTAGTTAGTTTTAGTAGTAGTAGTTAGTATTTTTAGTTGTAATTTTAGTTCTTAGTTTAAGTCTAGAATTTTTTTATTCTAGTCCCATTTTATTTTTGTCATTTAAATTCCTTGTAACCTTTAATTTTCAAATGCAATTTTACTTTGGTTGTTAATCCCATTTCTTTAGTTAATGCAAGTTTTTTATTTTAAGCTGTTGTATGTTGTTAAAATCTGTTTCACTTGAAGTCTGGATTAAGAGTTAGTTGTAAGTTGTTTTAAGCTCATTTGAGCTTGCTTTTATGTTCACAAATTGGTTTTAAAGCTTTCAATAGTCTCACGGTTTCATGTTTTGAAAAGTTTCATTGTTTACTTGATGAGGCGTTTGGATTAGTCTTGATTTAGGGTCAATTTCATGCTTTTGACCCATTTCTTGTGTTTAAAGAGTTCTTGTCAAAGTGTTAATTCAATTTGTTGAGGTTTCAATTAGTTTTAGTTGCTACAAAAAAAAAAAAGCTAGTAGTTTTTTTTTTAGTACCGATTCTGTCTCAGTCGCTTAAGTCCCTCATTGTCACTTTTTCTTAGCTTAATTTTAGGTTGAATAGGGTAGGATTAGGACTTGATTTTTGTTGTAGTGGTAGTTAGTAATACTAGGTTTATCTGTATTAGCTTATTATTTACTTACGGTAGCTTTTGATTAGCTTAATTCGGCCTCAAAACAAACCCCTCATCCCACCGTAATAGCAGACCCTTTTACGCCGCTCTGACCCCTAATAAGCTTGATAGAAGCTCATAATTAGCTCAAAGTTGCTTTGCATGTTCCTTAGCATCCATAGAATGCTATTTTAGGATTGTTTCCCCTTAGCTCATTCCGAGATAGCTTATTCTAAAGCGAAACCCCTAGTTTGCCACATTCCTTTTTGTCCACACATGACCATTTATAGCTTTTATTGGGCTTATTAGTCTTATTTTAGTGCTTATTAGTGATCCTTTAGGTATCTTAGATTAGGAACTTTAGGTACTTAGTTCAGTTTATGCCTTAGTTTCTTTTTTTTTTACAAGCCTTTCATAGCTTTTAGTCCCTTAGATAGCTCATCCAAACAGCCCTTTAGTCCTTTTTTATGTTTGCTGCTGCTACCCATAAGCTAATCAGCTTATTTCAAGCTTTTTCCTAAGTTTACTTTTGGTATAAATTGCTTATTTAGCTCTATTTGTTAGTTTGTTAAAAAGAAATCAAAAAAAAAAATAAATAAATAACAAAAAGGCGTGAAGGAGCAGGTATTGAACCCACGACCTCACTGTCCCACGCCCAACACAAACTCGTCACTTTGCCATCTGTGCTCCTCATATCTTGTGTTATATCCTTGCATCACTAACTCTTTTATATCATTTTCTCTTTTAGTAGTTTAATTCGCAATTCCCTTCATAACAGTATTCACTTAGTTTGTAACTTAAGCATTGCATACATTCTTTATTTTTATTAAATTTTGTTTAAAGTAAAGTAATTTTTGTAATCTCCTTAGAATTTTCTAAAAATGTTACTACTTTTAATTAATTTATTTAGTTTAAATAGTTTTTAATTCGTAATAAATAAAATAAAAAGTCAAAAAAAATATTCCGCTTTTTCCTAAAATTTTCTTTTATCATATAGTACGTAAAAAAATTGTTTTTACACTTGTAGGACTTTATTTCACAAATTTTACGTTTTATCTTGCGCTCAACGGTAGTAATTTTTGTACATAACGTCGTTTTCATTTTAAGTCACGTTTTAGATATTTTAAGTTTACGTTTTAGTTAAAATAGTTTATTTAAGATATTTTGTTTTATAAAATCACAAAAACATCATTGTAAAAATAGTGATAGCGTTTATTTAATAGTTTTTATCTATTTAATTTCCTTTAATTTGCATTTAAGCCGTTTTAATTTGTTGGCTTTTCACGTAGTTATAATAATTCACAATCCTCTTTTCGTTCAAATCTCCCGATCACTATCGTTTGATAATCCATTGCATAGCTCATTTGGGACATAACGACCGGAAACACTATACTCCTCGGATCTTCATTGCATTCGTCTTTGAGCGGTTTTAAAATGATTACGGTCCGCCATTCACAAGTGGCGGGCTTGTGTGATTTAGCTTGATGTTTGGCACGCATCGATGACCGACTCTTTAATACAGGAATTTCTAATTCTTAACAATCTCCCCAAGGAGGTCACCTCAAACATATACTAAAATTACATTGAATACAAGCAGATATTACATTAACAATTGTTCTTGCATTCTTGATGTAGTACTTTGCTCAAGCTCGTAGTCATTGATTCCACTCATTGCATGTTTGGTTAATCCAAGTGGAGGTCTTTCTTGATCCACGTGATAATAATTTTAAGCCGACTTTTGAAATCATCACTAACAAAAATCTACGAGACATCCATTGTGGTGTTGGTATTATGTGATGTTGTGACTTTCGGACCGACATGCTCACATTACGGATCATGATATCTTCTCATCGAGTAGCGGAAGTTTTCGTTGATTCATGATATTGGCGGTAGCGAAGCATGGAGTGAAAATATCGAGTCATTGATACACTAATCATGATTTCCTTGAAATGAATGTGTTGTGTGAGCATGCGGCAATGGATTGACCGCTCCATTACGATCGGTACAAAGCGTCGGTACGCATAAAGCAGTTAGCAACAAAACGCATGAAAGAGTCTTTGATCACTTTCGTTGATATGAGGTACACGCCCGCGGTTCCCGTTGATCGATACAAATCTTGCTGTGATCGGTATAATTCAAAGAATTTCCTTGATGAGGTTTCGCGGTTGCTCTAGTTGTTCTCAAACCGGGCGTCTCAAAGACAACACGGAGTGAGTGAACAAGTGAATAGAGATTCAGCGATTGAAGGAAAATGATTTGAAGACAATCGTATTTAGTATAAAGTGTTTTGCAATACAACGAAGGTTTTATTGAAAAATCAATTTATCAATCATAACTATCTTTTGATTTTGAAAACACGATTACCACATCAATGAGTTTGAAGAAAAGAATTTTGAGCACACCGACCGGTTTTCAAAGATATCCGTCAATCCATTTTCTGACGGAGAACGATTCAATAATGAAACGCTCCATTGATGAAGTCGGATGACACAACAAGTCTTAGCAATACCACAAGAATAGTGCGTGGGACTCTTAAAATATATTCTCACATTCCACAAAGTGTGAAGCTGTGAGTCTTCAAGAATAAGTGTCCTAATGAGATTAATTGATGATCTCGTGGCTCTAGACTCAATTAGTGCACTTTTGGTTTCTGTCGGAGACTAGGAGAGGGTCTCCTTCTTCATATCAACAATCTCTAAGAGAGTCGATAGATTATGTAGGTTCCCGTGAGAATGAAACAAGCCCTTTTAAGAGGAACTTGAGTAGCTTGGGAAGTTAGTGCGGTGCGTCCTTTGGGTCCATGACGACTTGTCTTCAATACCGGTGTTACCTTAGTAACCACTAGTAGCATATGAATTGAACCCGGTTTACGCCTAAGGTTGAATAAATGGAGGGCTATTTCTTTCACCCTTTTCTCTTTCAATTCTTTTTCATTCTTCAACCCCTTGATTACTTACGAGACTTCATTACTAGAACCTTGTTGGGTTTATTCCAAGACTAGCTCAATCTCGATCCGCACTCTTCCCATATCTCATTTTTCTCCTTTATCATCATACCTAAGAACTCTACACTAACTAGTGGATAGTCCTCGGTAGAACCCTCCGGTTCGGCGGATCATTGGAACAAATACCTAACCTTATCATCCTTATATCACCATACATAAAGTAAAGTTGGTTGGTCTATTTGGTATTGTTCATCTGCCATAGGAAACAATTGAAAACCATTTGAAAATCAATCCAGATACTTGTGATATATTATCCAAGTATTTTGTACCTGAATTGTTTTTGATATTTTTAGAACAAGAGCTCCCCCTCAATATGTGCATCAAGTGATTGAAATTGTTTTGCACACGGAGGCAAGAGAAATAATTAACTTCTTTTAATTCTATTTTCTAAAAGATATCAATCATCACTTCCCTAATCAAAACAAGTAGATAAAGCATTCTCGGGAAGGATGAGGTTTTCACAATTTTGCTCCCCCTCAATATGTGCATCAAGGTTTGAAAAGATTTTTGCACATACTAGAGGGATCATGCACATTGATATCGTTTAGGATCTTTGTGGTTTAAGATAAATGCTCTCCCTCAACATGTGCATGGAAAATTTGAAATCGTTTGTCATATGTGGGAAGGAGAGCTTGTACATCCTTATTAAACCATTTACCAAATTATCGCTTAAATCCAATTTAAATCACAAATTCTCCCCGATCACAATAATCAAATCATTTGAGATTTGTGATCTTTGTATATTTAAATTGATTTTGAAAGCTTTAAGGAGAATTGTGACTTGATTATGAAAGCGTTTTAGCGATAAAGATCGGATATTAAGACTTTAACACTCCATTGATTGAACATGCATGATTATCTTTTGAGAACAATTTAATGACAAATAACATTTTAATTTAATTGAAATCATTCTCCCCTCAATCAATGACATAGGTTGTTGATTGAGAGATAGATATTTTGACAAATAAGTCCGGATGATTATCAAAATTGAGTCCAAGTTATTTATCAAAACAATTAGTTTTCAGCGGATAAATGTTTAAAGAATTAGAGCATGGAATTTTGAAAACATGATAAAGTATGCCTCTGTTCTTTCTTTGAAAAGCGGTTCTTGCATGAAATGACAATAAACCATTTTTCTCTTTCTACCAAAAATATTTTTGATTTTTGATTTTTGATTTTTTTTTTTAAGAATTCGAACAACATCTAAAGTCCGTGTCATTCTTTTCTTGTGACACAAAGACCGTAGATATTATCGAACCGAGAAAAACATGACAAATTGACAATATTTTTGAAAATTTTTGAATTTTTGATTTTATGGATTTTGAAGGTTTTATATTTTTCTATTTGATTTTTAGGGTTTTATAATTTTGTATTTTGATTTTCGAATAGATATATACAAGAGATAGATGAGGAAACCTTTTACTCCTCGTCTTCCTCCGAAAGGCGTTTGAGTGTTTCGGTTGAAGGCTTTTCAAGCCAAGTCGTGGAAGAATAAACTCAAACGTTCTCTTGGAAGAGCTTTAGTGAAGATGTTCGCAAACCGGTATTCGACCTCACAAAATAGAGTTCCACCACACCTTTTCCACTTGTTCCCGATGAAATGATGTCGAATGTCGATCTGCTTAGCTCTTGAGTGTTGAGCGTTATTGCATGAAAGAGCAATAGCACTTTTATTATCACAAGATGCGGAGGATTTTGTTGAATACAAAGCCATAGTCGGTTAATTGAGATCTCATCCAAAGTTTGAGCACAACAAGATGACATGGCTATGTATTCTGCTCAGAGGAAATAGAAGTACTCATTTGCTTCTTTGAAGACCGACTCACAAGCTTATCACCCAAAACCGAGCACCTCGGGCGTGCTCGACGAGTATCTTCATAGGTGTTAGTGACATACCGGTGTCCTTGGTACCAAAGTCCCATATTGATGGTTCCTTGGAGATACCGAAAGACCCGTTTAACCGCTTCAAGGTGCTTTTTAGTAGGCTTAGGCGGTATCTAGCACACATGCAAACGGCGAACAAGATGTCTCGTCTACTAGCGGTGAGGTACATCAGGGATCCAATCATACTCACGATATTTCGTTTGGTCAATCATGATCCCCGAGTGGTCCTCATCTAGTTTGGTTTGATCAATCATGGAAGTGTCAGCGGGTCACTTGAATCAAATCCAAATTTCTTTAAGATCTCGGTTACATATTTAGATTGATTTTGAAAATGCCTCGGGACTTTGTGAAATTTGTAATCCCAAGAAAAATGACATTTGTCCCATCATTGACATTTGAAATTTTGAACTCATTTCATTTGAAAACGGTCACACTCATTGGGGTCGGTCGAGGCAAAGATGATATCATCAACATAAATTTGAACATGAATTAAATGTTTGCACGACTTCACGGTGAACAATGTTGGATCAATTGCTCCTTTGCTAAATCTGGTAGATAGAAGAAACTTTGTGATGTATCATACCATGCCTTGGAGCTTGCTTTAAACCGTAAAGAGCCTTCTTCAAACGATAAACATGAGTAGGATGCTCTTGATTCACAAATCCTTGAGGTTGGGCGGCGTGAGCGACTTCTTTAAGATCTCCGTTCGAAATGTCGTCTTTACATCCATCCGATAGACTACCATGTTCTTAATAGCGGCATTAGCCAAAAATATTACGATTGCCTCGATTCGAGCAACAGGAGCAAAAGATTCTTCAAAGTCAATACCCTCCTCTTGGCGGTATCCTTTAGCAACTAATCGAGCCTTGTTCTTCAACACATCACCATGCTCATCAAGTTTCACTTTGAAGATCCATTTTAGAGCAATAATCATAGCACAATCTGGGCGGTACTAACTCCCATACATCAAGTCGATCAAACTCATGAATTTCTTCTTGCATGGCATTGAACCATTATCTTCATTCATGGCGGTTTTAACATCTTTTGGTTCGATCTTAGAGTGTACGGAGTTGAAGAAGCACCATAAGGCATCGGTTGCAAGTTGTTTCCGTGTGGATCTTGGATGAGAGGATTTCCAATGATGTTGTCTAATGGATGATCGTGAGTCCATTTTCCGAGGTGTTCATGTGGTAGTTGTTGAGGGATGAAGTAGCAGTCGATGTCTCCACGAAGAAGATGGTTCGATGAAGATTCGAGAGCAAATATGTTTTCAAATGGAGCATCTTCAAGAGTAGCAAAGGGATTAACTTCATCATTGATGCGAAAGCAGTTCCATGATGTACATTTGAAGAATGATGATTTGTTGATGAGGCGAAGGATCGGCAGCGCTTCTTGACTTAATGATATTGAAACGGAAGGATTGACTTCATTCAGGTGAATATGAGCGACCTCTGTTGTAGGAATCGACACCTCATTAGTACTTGGATCATAAAGTTCATCAAACATAGGATCAAACAATTTCTTTAAATCATCTTGAGATGGAGGTACATATGGAGTTCTTTGGAGAAGAATTAGGTACAAGGATGAACCAATGGGATTTGTTTTAAAGTGCGGGTCTGAACTAGATTGTCCAGAGCCATATGCCCGTCACTCATCGAGCGTAACGTGAATAGTTTCCATTATATCTCAAGTTCATTTGTTGTAGATTCGGTAACCCTTCTTGTTTGATGCATAACCAACAAAACTCCAATATCCGCCTTAGCTCTTAATTTCCTAAGTCTTGACCGTCATTCGTAGGATAGCACAAAGCACCAAACACACGAAGGTGGGAGAGTTCGAGTTTTTGTTTATGGACAATTTCATATGGAGTTTGTCATAAGAGGTGTGTATAAGGGAACAATTTTGGGTGTAGCAAGCGGTGGCAATGGCTTGACCATAAAAATATTGGAACTTTTGAATAAATAAGCATTGTTCTTGCGGCTTCCACAAGAGTTCGATTTAGATCTTTCAACTATGTTAGCCTTGATTATTTTTATTAGAAGTGATGGTCATTCACGATTAGGAACTTTGTAATGTGTGTTAGATATCGTGATAGAATAGTCAACGGGCTCGTGGATTGGGCTAAGCTAATTGGGCATTAGTTAAGAAAAGCTAGCCTTGTATAAGTCCAAGTAACCCAATCCATGTCCAAGCCCACTCGAGGCCCATGGCCAAGCCTTAGGGCATTCTCTCTCTTGCACTATAAATACCCCTCAAGTATGTCATTTGAGGGGTGTGCTTGAGTGTGTGTGTGTGTGTGTGTGTGTTTTCATTTGAAGCAATATAACAACTTATTGTTTTCATCTTTCTTCTATCTACCTCTCTAAACATATACACGAATTCATACTTAAGTCACCAAGTTCTTCTCTTAATCTTTCTTGTTTAACGTGTTCTTGTTGTGTGGTAAACGTGGTATTCGTTGTGGGAAAGGAAGGTATAAGTGATAAAGGGGCATAACAATTGGTATCAATCGCCTAACAATGGTTTAGGAGTGTTTGTGTTTGTTTTGAAGGGTTACGCATAAAGGCTCACGTTTACATCTTTGATACGCATAAAGCTTTAATTTTGCACTTAAAATTCAAGATTCTTGTGGAATAAGGTATATTTGGTGCTAAAGTTTGAGTTTTGCAAAAGTTAGAAGCTTTACGTGTTTTCTTCACTTTTGAACTCGTTTTTGGTTCATTGGTCATTTCTACTGTAACTTTTCTAAGCACTTTGGGTGAAAAGGTTAACATTTTTGTGTTATTTGAGTGTTTTAAGGATATACGTGCAAGAGAAATTGGTTGAATCATTGAAATTTTTTACTGAGTAGGTCAAACCCTAGTTCTACTCGTAAGAAAGTCAACTACGCATAGTTTTCTACTCGTAACTTTTGGTGAAGAATCTTGAACTATAACGGTTACTCGGTGCTTCCTCACTTGGATAAGTGTGTGGAACACTCGACTTGTGGATATCTCTTCTGTTGTGACGGTGTAAAGGATTTTGGTTCTTAACCATAGTTTACGCATAAGCTAAAAGCTTACGAGTAACTCTCGCATAACTTCACAATTCGCGTAAGGTTTACGAGTAACTTTTGTCTACGCATAAGCTTAAGGTTACGCGTAAGATACTTTCTACGCATAAGATCCTCGCCTAAGGAATCCTCGCCTAAGCTTCCTCGCAAGATCCTACTCGTAACTACATCCTACTCGTAACTACATCCTACTCGTAACCATATCCTACTCGTAACCATATCCTACTCAGAACTTCTTTGGTCTACGCCTAAGCTCTTTCTACGCCTAAGGTTAAAAAAAAAAAAAAAAAAAAAAAAAAAAATTAATTTTTGGCGGGAAAACTTGAGTAAAATTTAAATTTTGAGGAGACTAAGCGTTCAATTTTACGCGAGATTCAAATTTTGGTTTAATCTTGTGAAAATATTGGTCAAAAATTCAAATTTTAAACGACTTGATCGAAAAACGGAGGAATGCAAGTATGACAAAGCGTCGTATGGCGTGCCTACAAGGACATGCAAGAGCAAAATGATCTTTTGAGAGCTCATTTGGGATGTCTAAAAGGAAAGGCATGGATACTAAGTTTGAAAACCATTGGTGAGGAGAAAACAAATGTTCCCAAACCGGTTTCAAACCAAAATGTCTATTTCTCGAGATCCTCCAAAAGTCAATGAGAAAAATGATTTGTCAAAAGCAGTCACTCCACAGACTTTGCCTATTAAAAGAGAATTATCAAAGCTTTTGAAAACCGGTTTTGATAAAGAAAAAGTGATTACACATGGCACTTCTAGGAATAGTACACGGAATGTGACCGCAAATCCGGTTAAAGAATCATGGGTTCTAACAACATGGTCAACAATCACTATCTAGAAGAAGCTAGGATAAAGGCACGACTCGAAAGACGGAATTCTAGGTACAACATCTAGGGTGATGAATTCTACAAGATTTCAAGGCACTTTTGCTAGTAGTAGTAAACCATTACCTAGGAACACTCTTCAAAAGACTAGGGATTGGCTTGCATCTAAGAGTAGTTAGCATAACGAAAATGCTATGCCCGTGAAAACAACACTAGGAATTCTAAGTCGTTTCGAACAAGAATCAATTTTCAAAAGACGTAGTGACAAAGTTAAAGTCTTTGTTTTAAACAAGAATATTGAATTTATACATACTACATGTAAAAATGTCTTTTCACTAATCATGATGCATGTGCCTTACAATATCTCAAGAAAGATAATTCTCGTGCAAGGCACAATCCACTAAGACACCAAATAGAAACAAGCCCGTTGATAAAATGTCAAACAAAAAGAAACCTAATAGGTGGATCTCTTGGACGTAGTTTTCTAAAAATGAGTCTTCCAGCGCATCGATAAGAAAACAACTCCTAGATCTTACCTTGGTGGATTCCCAGGCAAAGTTTTCAACTCGATGGGTCTTAGATGGATTCCTACGGAAAGATTTTGATACTTGCTCCAACACGGATAATAGTGAAACTCATCAAGTTAAGGAAGTCGAATCCACTACAACCGTTGATAGTGATCACCTCACCGTGAGGAATCTTGTACTTCTAACACGTTGTTGTGAACACTCTTCATCTTTGGTTGCGGTGCATCAAATATCTCGAACCCGACTCATCGGAGGTTCCAGTGCAAAATCTTCTTCATCACTCTTTCTATCTTCTTTATTGATTTTCCATTTCTTTTATAAAACCAACAAAAACAAAATATAAAAATATAAAACTTTCAAAACACAAAACAATATAAAATCAAAAATCCAAAAATATTCTTCTCACGACATGTCTCGTATAATCGATATTCATGCGTTTCTAGAAATGTCATTCAACAATGATACGGGCATGTACGGATGCTTGAGCGAGAGTTCTTTAATATGTTTTCTAAAACATGTCGTTTCTCAAAATTTCTTCAAATAATGGCTTTCGTATACTTGATGCAAACCCGGACTTCAAATTAATGGCTTGTAAGTATTTCGACTTGCAACCCGATCTTTAAAGAAAGGAAAGTGCTACGAAAATTGATTTTCATAAATATCGAGCACTTATCCTAAAACAAATGAAGATAATTCTTATTCAATATCTTCAAAAGATTTTTAAAATTTTCATCTTACGTACCATTGATTCGAAATTTTTCAAAAGATTTTCAAAATCTCTCACAATTGGTACCAAGATAACTCCTCTAAACCCTTAATTGATTCTAAATTTTACGTATGAAAAATATGCTTTAGTTAAGGGGAGTATAAAACAAAAAATTGTTCCAAAATTCATGCTAAATCGGTTTCTCTCAAATGCTTTTGAAAAACATATCTTTTAATCATTTTGTTTCAAAAACATCATGGATATGCTATTTTGAGGGGAGAATACGTGATTAAAATGTGATCAAAAAGTTTAATGATCGTTGTTTGAATCTCAAAATGAGCTCGACTCGATCGTAACCAATGAATTGACGAAGAATCATGTACCATCTCGAAACTTTCTATGGACTTGACCGGACGGGTAATAATTTCAAGCTAGTTCTCTAGTGATGTAAACGTGTCTCGAATCGGTCCTGTTCATTTAAAGTCGATCAATTCAAAAGTGCGAACTCTACCCTCTGCATGCGATTTCGGTCAAAACTTATAAGCACATGTGAAGGGGTGTTTCGAAAATACAAAACTCACGGAGTGTTGCAAACATGTTTTCTATCATAAACACTCGAGAGATTTTCTTGAAAAGCAGTTTTATGGCAACAATAGGACAGTCATGGAGTTATAAGGTGGCTAAGGATAGAAAATCCGTCCTATGATCCGCCAGAGCGGAGGGATCTACCCAGGACATCACAAATAGTTAGTATTAGAAGTCCTTAGGTATGATTGAAAAAGGAGTAATGTGAGAAAGGAGAAAGAAGGGTTGAAGAATTAAAAGAAATATAATGAAAAGGGTGAAAAGAAATAGCCCTCCATATTCAACCTTAGGGCGAAACCGGGTTCAATACATATACTCTTGGTTGTCACTAGATGACACCGGTATTGAAGACAAAGGCGTCATGGACCCGGTGGCGCACCGCACCTAACCTTCTAGCCACTCAATTCCTCTTAAAAGGATTTGTTTCATTCTCACTGGAACCCTACATAATCTATCGACTTTCTCTTAGAGATTGTTGGTATTGAAGAAGGAGACCTCTCCCTAGTCTCCGCTCGGAAAACCAAAATGCACTAATCGAGTCTAGAGCCATGAGATTCATCAAAAGATCTCATAGGAACACTTGAAATGACATCGCTTGTTGTTCATCAATAAGGACACAAGTGATATATTCTAGAGTCCTACGAGATCTTAGCAATCTGTCGAAACATTTATGAGAAGTTTCACATCATCAACTTCGTGATTGAATGGAAACTCTGCCGAGGTCAACATCAAGCGACCACAGCAGTCACTTGTAATTCTCCGTGGATTACGCTTAGTGTGTCTCAAATGGTCTACGGATCGTGGGGTGATGCTTGATGTACCTCGACTCATCCGAGCTGTAGGTGTATTTCGGTACATCGCGTTATCTCACTTGTGGGACTCAGTTCGAGCGGCCCTTGTAAGAATTAGAGGCGTGTTTTTACACTATCTTGTTAACACCTCAAAATTCAAACTTGTAAGTGCCGGAATCCGCTTATCACTAACTTGTTTTTATGTTTTCTTCTTATGGAAGCTCCGGAGCGGATGGATCATGCTGACTCGCTACATGCTCATACCAACAACACATGAAAGTTCTCATCAAAATCAAAGGCTACACAAAGTTAAAGCTGATTCTTCGTCAATGTCAAAGAATCTACAAAGTTTAAAGACTAGAGAACTTCATCATTGGTAATTCAAAGTCAAATAGAAGTGTGAGCATGGTGGAGAAAGACGTAGAGACACCAAACCAACGAAGTTGACAACGGCAGACAACCACATTATCTGATCACAAAGCATGAAGGAACAAAGAATCAAGACTATTCTATATCTACTCACAAAGTTCAAGCTCAAAAAGATTAAAGACCTATTCAAGTGGAGCATCTTTTGAATGACCACCCCTTAGGGGGAGATTGTTAGCCTTGATTATTTTTATTAGAAGTGATGGTCATTCACGATTAGGAACTTTGTAATGTGTGTTAGATATCGTGATAGAATAGTCAACGGGCTCGTGGATTGGGCTAAGCTAATTGGGCATTAGTTAAGAAAAGCTAGTCTTGTATAAGTCCAAGTAACCCAATCCATGTCCAAGCCCACTCGAGGCCCATGGCCAAGCCTTAGGGCATTCTCTCTCTTGTACTATAAATACCCCTCAAGTATGTCATTTGAGGGGTGTGCTTGAGTGTGTGTGTTTTCATTTGAAGCAATATAACAACTTATTGTTTTCATCTTTCTTCTCTCCACCTCTCTAAACATATACACGAATTCATACTTAAGTCACCAAGTTCTTCTCTTAATCTTTCTTGTTTAACGTGTTCTTGTTGTGTGGTAAACGTGGTATTCGTTGTGGGAAAGGAAGGTATAAGTGATAAAGGGGCATAACAAACTACACCATTCTGTTGAGGAGATCGAGGAACGCTTCTTTGATGACTGATTCCAACACTTTCATAAAACTGCATTAAGTCTTTGTTGACGAATTATGTGCCATTATCATTGAACAATTCTAAGCTGTCTTGTTGAGTCGAACTGAAGTCGTTTGATAAGTTTGATGATGACATCCGGAGTTTCATCCTTTGTCCTCAAAAACTTCACCCAAGTAAATCGAGAGTAGTCATCAACAACTACTAGAATGTATTTCTTCCCATTTATTGTTTGCACTCTCATTGGTCCGCACAGATCCATATGAAGGGTATGAAGAACTTCCATTACTGAGTTTGTGGGTTTTGGTTTGTGAGCATATTTCGTGCTTTTTCCCAATTGGCAAGCTGAACAAAGATGATCTTTTTCATATTTCAGTCTGGAAAGGTAATTTCATGCTTTTTCCCAATTGGAAAGGTTTGTGAGCCTCTGACAAGATCCTTTCTGGAAAGGTTATTAATGGTGCCGAAGTTCAAGTGATTGAGACGACGATGCCATAACCATGACTTAGTTTTCGAAGCCTTTGACAACAAGCAGATTGGAGAGGACTTCATCATGTCTTCGATAGATATGGTGTATAGATTAGAACCACGGGTTCCTCTTAACAATTCTACACCATCAAGTTCTCTAACGAAGCAAGTATGTTTTCTAAAAGCCACTTCTAGATCGGAATCACGAATTGACCAACGAGAGAACAAATTATGACCAAGACCTTCCACATAATATACCAAATTACACTTTTACCAACAACATAATCTCCATAACCCATAATAGCTCCAAAATGGTGGTTCTGAATCTAAGCGTCGATAAATTTACTCACAAAGTTCATGAGCGCGACGGTCTCGATCATATGCTTAGAACGACTGAGTCCGGTACCACGTAACTATTTGAGCGATCTACGATTGAACACGAGAAGAATGGATAAGCGGATAATTGGGATCCCCATGCAAGAATGGGTTCCATTTGGTTAATGTGAATGATTGGAACACCCACATCGAAATAGAAACATCCATATCGAAATTGAAGCAATGGAATCATTATGAATAGATGTAGTACTAGAGTCCGCATTTGCCCTATTCAAAGTATGTTCACTTCTTAAGGAATAGTTCTACCAGATGGCATCCATTTTCTAGTGGGCATTGTCGATTGACCTTATGGCCAGCAGTATCCATTGATAACCTATCTTACTAAATGTTCTTCCTGTGGGCTTCCTTGTTTTCTAACTTTCTTTCGCTTTTGCCTTTTAGCCTTCTTAGCTCGATTTTTAGTATTAACAATTTTAAGCTGGGCAATCGACGACATTAGACAAAACATTCATACCACATTCATGATTAGTAATGAAACCACACAATCATCATTACAAGTTTTTCCAAAAGTAGCGGCGAATTAATTAATTACGATGCGCTTATAGCTAATACTAGAATCAACACTATTCGTTTTATTTAACTCAAACTTAGTGTTCCTAGGGTGATCTTCTACTTTCTTCCAATGCACATTAGTTGGTTTTGCTAATTTATGCATTTCCTGTTTAGATGTGCTGGGATCTGAACTGTTTGAAGGCACATTAAAGTTCACTCTCTTAACAGTAGAAGTACTGGGATTTGAACACCTAGAGGGCACACTCGAGTTCACATTCTTAGCACTAACAGATTTGGAATCTGAACTACTTGAAGGCACATTAGGGTTCACATTCATAACATTTGGCATTGAATGACTTGCATGCTTGGCACTAGGCATAGAACACGGTATCAAGGGATTGACTTGCTCACCTAAGGTTTTAGGGCATATTGTAATTAGGCATTCTAGAAGTTCTTGAGATCGTTTGGCATATAAGCATGCATGGCCAATTGCATTATCATCTGGTTTCTCTAACTTATCCTCTTCTACAATCTCACGGAGACATTCTAGGTTGTCCTTAAGGTATGAGAAATATGTTTGAATAGCAAGTTTGTTATTCCTAAGATGAGGAGGAACATATTTCAACGACAAAGCATATTTATTACAGACATGTACCTTTGATACACCATTCTCCCCATTGGTCATTGGCATCTTCCTTTTACGACTCTTTAGATTCTCAATTTCTTTTTTATATGAGGCTACCATTTCGTTATTTTTGTTACGAGTGACCTTTATAGATTCAAATAACTCATTGAAATGACGTTTAACCTTTTCATTTTCTTCAAGAAAACCCTCATTTTCCTTTTGTAAAGCATTTACTAAGTTTTGAAGATGAAAGTTTTGAGAATTTTGAGAATCTAAATGAGGAGGCATTTGGGGACCAGTCACATTGTTTTTTTCACCCTTTAATTGAGTGATTTGGGCTTTCAACTTTCTGATCGTGTTACAATGAGCTTGAATCTTTTCGTCATGTTTGTTTATTTGAAAAAATGCATCAAACTCTGGAGCATCTGAGGATGTCTTGATGTTTGAGGTTTTAACACTTTCTTAAAGATGTTGATATTTTAGTTGTAGATCAAAATGATCAACCTCTAGTTTAGAAAGATGTTTTACCAAATTATCATGGTCATCCCGATCAATTTTCTCACTTAGTTTAGAGTTTTGATTTCAAGCTCAATGACACGATCATGGGAGACTTTTAAAACAGACAGTTCATGAAATTGAGAAGCGATAATAGAGCAGTTAGTAGCATTGTAGAACACATCTTGAGCAATACATTCGAAATCGAGTTCTCATTTAGTGTATGCAAGTTCTTCCTCTCAATCTCATTATATTTTAGTGCTCGCTCATAGTCACTAACCTCAACTATCATTGCATCAAATTCCTTTTCCATTCCTTAATATCGATATCTATCCCCTTTTAAGACTCTCAAAGTGATCTTTTAGAATTTCAAAGAAAGGCATGACCTCGGTTAAAAGCATTCTTTTGTTTGTTCAAAACCCTTTCCCTTGATTATCTCGGTGGGTGTGATCCTTTTCTTACAAGTTTTCTCAAAATCAACAAATAGTTGAAAAATAACATATTGAGTGATTAAGGTCTTGCTTTTAGTAGCAATAGTTCTAGGAACTAGATGCATTGGTGTATTGGGAGGATACACGATCGCTTTAGGCATTTTCCTAAGGGAGAGTTTGTTTCAACAATATTTTCCGCTTTACGCTTATCTAAGTCCATTTTCCGAACACTTGTTCGGGAGTCAACAATGTCTGAGGCTTAAACATGTTCAAAGAAATCCAATTCTCCTTCTTGTAATCATGGGGTGCGATATTTATTTTCTTCTCTTTACATTTAGGATCATCTAATTTCTTGTTCATCTTTTCCTAGAGACTTCATCGATTTCTTATCTTCCTCGATTGCACTCAACGCAACTAGGTTTCTGTCTAGGTTTAAGGATTTCATTGCCATCATAAAGAACCTTATGAGCATTTCTAGCCTTTTAATGACATCTGGTTTGGTTCCTCAACAAGGGAATGCTATGCTTATCGCTTAAGACTCTATGCTTAGTGATTAAGTGAAGCGATCAATGGTATTTCCTTGTGCGTACAACTTATTTTCAAGCTTGTTTTCAAGGTTTTAGATTAGAAAATCATTCAAAGTTTTGATTCCTTAGCTTTGAATTCTTGCTTAAGCATTTTAACATTTTCTTGAAGTTCTTGTTTTTGTAGCGCTTTTAGAAAGCTTTTCTTGTAAGGAGTTTAACTCTTGTTTTAATATTTCTTCTTTAAACCTACTTTTTCTAATAGTTGTACGCATTTGGTCATCCATTTCCCGCTCACGGGTGGTCAACTCAAATTTGATACGTTGTTCATAAATAGCAACACGTTCTTTATAGGCATTCGATTCGAGATGACGAGAATCATCGAGGGCACATGCGGTGAATTCATCAAAACATAATTATTGTTGATGCGAGAAGATGCATTACTTGGTACAATCTCACTTTCACTTTGTTTCACATATCGATCATATGGGACAACATTGATGTTACCCATATTTTCAATATCTGACTCAATAATTACAGTTGATTGTACTTCGTAATGTATCTTTTGCTCATCAACTTCATCGTATAATTTTAATACCTCAGAAATGAGTTTGTCTTTGGATGGACCAGCTTGTGGAGATGAAGAGACCATTGGAGAAATGCTAGCCATGAATATGGTTTGTGTAGTGGGTTCTTCATCAACATCATAGTCGTATGCATCACCATCGCCTACTTGAAAGGCATTCGATGATTATGGCCTATCTCTGAATTGGTTGCTCATCCACATCGCATCATATGTCTTAGCATTTCCTCGACCAAGAACAACAACTCCTCTTCATCCAAAGTCGCACCATTATCCCGAGCTTGCACAAGCAACATCTTATCCACAAGTACTCGGCGATTCGAGGCGTTTTGGTGATGTCGGTTCCTTGCAATGTGTCCTCACCTCCACAATTGTAACATTTGATTGGTTAAGCTTGACCTTGATTTCCATTCCTTCCTCGATTCGATTTGCACCATAACCTCCACCGCTCCACCCTTTCTTTGATCAAACCGCCTTTCTTGAACCGGTGCCCCATAATTTTCCCATCTCGATCAAAGCATGATTGTGAAGATTGGAGGCGGTTCGATCTCATTGTTGGTGTGAAGCTTGTTAGTGTGAGGTGAAAGTGTCTGTTCTCTTTAACCATGAGTGCCAGTTGATTGATGAAATGTTCCATGACAAAGATTAGCATCCGGTTGCTTGAACCTTGGATCGGGAATGAGTTTGTGATTACCATCTCACCGGGTAAAACTTGAGAAGCTTTGGTGGTAATCCCAACATTTGTGTAAGCAGTTGAATCATTTGTTGAGCTTGTTTCTCCTCGCATTTGAACGATCAATAATCCTCTTTTCAAACATGGCATGTCTCTCATTTTGAAGAAGGAAGGCATAGAGTTGCTCATATTTTGTATTCTTCAAACCTTTGGTAAGCTTCACGGATGTAACGAACTTGTGCCATTACGGATTCATGTTGTTCACAAATTTTGAGTTCAAGCGAATGTTTGGCATGGTCATCTTGATATTCCTCATATCATTGACAAGCTTGTGAAATCTCACATAGTATTCATAAACACTCTCATCGAGGTTTCATCTTGAAGTGCTCAAATCATCATAGAGTTGTGATTCTCTGTCTTCCATAGTTAATTCGGACCACGAGAGAAGCATCTTGACATTATCCCACACTGCTTTGGCTTGGTATTGTGATTGATAAGTTTTAGATATCTTTTGGAAGACCTTGAAGTATGATGTTAGAAGCCACGATATCGACATCGAATCTCTTTTTCTCCTTATCATTGAGCTCATCATATGTCTTTGGTGCATCGAACCTAAGATCACGCCCGTGCGTACTGTTTCAAGAGTATCTCTGGTCGTCTCAACTTGATAAGGTCCTTCATCAATGGATTTGAGAATGTTGACCCCATTTTCCTTTCCAAGACAATACAGATCGATTCGTTGAGCCCAAGAGTCATAGTCGGTTCATCAAGCATGGGTGGGCGAGTATCTAAGCCACCGCTTGAACATCCTCGACAACGATGGAGATGATAGTAGGAGCGTTTGTAGACATGTTTCAAGCTCTAAGGATTTTACTATTCTTTGATTAAACCGGAAATTGATTCATTCACGGATTTTACTAAACCAAAAGAACAAGCTGTAAGAATGTATCACGAAGAAGTAACAAGCCTAAATGAATAAGTACCTAACCACACAACTCGCAATTAACAACTCGCTTAAGTAATCAACTCGCTTAATAGCCAAGTCGCATCAACATCAACTCACAACACGGTCAACTCGCAATGAATCAAGTCGCTAAATAGCCAACTCGCTTTAGTATCAACTCGCAACACAATCAACTCGCTTAAACCCCAAGTCGCTTAAATTAACTCGCTAGCTTTACAACTCGCTCAATAGCTAAGTCGCTTTAGATCTCAAGTCGCAAAGAAACAACTCGCTTAGAACTCAAACCGCATAAAATCAACTCGCTAAACAGCCAAGTCGCATGTACCAACTCGCATCCAATAACAAAGCAACTCGCTTTGAAGAAATGTAAATTCGAGACTCAACTCGCTTTGTACAATCTTCAAATATAACCACTTTATCAATCAAAAACAACCAAACCACAATGATTTAAGCCTTCCAATTCAAAACCTAAACACATATGATGATCCTAAACACAAAAGTACAAGCAAAATTCAAACTTTAACACTAGAATTTGTCTAAATGAATCAAACTCTCCTAAACTCTTAATACCCTAAAAACCTTATGAAATCCACCAAAACAAAGAACATGAAAGATGAATGATCAAACCATGGCTCTTGATACCATTTGTGACATATTGGATTTCACATACACGTCAAACCATTAACACAAGTAGGTGTACAAGAGAGTTTTAGAGAGAAAGTTAGAGGTTTAGGGAACTTAGTGAGAGAAAGTGAAAGATATTATTATGAGCTCCAACTCTCTACCTTGGAAGGTAGAGTATTTATAGTCTTACAATAAGCCACACAACGGGTGTGGATCAGGCATACGATGGGTAAAGACTCGTCCGTCCTCCACGGTGTTACTAAACTAAATACTACTTAACTTAAATGAACTACGTCTCGAGCTTTCTAACGATTACATATACTTGAGGTGACCGACTCTTTAATACCTGGAATTTCTAATTCCTAACAGTATTTTAGTCCTCAAAATACGTAGTGTGACGGGAGTGGATGTACCCTTGTATAAGAACTCGACATCTAGCTTTGTGTCGAAAATAGTGTGTAAGAGACGTGTATAGGTTCTCCGCTGGTTAAAGGAGCTTGCTGACTAGTGAAAAGATACTCTCGAGTTGGATACTCGAGGAGTGGAGTAGGGCAAGGAAAAAGAGTCCTTGTAGACCGAACCACTATGAATCCTCGTGTTGTGGTTTGATCATTTCTATCTTTACTTAGTTGCTTGTTATTATTTACATCTCGAATTCACATTAAGTTTTCAAAGAAAAGAAATTTAAAAATAAAAAAACTATTCAACCCCCCTTCTAGTTTTCCATACATCAGACAGAGTTCTTGGCTTAAAAATTCTAACATTCATTTCAAGTTTAGTTGGTAAACCACCCAAATACAGACTTACAACATGTTCTTGACAAATGTCAACACCGCACAAAAGTATATCAAACAAGTCCTGGTATTCTTTGGCATTCTTGTGATACTTAGCATTTTTCAAGGTTGCCATTGTATCTTCAAAGATTGACAAGGCTATTATTGTACTTCACAACCCACATTTTCACCATTAACTCTATACATATTGTCTATGCCATAGTAAATCTTTGTCACTCAAATGAACAGATACAAGCTTTGCCCTATCTTCATTTGGTGTGTTGTCAATCAAGAAGAACTATTCACATCTGAACACCCAACCTCTCATATCATCTCCTTGAAACTTTGGAAACTCTAGCTTTGCTCTAATTGCTCTGTATTCCCAAGGTTGTTATTGTACTTGTCAATGCAGTCAAAGTTTTCCTTACTTCTACTAAAGCATCAAATTATTGTCTTGAAACCCCTTCATCATCATTATTGCTAGAACCAGTTCTTGTTGAAGGAGCCATGGAGATTCACTCAATATGCAATTTTCTTGATTTCTTTATTTGTTTGTAATTAAATATTACTCCTTCGTCTACAATTGAGCATAGTTAACAACTCACAGCCGTTTCTTGGTCAACTCAAACCAATCACCACAGATCATGGGTTCGTAAACAGAGGATTTAACAACTTATGTGCTCTTCACGTGATCGTTATGATTGTTTGACACTAAATTGTATTTCTGAACGGAATAGCATATATTTTGCTGGAAAATGACAGGATAAAATGATCGGAGTGCCAGGATAGCACCTCTTATACCAAATGATAGATTGCAAAACCAAGATTTCTCGAAGTAATGCTAGAATAGAACTAATCAGGAGCTATCAAAATGGAGAATCAAACTCGAAATGTAGTTCTATTAGTTGTTATAACTGAATAATTACAATGATTGTCAAATGAACGTGTGGAAAACTAGAAGGGGGGTTGAATAGTTTTGCCAATTTTAAATTAGTTTCAAAAACTTTAGATTCGATCTTATGTGAATTCGTATGGATGGATAGAAAGTATGAAGCAATAAGTATTGTAAGTAATGAAAGCAAGTAAAGTAAAAGATAGAAAGTAATGACACAACCGATTTATAGTGGTTCGGCTACAAGGACACCTTCCTTGCCCTACTCCACTCCCCGAGTCACCTACTCGAGAGTTCAAGCACTATGTCAACAAGCTCCTTCAACACGGCAGAGAAGCCTGCCAACGTCGCTCACACTTTTTCTGGTACAAAGCTAAATACCGAGTCCTTAACACGGAGGACCAAACCAACACAACTATAACACAACAACTATATGAAATATGAAATACAAGAACTTGCTACAGAAATCTTGTGGAGGAACAAATCAATCAAGGACCCCTTTCTTGGATGACTTGTAGTATCTCGTGATCTCGCCTTTGAGAAGGACCTATATGAGAATCACAACAAAAGAAAGAAGAACTACTAGATAGATAAAAAGATCTAGGATTAGAAGAGAGAAGTAATATATGAGAGAGTTTGTAAGAAGAGGGGTGAGTTACAATGAAGAAATGGCTCACTATTTATAGGCAAGAAAACTTTACCGTTCCCCGGATCCCACAGATCCCTTACTTGAGGGATCCGTCCAGTGTAATCTCAGGGATCTGTGGATGCTCCTTCTTATTTGGGTTATGGGTCATGGACTTTGGGTCATGGGTACCCATAACAGATACAATGTATCTAGACAATGGATCATGGGTCTTGGGTTATGGGTTTTGGATTTGCTCCATGGGTATGGGTCTTGGATAATACACATCCTAATAAACTATTACAACAAATGAATTATTACAACAATTTATGTTAAATGATTATATGTATATGCTTTACAAAAATAACATGTATCCTTGTAATTTTACTTATGATACCTTTATATTTGTTATCAACAAAACACAAAGAGATCGCTAAATATGAATAAACGTTTTTATGGTTTATTTGTATTAACAATCTCCCCCTTTTTTTTGATGACAAAACATAATGTTATGATGAGTAAAACTTAAGATTAGATGTATGTTTTGAAAGCGTATGTAAGTTTTACTTCTTCTCCCCTTTTTTGTCGAAACAAAAAGTGAACCTAACAAAGAAATAAAGTGTGGAAAAAATAGTATATTACATGAAGCACTAACTCCCCCTTAACGGTAGCTCCCCCTAGAATTTGGCGTCATGTGAGAAAATATAATACCTACAAAGAAAAGGTTAGTAATAACATGTAATAAAATCTTGTATGGGACGAGAAACAAGATGGAGAGACAAGGTACATACACAAAGCCTTGTAATAAAATGACAAAGTGTAGTGGTATATAGGCCACCTACAAAAATGTCAAAACTAAGAACAAAAATGACTCAAAAATAAAAAATAGAGAAAGTCGTAATATCATTCCTTCCATGCTTGCATAAGGTTAATTATGGAAGTTTTGGTGAGTGATGATGTTGATGCGATCAAGGATGTGTTGAAGTATGAATCGCATCTCGTTCTTTATTTCCATTGCAAGTTCCCTAGTGGATTGAAAATGTTCACAATGTAAATGGTGTAGGTAGTGTGTGGATAGTTTCCGGGTAAGTTGGATTTGTGGAAGGCGGAATGTGTGGTGGAAAAGTTGGAAAATATGGATCAAAGTCCATTATGTTGGTGAGTGGTGGAATATAAGAATCTAGATGTTTTTGTAAGATAATGGGAGCTAAAGGTGGTGAAGTTGCAAAATCTTTGTAAAGTGTGTTTGGAGATGTTAGTGGTGTTAAAAAGATAGTTCTTTTGGGTTTAAGTTGGAAGTTTGTTGAACTGATGTGGGTGGTGGACTAGAAATGGGTAGTGGGATTGTTTTCGGAGTCTTAAGGAGTTCCGATATGGTGATTTTCGGTGGAGACTCGATAGGTGATGGTGGTGATGTGCTTGTTGGAGATGATGGAGTTGCTACTATGGAATCATTTGGTGGAGAATGAGTAGTTGGTGATGGACTTTTTGACAATGGTTTGGCTAAAAAATAAGGTCGGATACTAATCCGTGCGGTTTTTCTAGATTTGGGTGGTGGCACTACGGAAGGTGGTAGGACAAGGTTTTGGATTTCTTGAAGAGGATTGTTTTCACTAGGTGGTTCATCAATGTTGGAAGATCTTTTGGATGACATGGTGATGATTGTTTGTGAGGTTGAGAGTGATGGATATGCAATCATTTTTGGAACCTTATTTATAGAGAAAATAGTGCATTGTAATGAATGCTAGACCCAAAATGTGGACTAAAATCTAATGATTAGATATAAATTTATGGCATGTGATCATGAGAACACAAGCATTAAGTACCATACCCATTAGTAAAGGAGCTAAAATGATGAAAATATGAAGGTTTATAGCTAAAGTGAGAAAAATAGAAGAAATTTAGCTTCATCCCACGGTTCCCCACGGATCATTCCTTTATGGAACCGTCCAACAGTAATCTTTGGGATCCGTGATACCGGTGATCTTAAGCGACTCAAAATTTTCTTTTGGAGACATTGGTGCCTAGTGTGTGCCTATATGTAAACCATTTGGAGTTGCGGTTATCTCGACTCTAAAAAGAGAAAAATAAACTAAGAATTGAAAAAGCATATTATTATGTGAGATAACCCGAGTGCTCCTTAATTCACTTTTGCTTAAATGAATGTACCCGAAAACACATATTAGTTATGTGTTCCCTTTAGCATTCAAAAGACATGAGATGCAATGAAAACGGGTTTTACTTTGTATTAATAATAAAAAGGTTTGTCCTAGACGTGAGAATGTTTTTAGGAAAGTGATACGGGGAGAAGTATCCTTTTTAGAAAACATTTCGAAAAGTTTCTTGTAAAAAAAATTTATCTTTAGTTTTGAAAAAGGAAAAATATACTTTGAATTTTGAAAAATCCCCATATTGTTTGTGAGTTCTGTGTGAAATAGAGATCCTAGACTCAGAAAAGGAGGCAAGGCTAACGTTTACATACCTTGTAGAATGATAAATATATTACGACGATTATTCCATGAGACCAAGACCAGGACGAAGCAAGTTGAATTGTTCCCGCTTCAACGGTTTGGTGAGGATGTCGGCTATGTTATCTTCGGATGATACATTCTCAATAGAAATGTTCCCCTTTTGAACATTGTCTCTTAAGAAGTGATGACAGATCTCTATATGCTTGGTATGAGAGTGCAACACCGGATTCTTTCTTAAGTCAATAGCACCTTTGTTGTCGCATAAAATGGTTATGTCACTAAGATGAATGTCGTAGTCAACTAAAGCTTGTTTCATCCATAGTGCTTGTTAGCATGCGTTACCGGCGGAGACATATTCGGCTTCGGTTGTTGATATGGCCAATTTCGTTTGCTTCTTTGAGAACCAAGATGTTAAACAACATCCCATAAAAGTACATACACCACTTGTACTCTTTCGGTCAACATAATTACATGCATGGTCAAAATCCGCATTTACAATAGTTTCTACCCCCGTTCCCTTAGGATACCATATCCCAATTGAGTCGTACCCTTAATGTATCTAAATATTCTTTTGACGACTTCTAGATGTGATGTTTTAGGGTCTTCTTGAAACCTAGCACATATACAAACACTAAACATGATATCAGGCCGACTAGCCGTAAGATAGAGAAGACTACCAATCATGCCACGGTATTTTGTGTTATCAACGGATTCACCGTCTTCATCTTTTGTAAGTTTAGTATCGGATGACATTGGTGTTCTTATGGGTTATGACTCTTCTAAACCAAATTTCTTTAACATTTCTTTTATGTATTTGGATTGATTAAAGAAGATACCATCTTCTAGTTGTTTGATTTGTAGACAAAGAAAGAAACTTAGTTCTCCCATCATACTCATTACAAACTCATCATGCACGATTTTTGAGAAATCATCACACATGTCTTGACAAGTCGATCCAAATATAATATCATCCACGTATATTTGAACAATAATTATATGTGATTCCTTTTTCTTTGTGAAAAGTGTGTTATCAACTAACCCCATGGTATAGTTGTTTTTGATTAAAAATGATTTGAGTCTATCATACCAATCCTTTGGGGCTTGTTTAAGACCGTAAAGAGTTGTCTTTAGTTTGTACACGTGTTTAGATTTTTCAAAATCGATAAAGCCTGGAGGTTGAGCTAGACTTCTTCATTAATAAAGCCATTTAGAAAAGAACTTTTAACATCCATTTGAAAAAGCTTAAGATCATTAGCACAATAATAAGCAAGAAGTATTCTTATAGACTCTAATCTAGCCACGGGAGCATAGGTCTCATCATAGTATATGCCTTCTTGTTGATTATACCCTTGGGCAACAAGTCTAGCTTTGTTTCTAGACACTACACCGTTTGAATCTAACTTGTTTTTATATACCCATTTAGTTCCAATTATGGTTTGGTTATTAGGCGGAGGGAAGAGTGTCCAAACATCATTAGAAATAAATTGATTTAACTCTTCTTGCATAGCCATTACCCAACTTTCATCTTTTATGGCTTCTTGCTTATTTTTAGGTTATATGGTTGAGACAGAACAAAATAAAATACTTTGGTTTTGGACTTGAGATCTTAAGGTTCTTTCATTTAACTTTTCTATAACCTTCTCTACGGGATGATCTTTAAACTCTTTAATATTGATGATTTCATTGTTTAATGGTTCATCTTCTTTATTTATATTTTCCTTGATTTCCATGGCTTCACATTCGATTATCTCGTCATCGACAAGAGGTTGGGTAGGTTTTGGTGGACTTTCATTAAATTTTACGTTTAATGATTCTTCAACCTTCATTTTTTATTTATTTAATATAACATAAGCTTTACTATTAGGAGAGTAGCCTAAGAAGATACCTTCGGTTGATTTAGGATCAAATTTAGTTAGATAATCTTTAGTGTTAAGTAGGAAACATTTGCTACCAAAGACTCTAAAATGTTCTAACGTAGGCTTTTTGCCTCGAAGTAACTCGTACGGAGTTTTACCTAAGAATGGTCTAATTAGGACTCGGTTAAGTATGTAGGTTGATGTGTCAATGGCATTGCACCAAATTTTTTGAGGAATAGATTGCTCATTAATCATGGTGAAACTCATTTCTTGTAGGGTTCTATTTTTCCTTTCAACTACCCCATTTGATTGTTAAGTGCGAGGAGCCGAGAAATTGTGAGTAATACCATTAGCATCAAAAAAAGCTCCAAATTGCGCTTCATTATCAAATTACCTGCCATGATCCGTTCTAATAGATACTATAGGACTTCCTAGTTATCTTTGGATTTTCTTACTTAATATTTCAAAGTAATCGAACGTTTCAGTTTTATTCTTAAAAAATTTAGTCCATGTGTACCTAGAGTAATCATCCACTATAACCAAAGTATACTAGTTACATCCATAACTATGAATAGCGGATGGACCAAATAAATCCATGTGAAGAAGTTCTAGACACTTAGTAGTAGAGACCATATTTTTAGCTTTGTGACTAGCATGGACTTGTTTTCCTACGTTACAAGCATCACAAAAATGATGTTCGTATTTCAATTTGGGTAGATCTCTTACTATTTCTTTAGATGATAGCGATTGAAGAAGTCGCATATTGGCGTGACCCAATATTCGATGCCATAAGGTCGAAGTATCATCCATAGAAGTAATACAAAGTTTTTCTTTTGGTTCATTACCGATTTTAATGACATAGACTCCATGTTTTCTAATGCCTCTTCCTATAGTAATACCGTTTTCAATATTTTACTACCGGTTTCACTAAAAATTACGCTGCACTTTTTATCACATTTTGTCCTATACTTAGAAGGTTGAAGTTTAGGTTTTTGACGTGACACACATCATTAATGGTTAAAGATTTCTGAGAAATTGTACCTTTACCGATGATTTTGCTCTTGCTATTACCAAATACCACATTTCCACCATTGAAAGATTCGTATGTGGAAAACAAATCTTTGTTACCGGTCATGTGCCTCGTGCACCCGCTATCCTTGATCCATTCATCTGGATCTAGGTCGACCTTTAAGCACACCTAAGAAAACAATTAACTCAAAATTTTGGTCCTCGTTTGTTCATGGGTCCATTAGTGTTATACATTTCATTCATGTTAGGCATATATGGAAAAGGTGAGAAAGCATTCCATGGTGAAAAGTTTTGAAATGGAAAACCATTTTGTACATTAGGATTCCATCCCATTTGATGGTGGTCACTTCTTGGAAAAACATTATTTGGTCTTCTTATAAATGTGTTTGGCTTAGAAAACGATGGACCTTTGTTTCTCATAAAACTTTGATTTTGTTTCAGTGGAGGTGGTTGTTTGACATTTCTAATAGTAACATGGGTTGGTTTCTTCTTGTTAACAATAACAAAGTCGGTTTTAGATGAGGTAGCTACATTATTTCTATTGTTTGTTGGTACAGACCCACGGATCCCTGGTTTTACACTAGACGGTTCCATTTTTAAGGGATCCGTTACTACAGTAGCTTATTTTTCAATTACTTTGACGAATTATGTTTCTTTAATCTTTCTAGTTGACGCATTAAGTTCCTGTACACCTAAACCCTTTTGATTATTTCATGTTTTAACACTATCTAGTATTATATCAAGAGTATTAGTACTCATTCTAGCAATCTTGGAATCAATATTATCAACTAACGTTTGAAGTTGAACACAAAGCTCACATTCACCATCTACTTTCTTCCCCTTTTCTAAACGTTTTAATTTATCTTTTAACTCAATGACTTCCTTTTCTAAACGTTCATTTTTATTTTTCAAAATCTTAATTTTGTTAATTACTTTTAGACTAATTTTGAAGAGTTTATCATATTCACAATGTAATGATTCGTCATCTAATGATGAGCTACTATAATAGAGAGATTCGGGACATACCTCGTTTGAGTCATTTGCCATGAGACAAATTTCTTCGTTCTCCTCCTCACTCATTCCCCACGAACCACTTACGAACGCCTTTTGTTCGTCACATTTGGGACACTCACTAATGAAGTGATTAGGGTCCCCACATTTAAAACATGCACGTTCATCCCTTGCTTTCTTGTCGTCTTTGCCTTTCTGGAACCCCTTCTTGTCGTCATATGGTTGCTTGACATATCTTCCTTTTCTTCTAAAGAACTTCTTGAAATTCCTTACCGCCATGGCATATTCTTCGTCATCACTTTTTGAGGAAGAGTTTTCTTCATCGCTTGAGACCTTCTTGGCTTTTAAGGCAAGAGATTTGTGCTTCTCTTTCTTTTCTTTTGAGGCTTCGGAGTCTTTAGTGAGGACAAGCTCATAGACCTTTAGATTGCCTATGAGTTCGTCAAGAGTGAGGATTGACAAGTCTTTGGATTCTTCGATGGCCGTCACCTTTGATCTCCACTTGGATGGAAGCGCCCTTAGATATCTCCTGACATGATTACGACTAGAAAAAGACTCATCAAGTGCTTGTAATGAGGTAATAATAGTGTTAAAGTTAGCAAAAGAATTATCTATATTATCCTCATCCGATATTGAAAATTGTTCATATTGTTAAACAAATAAATCTATTTTATTGTTTTTAACTTGTTGATTTCCTTGATGAGTTACAACTAAAGAGTTCCAAATTTCTTTAGAGGTTTTAAGCATAGTAATTCTTCGAATTCCTTTTGGGTAAAGCATTATATAAAACCATTTTAGCTTCACTATTTTTGAAAGCTTTTTTTTTGATCGTCGGAGGCGATCATGAGGATATTATTTGTTTGTCGGTTTTATCATCTTTTCTAGTGGCTTGAAAGTCACCTTCAACAATGATGTACCAAAGATCAATATCTTTTGACTTCACATAAGTTTCGAATCTATTCTTCCAATAAATAAAACCATTTGTTTCAAGTAGTGGAGGTCGTTGCATAGATTGCCATTCTTTATAATTTTCAAAACTCATTGTGATCAAAAAGTTTTTAAAATACGATTTACTTTAAAACTTTTGTAAACCTAGCTCTTGATGCCAATTGTGAAAAACTAGAAGGGGGTTGATGCGCATACGAAGCGCGTTCGGGGTCAAAGGAACTTCTTTTTCGTCGAGCAAGTTTTTCAACACCCTAGGCGGTGAACATAATCGATTTAGTGTAGTATTGGGTAAGCCTCAGGTATTGATATCGTTCTCTAGGGGAATAGGAATGCTAGCAAAAAGTGTATTACGATAAGGTGGGGTTGAGGATGATTCTTTTTTATCTTTTATTGGTTTTTTAGAAAGCTAAGGGTAAAATCTCGGGGCAATTGGTTTGGGGGTGGTACTTCTACCGATTACTTCTACTATTCTAATTATCTAATTCTACGGGTAGTTATGTCTATTTGATTGTGTGCTCGTATGATGATTAAAAATGTGTTTACCTAGATACTATTACTCCCTAGTTATCTATTATTGTTGGTTGAATTGTCACGTCCTTTGATGAGTGTGTAAATACTTATCAGTCCGCCTTGTCTAATAAACTAAAGGATTGGCTAATCCGAGAGCAAGCGGCTCTTGGTAAAGATATCTCAAATCCGTTGACGGCTTGCAATTTGCCCAAAATTGTATGGTATTGACTCACCATATCCTTAAAAGTGAAGAGTTGGCTAGCCATAAGTTTATGGCTTGTGGTAAAGGCGATGGAAAAACCATAATTGGTAATCAGCTCACCAAAAGATAATATCGATAATTTATCTAAGAGTTGGCTAGTCCGAAGCAAAGCGGCTTCGGTAAAGACAAATCAAATCCGTTGAAATGGGTGGTTTGCTCAAAATCACATGGTTATCGGTGTACCATGGTTCTTACTTGAACTAAAACATTTGGCTACTCCAGTAATGGCTTTTGGTAAAGAGATTCAAAACCATTAAGTTTTCTCAAAATATTGCTAGGGACTAGCAATAGTTTAGTGTGGGGATTGATGAGTGTGTAAATATACTCATCATTTTGATCAATCTGAGCGCAAAGCGTTTAAAAATGCTCGAAATGCATCAAAATCTTGAAAATATTCCAAAATTGCATTTTATATGTTTCGGATGCAAAATGTTCAAAATCATATGAAAAATGAGCTAAGTTTGCATAATTGGCGGTTCGAGTCCCTCAAGTTTCAAAATTGTCGAAATAGTCCACGAGCACTTAATTTCAAAGAAAAATCACGGAGGTCCTTTTAAAATCATAAGTTGTCAAATTTAGTCCTTTGGTGAAAAATATCAAAAGTTTTGAGAAATTACAAAATTGGTCCTTGAAGTTTCAAATTTGGCAAAATGGCCCTTGAAAATTGAAAATGTCAAGTTTGGTCCTTGTACTATTGAAACTTGTCACTATTGGTCCCTTGGAACAACTTTGCATAATTAAGCGAATTGGTCCTTGTCTTTTCGAAATTACAAAGAGGTCCTTGTTATTAAAACCTTTACAAACCCTTGGACCTATCATAACGCATTTGGACCCCACATTAACCCATTTGGACCCCTTCCTTTTGTGACCCTTCCCTTTTAATAATTAAACCGGTCAACCCTTTGGTGAATCCCTTTACCCGCCTTTTTCACTGTCTTCCCACTCCATCTCTGCAATGCACCTTACACTCAACCCCTCCTCCGACTCATTTTCCACCACCTTATCACTCCACCAACACCACACTCTAAGATACATTAAATGCATCCTCCTCCATTTCACTCAACCCATCGGCAAAAGCACTTTTGGCGCCAAAACCAATCCAATGGCTAAAAACTCTTCAAGTCATCCAATGGCCATGAAAGGAGGTGGGATTAGCTCAGAAAGAGGAGAGAAGGAGAGTTGGGTATAAAAGGAAGCAGGAGAAGCAAGAAAGAGCAAGTAGTTAGTTTTATAAATTTTCCTTATGTCGTTTTTTAAATAAATGTCTTAGTTTAATTCAAAATGTTGTAATTTCAGTTTCTATGTATCACATTTAAGTTAAAACATCATTGTATTGTGCTTTTGAGTATCAATCCAAGTTTTCATATAAGTTTCAAATTTATTGTTCACTGTGGAAATTTTCAGTTTCAAATTCTTATGAACAATCTTTTAGTAGCTTATTTCTGAGCCCAAGCAAGTTTATTGAAGCTTCTCATAGCTTTTGATAAGCTTACAATTAAATTTCAAACAAATTTGTGAAATGGTCAACAAAAGTCAACTGCTGATGCTTAATTGGAAATGGTGATGAATCTGGGTGTCTGAGCTTGGAGGGTTGAAATAGACTAGGTTAGAATAGGTTTGGGTTTGGTTTAGCCTGCAAACTAATTTGGACACACAATGAGTAGATATCTCCTTTTCATTTCCACTTCATTTCTGATTGTGTTTGTACTTGTATTTGTAGTTATAGATAGTTTAAATCTGTTTAATTAGTGGTAGTTAGAGTAATTTAATTCAGTTTAATCCAGTATATATGCTAGTTCAGAGATTAGCTCATTTAAATTTGCAAATCAGTAGTTTAAAGAGGTGTTTGGATTAGTTGGTCAAACTGTCTTTGAAGCTTGCTCAGTGGTTGAGATTGTTGTCCTAGGTTTATTGAGTTCATTATTACTCATATCTGTCTTAATTTTGCACTTGCAAAAGCTCAAAGTCAAAATCATGCTTAATCTATCTTAAGTACTTAACTGTGAGGATTTTTAGAAAACAAAATCTTGTTTTGTGTTTCAAATACATAGATATAGCTTGCAGTAGGTGTAATTCATCATAACACATCATATTCAGTTCATAATTTGGATTCAAACCTCAATTTAGTCAACTTTTCAGTTTTGTCAAAAAGTCAAAAACTTGAAAAAGCCATTTTGAGCTCAACTGAGATGATTTATCATTGACTCAGTTTTGGTCCAAATCATGTCAAACTCTAGGTTTTATAACTTCTTCTGGTCTATTCTCTTATTACCATTTTAGTATATTTTTGCAAATTTTTTAGAAGCCCCAAATGAGCTTGTCAATATGGGCTTATGTGCCCTGTGCATTGACTCGATATTCACCGAGTGCGCGAGTGTGTCTTGAGGCTTGCACAGAGCTCCTCTTAGCTCACCAAGGTCTGGTTTTTGGCTTATAAGCACTTGGCCAGGTCTTCTTTAGGACCCTTCATCTGTTTTTTAAGTTTCAGCTTATCTAGGTGCTTATTTTTAATCCACAAGTAGGCCTCATAAAACTGTTTTTAGCACTTGTAGCCAAATCATCAAATCTCAACAGTTTGGATCTCAGAGTTTTAGGATAGTTTTTTTTAGTTCATTTTGAGTTCTTGGAGCATATTAAAGCTTCTGTTACAGTTTGGTGTGCATTTGTGACCATTTGCTTATTTCAAGTGCTTATTTATAAGCACTTGATATAGCAGTTTCATTTTCTTGCACACAAGCCCTTGTTTTTATATTTTTCTTAGATTCTCTATATTATTTTAAGCTTATCTTAAATTTTTCAGATTTTTCCTAGTAAGTTTGCTATTTTTCTTCATTTTAATTAGTTTTTAAGCATTTTTAATTAGCATTTAATACAAATAATTCAGAAAGGTTCAAAAATAAGTTTTCATTTTCTTAAGTTAAGATAAATATAAAAGTCAAAAAATATTTTTCAGATTTTCTTAGTTAAATTTGTATTTTTAAGCAATTTAAGTAGTTTTAAATAGTTTTAATTAATAAAAATAGAAAATAACCAGAAAAATACAAAAATAGTTTTGAAAATTCTCTTTTGTTATTTTAGATTTTCCAAGTCAAAATTTTATTTTTCTAGCTTTATTTCATATTTTCTTGTATTTTAGGCTAATATTAAATAGTTAAAAATAGTTTTTAATTAATAATAATTAGAAAATAGTTTTAAAAATAATTTTCTTTTTCTAAAAATTTTATTTTATCATTAGGTTTGTAAAAATATCATTTTCATATTTTTAGGATAAATACTGCTTCAGTTTCACATTTTATTTTGTACGTCACGTAGTTTTAAAGAAAAATCAAAAACATCATTTTGAAAATAGTGATAGCGTTTATTTAATATTTTTTATCTTTTTAATTCTCTTTAATTTGCATTTAAGCCTTTGTAATTATAGGCTATTTCTGTAGTTATAATATCATTCAATCCTCTTTTTCGTTCAAATCTCTCGATCACTATTCGTTTTGTGATTCTTCGCATAGCTTCATTTGGGACATAACGACCGGAAACACTATACTCTCGGATCTTCATTGCATTCGTTTCGAACCGTTTTAAGTTTCTTACGATTGGCCATTCACAAGTGGCGGCGTGTGTGAAAACTTGACCGTCTCGAGCGGATCAAATTTTTAGCGTCATTGTGGGAGTCATCTTGATTATCTTCCGTATAGCAGATTAGTGATTTGGATATTCACTCCTTGTTTATACCATCGTATGTATTTATATTTTCTTATAAAATCAAAAACCAAAAGATTTTCATTCTTTGTTTTCACAAAATGTTTTTCAAAATACCAAAACATTCCTCTTTACCCTCTTACCCTTTTTGATTCTTTATCCCTTTACCTCATCCATTTGATTCTAACTTCTTCTATTCTCATGGAATCTCTCGACTATGGCGAATTCTTGGGCGAAGTTGAAAACTTGAGACTTTATCACAAATGTCAAGAATTCGTGTTGTTCGTGATGATCCATTAATTCTGCGTAGGAAATGGAGCGAGAAACCGGGGTGACCAGGACCGGTACTTCCTCGATAATGGAAGTGCTAAATCGTCCAACCTACGGTTATCAAAATCTAAACCCTCAATTGCTCCTAAGTCGTCTAAAATTGATCCTAAACTTTCACGATTTACGGTTAAAAGCAAACATGCGAAATTTAGACCGGTGACTAGCAAGAATGACTTGCCTAAACTTCACGTTTCTCAAGAACCGAACCGAGAGACCATAACGGAGTGGTGGAAATTGCTAGCTCTCGAGCACACCACTTGTCCCACCTCCCGATTTTTCAAAATGTTCTTGAGACTTGATAGTCATTCGGATCACCATGTTGGTGTTGTTGATTCTTTGAATAAGCGATTCCTTCTCATTGCTCTCAAATGCAATCGTTTATTCCTTGTGTCGGTTGTGGTGAGCCTCTTTTGGTTCACCACAGTCGTTGGTGTGCGTGTGTACAATGTGGTAATGATATTCATAACGGAGTTGTTTGTTTTGTGGTTCGAGGAATTCATTTGATTATGATCCTAATCCGAACTCATTTAACGACCCTCAAACTTTTCAATTACCCACCACACCGACTTATCTTCATATAATCAACATATCTCTGTGAATTTTGTGGAGGTCCTCACCAAGGATTTGAGTGTCAATCCGAAAACACGTTTGTCTATGAACAGTTTTCGGTGATGCTCGAACTTTGGTTATGACCAATATCCATACAATTCACCGGTCCGAACTCAACAATTTCTTGTTGTGAGTCTTGTGGAGGTCCCCACTTCACCTCAGTTGTCAAATAGGGAATCCATTTCCTTGTAACAATCATGACTCTTACATGTTTGACAATTTCCAACCTCCACAACACCATACGGTTCAAACTCCACAGAGCCGTTATCTCAAGAAATCTCCCAAAATTTTGAAACCGCAATGAAAACACTTGATGATATGATTAGTAACTTTAAGAATCAAGTGAGTGGTGAAAAGACCATGGGAGAATTGCTAGCAAGAAAGAGAGGCCCGTAAATCTAGGGAAGAATTATTAGTCCTAGAGCATGCGGCTCTAAGGCGTTCCCAATTTCTTAAGGCAGCTCTATATGATGATGATGAGGAGAGTTTTATCCTTTTAAAGATAATATTTCTCAACTCCTCGATCAGTTGATATCCCAGCAGCTTGAGATTCCATCTCAAACAACTGCTATCACACCCGATATTCCCACTCACTCTCTCGAACATGGGGACGAGCATCTTGACCTTGTTCACGAAAAGGAATCGGACGAATTCATAAAGTCTAGTGTTGAGAACCTTGTCCCAATCCGAGAGAGTCACAGGGAACTTCGATCATATGTGTGATTCTCTTTCCCTCTTGAGTGTTCAAAGATCATTTTGAAACCTTCTCCTATTTTAGCGAAGATTGTGCTTCTTATGGAAACATCGAGTATGTTGAGGCATCACTCCCGGTCGATTACATTCTTGAGGAGTTCTCCGGTGAACTCACTCACATCAATCCACTTTCATCATAAAGTAATGATGTTCTCTTTGATTTGAGCCGATCCGGGAGGCGAAGTCTCCACTTATAATGATCGTTCACTCACTTCTCACCCTAACGATCAATAGAGAATGTTGATCACTTTGTTCCCGAAACATTCAAAGCTACTCTCACTAATCCTCTATTTGAATTCAACTCTGAATTCACTTTAATTTCTGAGAATCCACTCTTTGATACTCAGACCGAGGATAGTGATGAGCCCACAATGGAACACGAGTTCACAATTTCACTTCATGTGAACGATTCTCTTCATGAAGAGTTCTCCGGTGAACTCTCTCATGACATATCTCCTCCGGAACATGATCATTTCTGTTTTGATCTTGAGGATGATATTGGCTCGGAGGAAGGTGTACTCTATCATACGAGTTTGCTTATTAATGATATTACCCTCACCCTTCCTCCCGATATGTCTACATTTGAGGATGAAGAATGGATCTTGATTGTTATCAAAATCTTTCTTCCTTTCCTCAAATATCTTGTGATTCTCTTCATCTTCACTCCTTGGGAATGAAGACACTATCTTTGACTCCGGCATTTTCATTTATCATTTTGAGCGGTTCTATGTATATCTCATCGGTGTGGAACTTTTACGTGCTTCAAATGTTTGTCGAACATCTTGAATGAAAGTCCGATGGAGATTGTTTCTTCCACTTTGCTTCCCATGAACCAATGAATTGGGGTCGAGTCAAGCTAGCGACTCGGTAATCAAAAACGATGGTTAAACATGGGTC